>JAWZYV010010621.1:0-439360 GCA_038373885.1 Cheiracanthium punctorium
AGGAAAAAAGAATGGATGAAAAATATGCAATAGTTCGTTTCGAAATGGAATAATAGTGAAGGCCGTTTTCCCCATAGAATAACATTACGGCAATCGACTTCCGAAGTTAGTACACAAGAGCCTTAGGAGCCAGCAGATATTTTGTCCGAAAGAGGTGTTATGGTCATGCCATTTTGAACTCTTCTTTCCACTTTTTAAAAATAAGAATTGGGCTTTTTCTTCACAAAATTTCAAGAATTGCATACTTTCTTTACTTCATGGTCTTCATCTTTTTCTTCAAAATGTGCAGCAAACAGATCCTCTGTTAGCATTTACTGTCTGTCTGTTTAAAGAACTCCTTTCCTCTCAGCTGATGGCCACCATGGAAATGGGGTTGGTACATTTTCTAGAGGGGAGAACTTTAGGGGTTGCATTTTTTTCGGAGATCATGTTGGCGAACAAATAGGGAAAAAAAAAAAAAAAAAAAAAAAAAAAAACACCTAGCAACTTCCTACATAATAGAGGAAAAGCGTTATCTTTACTTTAGCTAGATGACTCATGAACAGGTGCAGAAATTCGCCCCTCGTAAAAATGGTCCACAGGATGACCGGAACATGTCATTCATCTTTTTTTTTTTTTTCGCAGTTGCACGTTTCTTTCCTTGCTAGCTTTATGATTATTTTTAATATTTTTTATTGGTTTCTTTTGTTAAGTTTTAAAATTTTTTCTTATTAGTTTAATTCTTTTAGTCTCTATAAATTTTTATTTCTGATTATTTAAATATTTTAGTTGATTATTTCAGTCATTCTAATTGTTTGACTGGAAACTTTCAAAAATGCCTTTTCAGTTTAAGAAAGGTGAAACTATAAGACCTCAGGCACGTAAAATTATGCAGAATTTTGCTATCAAGAAGCTGCAGCAGACAGTGGCTCTTTCACAAAGTATAAAGAGAGCTGCTCAAGCAACTGGAGTATCAGATTTTACAATCAAAAAAATTTTAAGAGAAGTTTTGAGCAATCCTGATGTTTTGAATACACCAGGAAAGAGCCACAGTAGAAAAAATCAAAGTGATCAAGCCTGCAAAATTGATGATTTTGATAAATGTGACCTACAACAAACTGTTCAAGATTTTTATCTGAAGCAGAAGAAAGTGCTATCACTTCGAAAATTACTGCCTGCCCTGAAAGAAAAAATAAACTTTCCATGGCAGAAAGACACCCTATGCAAAATTTTACATGACATGAATTTTCTATGGAAGAAATGCACAAATAATAGGACTCTGTTAATGGAAAGGCCTGATATTGTGTTTTGGAGAAACAATTTGTTGCGGAAAGTGAAGAAACTGAGAGAAAGTGGATGACAGATTGTATACAGTGATGAAACGTGGATTGACAGTAATCACACTTTTAAAAAATGCTGGCAAGATGACAAAATTTCAGGAGCAGTAATTAACAACAGTTCAAAAAACAGGCTGATTGTGTTACATAATATTATCGAAAAATAATACCCCGAATAATTTAAAAATATAAATACATTTACGCTTATTGTTTTTATTAGAAAGAAATTTAAGAAAATTTAAGAATTTTAATTGCTTGCTCAATAACTGAAAAAAGTTCAAATACAAACTCTATTAGGAAAGGAAATTGAATGCTGATTATTGGAAGGAATAACTTAAATTCTGTTTGTTGTGCTCAAAATGTTGTCCACTAAAATACACAGAATATAAATGCAAAAAAAAAAAAAAAAAAAAAATATATATATACAGTAGAGCGCCGAAAATCCGGACGCCTAAAAACCGGAAAGACCAAAAAACCGGACATTTTTTGGATTTCAGTTTTTTCCCTTCCCTCAAAAAAAGATAAATAAATAAATAAACTACAGGATGCTCAAGCATTAGACTAGTTTGTTATCATAACAATAGCGTCAATATATATATATATATATATATATATATATAAATTTATATATACACACACACACATATATATATATAGTATATATATATATATATCCAAAACCTCAGGGTAAAATCTGACTCGTGACCTAACTTTCCTTCTTTGCATTCCAAAGATTTAACTGTTATTTCTAAACAGAAACACAAAAAGGGGGGGTGGAGACACTTCCTGTTAGTGTAAAGCATTTAAGCTTTAATAATCAGTAGAGATATTATTTTTAATTTAATGTTATTCTTTCTAAGGAGGCAAAGAAATTAATTAAACTCTTTATAACATCATTCAAGTCTGCAGTAAAAACATACATTAGCGTAAATACCATTGGAAGCCTTGTTTAAAAAAAACGCATAAATAAAAATATCAGTAAGCACGTGCAATGAAGACAAGAATGTAACAACTTGTTTGGAAAGCGAAAGCTCCAGTCACAGACAAACCGGCTCCAGTCACTCCGGTGAAGGGGGGGAACGTCTGCGCACCCACAATCAGTGTTTTAGTGCATGGGATGATGATAAAAATTGCTGTTATATCTTTTTATCCTTTGATACTGGAAGATTTTTTTTTATTTTAAGTTGTGACTACGTTCACGTTATTGGGCAAGCAATATATAAGCGGGGCAATTAGTAGGGCGCCTTTTTTTTTTTTAAGTGAATTCAATAGAACAATTTCTACAGTACAACCTGCGGATCACGGCGATTTCGAAAAACGTTATAAAAATACATAGTTCACGGCGAAACCCCGTAATCCATGACGTAGCCGCTACTTTTTTTTTTTTTTTTTTTTTGTAATGACCAATATTCCGGAAAATCCGAGAATCCGGAATCGCCGTAGTCCCGTCCATTCCGGATTTTCGGCTTTGTACTGTATATATATATATATAAGCCGCCAATTGTAGGCGATACGTTTGCCAATGTGACACAACCCCTAGATTTATCACCCCTCCAAAAAATGGACAAGAGTCCATTTCCTGACATAAAACGACTTATTAGACGAGTGTGTTTCACTACGAGATCTGTCATAAATGTGGTTTCATCATGATGGTGCTCCAGCGCATAAATCACTTAAGCCTCGTACTGTTCTAACAAAACATTTGGAAATAATATAATTGGGTACAGCGGTCCTGTTGAGTGGCTTCCAAGATCACATCCCTTAGATTATTTTCTCTGGGGTTTCTTGAAAAATAAAGTATATAAAAAAGAATCAACAAGTCCATCAGACTTACTAAATAAAAAAATGTGTAGCATGCAGATGTGTAACACCGAGTATGCTACGTAAAGTACAGGAAGAGTTTTTGACACAGGGGCATGTTTGCATTGCAGGCGAAGGAAGCTACTTTGAGCAAATGTCATGCTAATAGAATTTGTATTATTATTTTAAGTTTCTAAAATTGCTCATATTCGTATTTTAAAATGTTTGATGAAAAATTTAATTCCCTTGTTTTCTTTATTTTATGTTATTTAACACAAGTCCATTTAAAAAACTCTTAAAAAAGTTCTATTTTTAGTATAGGCTATATTTCTATGTTAATTTATTGGATACACATAGTTAAATGTTAATCTCCTTTATTGCAATGTACAATCATAAAATAGTTAATGAAATTGCTAATAAATATTATGGAACATTTCGAAAGGGGCCATGGAATCCATGGCCCCTTCCGAAATTTTGTTTTATGACTTTAGATTCGTATACTTAAGGATTTCACACATTCAATTTGCATTATTGACGTAGGTAAAAAGTTCAATGGTCTCCAACCGAGAATTCAGTCTGGAGCCACCCTTGTTAACCAGCTCATCTCCAGTCCCATTTAAGAGGGAGTCCACTGTATCTTTAAACAAATAATTTAAACTTTAATCACTTTTCTACAATGACTTGTTTCCTTTGAAAATTATGCACCTCTTAAAAACTATTGAAGCCCAGTGGTGTAATGTTTAGCGCACCACTCTGCCATCCCACAGGTCCAGGGTTCGAATCTCAGGCTGGGCAAGGTCGATTCAGCCTTTCATTTCTTGAGTGCGTCAATAAAATGAGGGCCAAGCTTGCTTGGGGTCAAACACTGGGGGCTTTGTATGAGGCTGACCACTTAGCCGAGGCATATGCATCCGGACCCCAGAACCCATGGTCGGTTGGGCAGCGCAGGCTTGGCCCCGCAGAGGGCTGTTGCACCAATGTTTGACTTGACTTAAAAACTGTTAAATCTTGAGTTTTAATAAAAAAATTACTCCTTCAAGTGCCACTAAAAATCCAGAATAATTGAAAAAAAGAAAGAGAAGGGCAGTTATTGGTCAATATTAAAATATATTCTATTTAATCAGAAATTTATACGTGTATGCCAGTGTTCACATTTCTTTTCAAAAGGGATATGGGGGATTTATCAATAAGGACACTATCTATTGAGGAAAAGGGCACATTATGCAAGGATGTGCCAGCTGCTCCAATTGCTCCAAATCAATCCTGATGCGCCAATCTGCCATAAAAGGATCGTTTTTGGACATTTTTGCTCAGCAAAACTGCTGAGCAAAAATGTGCTCAGAAAAAACTGCTGAGCAAAAATTCAGCAAAACTGCTACATTTTAAAATTTTCCATATATGTTTAAATGTTTGTAAATCTCCCAAATATTTACGACGAAGGGCTTGGACTGATGAAGTTCAAAACAATTTTTGAACGAAACGTGCGTATCCTCTTACCTATTACTTCTTATGTGTGCTTTTTACAAAGTTTTTTAATTACTTTACCATTTACAAAAGTCATCACACATTCTAAGCATTCTAATTTTAATCTTTCTCTATTAATCTTAAAAATGAATATTTTTTCTTTGGCATCCCTTTTTTTAAACCTCCAATGCCTTAAGAGTAAAAGTTGACCTCTGTTTTAAATTTAATTTTATATAAATTTATAATTTTTTGTTACCAAATTTTTTATTAGCCGCTGATGGCTCTGGGCACAAATGGGTAGTTAACCCATTTGTGCCCAGATGTTTTTGAGACTTTCTTCAATTTTTGCTGATACCAGCAATAATAGATAAATTTCTGATGTCAACTTCTTGAGCAAGGGATGATTTCTTTTAAAATATGTATAAAAATTGAAATGTCAACATCCTACTGGGTCATGTTAAAATATTATGTGGAGTTGAGGTAATACATAAGGCTAGTTAAGGAATAAAGGCTAGGAAAAATAAATAACGCTTTCGACTGATAGTGAAAATGCCGTCCCAAAAAAGGGACGCTAGGCATAAATGGGTTTGTATAGTTTAGTAAATATTGTATTTTTGATTTAAAATAGATATTTTGTATAGCAATGTATAAAATAACTGAATTTTTTATTTATTTCACAAGCTTCTAACACCCCCCCCCCCCCAAAAAAAAAAAAAAAAAAAAAAAAACCTGGTTTTTGTTATAAGCTAAGAGTTTTTAAGAACCTCCTTAATTTTCATTTTTTTGATTGACATTCTTATGCTTCAAAAGTGACTTTTTCGTGCTCCAAACTACTCCACTAATCTGTTTTTCTTGCTCCAAATATGTCTTTTTTTCTTGCTCCACAAATTGCTCCAAAACTTAATTTCAGCTGGCACATCCCTGCATTTTGTAGAAAAAAAGGACAACTTTCCTGACATCCCACTAAATTCTTTCTCTGTACTATAGAGTTCTTTTAAAAGAGCATTTTTGATCTTTTTCCAAATTGTCATTATGATCTTTCTACACTTTTTCTTTTGCACCCCTAAGTTTACACTGATTTAAAATATTTATATCAAACTTTGTGTTCTAAGCTTCTGTTAATTGGGAGCAGATGAAAGACTGTTGTTAGGTTTGTGTGCATGCAATGTTGAGGGTGGAGTAGCTTACTCCATGCTAAAAAGACCAATAGACCTATTTTTTTGTTCTTTTAAAAGGGCATGATCTTTCTACACTTTCTCTTTTACACCCCTAACTTTACACCGATTTAAAATATTTATATCAAACTTTCTGTTCTAAGCTTTTGTTAATTGGGGGCAGATGAAAGACTGAAGTTGTTAGGTTTGTGTGCATGCAATGTTGAGGGTGGAGTAGCTTACTCCATGCTAAAAAGACCAATACACCTAATGAAAAAAACACTCAAAATACTGGTGCTAAATAATAAAATAAATAAAAACTTTGTGAAAAAAGCACGTATAAAGAGTTACTTATAAGAAGTTACGATTTTTTTGGTCTTTTTCAGACAAGCCCTTCGACTCGTTGAGCATAGGGAACTGACTGCTCAACGAGTCGAAAGGCTTGTCTGACAAAGACTGAAAGATTTTTTTGCTCAAAGCGACCGTAACTTCTTATAAGTAACTCTGTATGTGTGGTTTTTTCCACAAAGTTTTTATTTAGTTTACCAATAGACCTATTTTTTTAAAAGAACAATACTTTTTTTGTTTGAGAATGCTATGATTTAATGTGTAAATGCTCAAAAAAGAGACAAGCCTTATTTTTTCTTCATGCCCAACTAGCACTAAAGTAAAAATGGAAGGGCACATCTGCACTAAAGATAAAAGGGCTGTGATCATAGATACTAAATGAAGGGTGGGAAGGGCATGTGCTTAAATCGCGATTTCAATCTTTCCCCATTTGTTTAGAAATGAGAACTTTCTTTCCAACATTCCATTACTGAAATTTCAAAGGAAAACAAGTAAAAATTAATTTCTATATTTAAAGAATTTTTAAATAGTTAAAAACTTACTTTTTTTTGTTTTCTTCTTTTTCAAGGCATTGAGCATAGCATAAATACAAATTAAAAAGAAATGGTGCAAGTCTTGTTAAGATATATGTTTACCCTAGATTTTTGCAGCTTCAGCAATATAGTGCCAAGACTTCACAAAGCTTAAGTTAAATTTTCTAAAGTACCAAAGTTAAATAAAAAATATCAAACAATCCAATATCTTTTCCTAAATCAAATGGCATAGAGGCCGAAATAATTGTATAGTTTAATATTCTTAACCGCTAATGACCCAGGTTCTATCTGTGCTTTCGCTGAAAAAGAAAAATGGCGCAACGACGCCATTATAAACCCAATAAATAGACACAAGGAATGAATGAAGGAAACACTCTGTTAGACTTTAACAAATTTACATTTTTATTTTAAATTAACTTAATCATAACATATTTTGCTTGACTAACATTTTCTTTTACAAAATTCAAACTTAAAATAACCCATCATATCATTTTCCAAATCATAACAATAGGAGCTCCATATTTGTATTAACAAAGAATAGCACAGTATATCATAAATGCTTTCTGTTTTTGTCTTGTCTGAATATTTTTTTTTTTTTTTTTTAGGATATGCATTTGGAGCTTTCATGGGTTTACTTTCAGCGAGCATGGACCCCCAAGTAGGTATTGCCCCAGAAAAACAAACGGTGAAAATGATTCTGAATGACTTCAAAGCTAAGACAACATCTTATGGGAAAAACTTTGCTATTGTTGGTGCTCTGTTTGCAGCCATTGAATGTAGTATTGAAAGTGTAAGTTTCTATTATTGTACAGTTAAACAAACCTATCTAGTGACTACTAGAGGTCTGCGCCGCACGGAAATTTGTGGCGGCGGCGTGACGACCTCAGAAACCCGGCGTCGCGGCGTGGAAATTTTTTTTTGAAAAAGAGCATAACGAAAATGGGCGTAAGCGTACACCCACATACATACCTATGTATAAATTGACGTTAAAAGATTTTTTAAGAATATGAAAACTAGTCGAGTATGATTTTCTGTTGTTGTGGGATTACGGCCAATTAGCTACATGTGGGCTCTGGGCCGAGGTGTGGAGTTCTCTCTGTGGGGGTCTTTCTAAGGTGTCCTAACAAGCATTTCGGAAGAAACGACGGAAAACTCCTAACGGTTAGGTCGACGGACACGACCTACGTTTGAACCAGGCTACACAATTTTTTTAAGAACATGCGGCCGTTACAATGAAAATAAGTTGACAAACATTTATTCATAAAATTGCCATTACTATTCGGAAATGGAAATAGAAGTTCAGAATTAAAATAAGAGTAGGAAACTGCTTTTTCAAGCTAAGAGGTAAAAATGAGAATAGTTGTTTTTCTTGGTTCCCCGAGGGGCAACTGACTCTTGTTTTACCACCGCCTTCTAGAAACACTGCCTGCCGTCTTCGGAATAATGCAATGAGAAAGGTGAAATGATAACTGGCGCTAATTAGGCTGCCTACTTATCCCGAGATGAGAACAATTTAAAATTAATATATTTTATAACAAGGACTCTTAACAAAGCCTGGAGTTAAAATGTAAAATTGACAAAAACTGTATAATAATGCACATTGTTGATAAATACTATTTATGAATGTTTCAAATGTTTTCCTCCTCTAGATCGTTTAAAAAAGAAATCTGAACAACTAATGACTGCATTTAAAAAATAGTTTGTTTTCAATTCAAGCCCTCTCCACCTTTTTATTTAAAACGAAATATATATATAATAATTTCTCCACTTAAAAAGGTTAAAAGATTTAGTTGCATAACTTTGTTTTTAAGTCTTTATAAATTTTAAATAAGAAAAGAAAGCTATTAAATTTAGCTAAAACTCATTATAAATTAACAGCTGATTATGAATACATGAGATTACTTTATACTCTTACCATAAAAATATGAACAGTAACATTTCCAATATATTTTATTCAAAAAGAAATCATCAATTTAAGTTTTTCATGCACCTTTATCGTCAGTTCTAAATTTTGTAGATTTGGTTTTTCATTTGAAATGTGCTATTATGTGTGTGTGTGTTATTATACAAAGGTTTTGTCAATTTTACATTCCAAAACCAGTATTTGTTAAGCGTTTTTGTTAACAAAACTATTAATCAAAATCTTCCGTATCTTACGATAGATAGATAACGTAAATGACTCCCCATATACCGTTGCATTCTTCCAAAAATGAGAAGCCGTATTTCTAGAAAGGAGTGGTTTTAATTGCCCATTTAAAAATTTGATTGTAGCGGGTAACTGCAAATTTCGATCCCTGTCCACCACAAATTCTTCCTTGGTAGTTTGAACTTAAGACAAGTCAATAGTTTTAATTTAAATAAAATTTTCCAAAAATAGTGGTGAAAAATGTTCAGATAAAATCGGAACGGTTGGCAGTCATGATATAGTGATGGGTAGCTTAAATTTGTGCTCTCCAACCTTTTTATAGCCACGAACCGGCCAACGTTTGATAATTTTATCGCGGCCCGCTGAGGGTGGGAGGGCGAGGGCGTTGAATGTTTCTAAATTAGATTGGTGTGATTTAATAACTTTAATTTAATTGTATTTAAACATGCCTCCAAAATAAAATACAGTTACACACAAAAATAAATGAATATAAAGTGATGCAGCATTTCAACCGGCAGAGTTGTTGTCTGGAATAGTTTTAAAGAAAGAACATTTATTCTCTATTTTATGACTGCAATTTTAATTGATGATCTTGAAATCTTTAATAAACAACAACAACAACAAAAAGAGAAATATAAAAAGATTTACACTATTTCTTCTGTTACAAAGGTATAAATCAACACAAACATGTCTAAATCGCTAAAACCCGAGAGAAATACACCAAAGTAAATAAAATCTAAAGAATTTGATTTTCCCTGGCGGTCCGGTATTATTTGATCCGAGGACCGGGTGTTGTGGACCAATGACTTAAATAATAAGCGAAATATTAAGAATTAGTGAAAGATTTAAATTTAAATAAAGATATAAATTAAGTTTGAAGGGGGGATGAAGATTGCTCTGTAAAAATTTATGAAAATGTATATTTTTATGATTTTTTTCCAGTTTCCCACTAATGATATAAATACAACTTGCGTTTGAAACAATCAAGTCATCTTTTAACTTTATCTGCTTTTTTTCAAGTCAATATTGATAAAATTTAATATTTCAAAAAATATTTAATTTGATGTTCTCAATTGGAAACATTAGCCAGTAAAAGGTTAAGAAGAATCCAGAAAAAAATAAGCAGTTGAAAGTTTAGGTACAATTTTTTTTTAAAGTTTTGAAGCTGATTGTACGCTGCGGCATACAATCGACGTTCTTTGTCGGTGCGCCGGCCTAGACCTCGTCGTCGGCGGCGTGGTACAAATACCCCCCGGCGGCGGCGCTGACCTCTAGTGACTACAGGCCCCATTAGAGAATTAAAATTTACTTCATGTTAACAGTAGTTCACATCATCTATAAAGAATGTGAACTAATCTAGATTCCCTCTCAGAATTGACAAAGCTATTAAAATAAAGAACATTGTATTTACTGCACATTCATAAAAATACTAGTACAAGATGTATGTATGTTTCGTATAGCAGGGGTCAGTCCAGGTTTCTTTCCCAGGGTCCTATTTTTGTGAAATTTTACCTAATTTTGTGAATTTATAATTAATTTTGTGAATTTATACCTAATTTTGTGAATTTTTTCTATTTTTGTGAATCTTTCCTTATTTTGTGAACTTCTTCCAATTTTCTTTTTCATTTTTGAGCAAGAAAGCAATCACGAAATATAATTGAATATTTTTTTAATAATTAAAAACAAAATGGGTATAGTTAGTTCCCTTAAAAAAAGTTGGCCAAAACTGAATAATTCCTGTTCACCGAACATCCGGGATAGTCATACCCTGGAACAATATTTAAAAAAAAAAAATTCGATTAAAATTAAAAATATAAAGCTTTAAATCTTTACTTTTAAATGATTAAAAAACAGATTTTATAATAAACGTAGGCCCTGGTAGTTTTGATTTTAAATTGCAGGTACTAAACACTTATTTACACCCCAAATTCAAACTTTAGTAATTTTTAAATATTACAATGTCTGTCAGTTTCGACTAGAAACACTCTAATACTAACGATGTGAAAAATGCAATTTTTAAATCTAGTTAAATTTCAACAATTGAAGGGAAAGCAAAAATAAGTTGCAGATAATTACAGATGGGAGAAATTAGCTAACATTTTTAAAAATTAATTTCAACTTGTACCATTAAAGAAAAATTACTTGTCAGTGTACACAGAATATCCCCAAAACACTGACCTGGGGTTTTATTCCTTAAATATTTTTCACAAATATTTTACAGTAAATCACAAATTTATATTAAAAAAAAAGGCACAGAATTTTACAGTAATGATTATAATAAATGTTGGAAGATTAAATCTAAATAAATACAAATGTACATTTTTATATGGTCTCCAAACAGAAAATTCCCAGTCTGTAAGATGTGCCCATGCATTAATTAAGTTTAAACAATTTAATTAAGTTATAAATTTTCAGTCTTCTATCAAAAATGATAGGTTCTAGCAAAAAATTGCTCGCTACGGCCCTGCCTATGCCGATAGCATTTCTCTGTAGTGTACCCCTATGACCGCTCTTTAAAATGATATTAAATCCCAATAAAATCACTCCTATGCTTTGTTGTTCACTCCCAAGAATGAAAAAATGCAGTATTACACTATCTCTACCCCCCCCCCCTTTTTCCAGCTTTGAGCAGTGATTGACCTATATTTATCCCATTTCACATTCCACAGTGTGGATTCTCAACCGATTAAACAGGGCGTGGCATCCGGCAATCCTTTAACGTCTGGCAGTCCTTTTTCTCCCCCCTATGCCTGGGTATGTCGGTCCGTTTTTCTTTTCTTATTTGCCAAAACTTTTTCTCCTTCCTTACCATACAGTTTTCTTATACAGGAGACAATACAATGAAGTCAAAATTGATGTTTAAACGACCCTTTACAAAACAGGAGGTATAACTGTTCCTTCAAAAAAAATCCAATCAGCTTTTTTTTTTTTTTTTTTTTTTTTTTTAAATGCAACGAGAAAAAATGTCCTTTTATAAATAATTATTTTTTTCTGTTTTCTTTTATTTGCTTGATCTGAAAGATGCCCTTGGAATGTTTGTTTTTTCAGCAATGTAAAAGGGCCATCTGGCACATTACGCTTTCAGTTGGGGGGAAAGAAGGGAGTTGAAAATGATTACACCCGTAAGGATGTTATGTTTGATAAGTATGCAGTTGTGAATTAGTAAACAATAAGCTTAGACTTAGCCACGTAATGACGGCAGCTCCCGTTGTTTTGAATTGGATGTTATGCACTCTTGCAAGTTGTTCTTAATGATTGCTTTTAGTGTAATCATTACATGCAGTGCCGGATTAAGACAGCGCGGGGCCCGTAGCAAATGTTAATAAGGGGCCCCCTGCTCAGTGACGCACCCATATATATATATATATATATTAGGGGGAGGAGTTCACCCTCACATTAAAGTAGTAGAGCTAAATTAAATGAGAACATAAATAGTGCTAATTATATTACAATTTATGTTAAGTGCTAATTAATGGTTTTACTATGCTAATTAGATATAAACAAAACTAAAAGGTCCCACTTGTTATATTCGCGAGAGGTTTACCCCAGCCCTTCCTCCACCTTGGGTGAGCTAATCTGTAGGTTTTGTGCGCTAATAAAATAAAACACAACTTTTACGAATTTTCTTGATTCAAAATGAACAAATTTGAGTTAACACTAGACAAATCAATTTCTCCAAGTAAATTAATGTGCGGAAAAAATGCCCGTCAAAATAAAGTGGGGGGGGGGGGGCTAAATAGATAGTGAGACTGCGATGTTTAAAGTTATTTATTCGTACAACTCAGTTTTTTTTTTTTTTTTTTTTTTTAATGAATATGTTCGTGGATATACATTTGAAATTTCTAACACTTCCCACCTTTCCCATATGC
Source organism: Cheiracanthium punctorium (assembly GCA_038373885.1). NCBI lineage: Eukaryota > Metazoa > Arthropoda > Arachnida > Araneae > Cheiracanthiidae > Cheiracanthium > Cheiracanthium punctorium. The sequence goes on from JAWZYV010010621.1 coordinate 12,631, forward strand.
AAACATATAACTAGACAAATTTACACACATAAAATAATAATTGTTTCTGTAAAATTTTTAGAACCTTCGAAATCAATATGTATGTTAAACTGTGCCTTTAAACACTATTTTTCCCCCTATAAAAAAAGACATGCTTGTAAAATTATTTCATTATCTGGACGGTCTTTACTAGGTTACATATTTTTAACTTCTCTTAATTTATTTAATGGGTTAATTCATAAGAAATCGAACTGGGGATAGATCTAGCACAATAATACCTCCACCATTCAAAATATACTGCATACACGGAAGGCATTTAAACTGTACATGCTTGTACAGGGGACTGTTACTTCCACATACCGCTTGGAACACTTCTAAAGGTCATTTCGTTAGTGTTCTACAAGCATATGTACATTACTTTTCAACTTATCCTCGTTAAAATGATATAAAATATTTTGTTCAAAAAAATCTTTATAAGAGGATTGTATCTTTTCTAAATAGAATAATCTATATAATAAATAATAAAAAAATGGGTAAATCATTCATTATCGTATTACGTTCAAATGTTTTTGCAAGACATAATAATCTTAAATGAGACAAGTAATCTGTGAGTTTCTTTGTGGATCAAGAGTATCCGAAAATTCTCCTTTTTTCAGTTTGCCTGAGGTTATGGCTTCTCGGATACCCCGACCGTGCGAAGATCCTCTCGGTTCTAATTATTTTATTTGAACAAACGTACTGGCATTCGCGCTCTTGACCTGTGGTTTCGACCGGCCAAAAATCGATTCTTTTATATTTAACATGGTTAATTTCCGAGAATAATAAGATAATTTATCGCAATAGTGGATTCCCCAACTATAAAAAAAAAATGACTTACATTCTATATATTATTATTGTTTCAAAAAATAATTCGCCTTCGTTTAAATATTGTAAAATGTAAAATAAATAATTAAGTAAAAACAAAGCAAGCCAACTACCAAAAGCCTTCTAAGATGGTTTACACCCTAGTACACCTTCGAATTTCGCCAAAGCCACCCGCCTTTACTGTAAAACAAAAGAACTTTGGAGCTGCCCAACATCCGTTTAAAATACCATCCTCATATTTACTGCAAAACAAAATAACTTTATGTCCAATATTTAAATAAAAATTATTGTTTCGTGGGGGATTATTATTGATTATGGGGCGCGTTTTTCCTACAATCTTAATCCTATGGATCTCAGCTCTCGGGGAAATGCAGAAGGTCAACTCGCGTTCCAGAGAACATCTTTAGAAATAGCCACAAATATTTCCGTTCTATTGAGTCATTTTGAAAGTTTGATTACAACTTCATTAAAAAATTCATCCGACTTGTTACTGAAAAGTCCCTGAAATGATCGGGACAGATAGACTACAGCCTAATGAATAATCCGGCCCACTGACGGATTAATACAATTTCGTGGGTGGAGGCTTGGATGGAAGATTCACATACATATATATAAATTTTATGGAAGTAAGATGGGATTGCTTACATTAATTTCATTTTTCTCGGGAGGGGCGATCGCCTCCTCCGACCCCCTCCCTTTAATCCGCCCTTGATCAGACCCTGAATCTGTTTTTTCGTTTCGGCACTTAGTTTTCTTTCTATATTTTGTTTATTTCTGGATTCATTCTTCAAATAAAGACAAAAATGTAGCATTATTGGTAAGGAATCATTTTCTAAAGGCCATAGGTGTGTGGTGCAAGGATCTGGATACCCCCTCCTCCGTTTGTCCGAGTTTCGCTTTTAGTCAACAAAAAGATAATGATACAGCCTTTCTTTCTGTCTTTCTTTTATTTCCCCCTTTTGGATGCTCCCTGAAATTTTTTTCTGAGAACCGTCTTTTTGTTCCACAGTATTGTTAAATATACTCTTGTGTGTGTCCTTATTGCTGACTTTAGAATACTCATTCAGTTTCGCCTAGGTAATGAGTTGACTAAATAATGCAGGCATGTAACAGCCACATTAAATATATTAATGACTATGTCATTTTATCTCTCACCCCCTTTTGAAAATGACACACGAAAATGCGTTACGAAAACGCGACATAAAAGTAAGAATAAATGTCCGCTGAAAATGTTAGTATGTGTTACGTAAACCACCGATTTCTATAAGCTCCGTAAGGTTGCATTTATTTGATAAAATGATTGTTTAAAAATTTCATCCGTTTATTTAAATACTATTAGTTCACAACAGATTTAATCTGTTACAATATTTACTAAGCTGTAGAATGTGCATCACATGTATTTTTCTATAAATAGGTTATAATCCTAAAAATTTCAACATGGGGTTACTAGGTGAAATACACGATAGATGACAGATAAAATGACATAGTCCATTAATATCGTTTTAATATGGCAATCGTGAAACTAAAAAATTAGGGGGTTTCAGGGGCGTCTCCCATTGACGAGGCTCGAACAGCCGAGTTATACATATATTCTTTCAATGAGTTGTCTACAACTGATTCACAGTTCCAGTATATAGAGCTTCAGAAATTGTCTTATCCAAAAAAAAAAATAAATAAATAAAAATAAAAAGAAAGAAAGAAAGAAAGAACGAAAGAAAAAAAGAATTACAAGATTTATCTGTTGCCTTAAAAAATCAAGAAAGATAAATCATGCCAAGCTCATAGATTATAAAACACTTTCCAATACAAAATGTTTTTGCGCCAAATCTGCGATGTATTTTAGTTAAAACTGGCGAGATTTCGTAGATAAAAAAATATTGTATTATCACTATAAATGCAATTTTATGAGACCCTGTAAAAGACCTTTAATTTTTTTTTAGCGTTTAACTGAAGAATATAAAAATTTTATACTCATTGTCTTGTGCTAGAAATGTATTAATGTCTCTCAAATGCCACAGACTGCAATGTATGTGAATTCATTTGAGTGCTCCTGTAGAACTATTGATAATACGGACGTTATTCTCAATGGAGAGCATCATTTTGAGAGCCTTAGTAATATATATGCCAACTTTGTTTTCTTTCAAAAATCGAATATCTCTAAAATATGTTTTCAAGAATGACTGTTGATTCAGTCATTTCTGTATCAACAGATACAGGGGGAGACCCCCCCTGAACCCCCCCTTTTAGTTCTGTTTTTTAGACTATGCTATACATTGGATTTTTTCTCCTGTAAAAGAACTATGAATGCTACATACACCATTTTCAATATGGTACATGGTACTGTACATAAAAAAAACATAAATTTCGCAGAAATCGATGTATATCCACAGCAGTTAGAACACTGGATGGGTGGACATCAGAACAGACAAATAACTGAAATCATAAGGACGTTAACCCATTTTGGGTTCTAATGCATTAACAAATTTTCGTCGGTCGGAGACCCCCTCCTACTCCTAGGCAGATAGCCCTTAACAAAACACAATACAATAAATCAGTTAATTAAAGTGCGAGTAACGACTTTTCAAAATTCCCAAAGAAATCGACATAGCTTAATATAATCACATTAGACATTTTTCGAGGTACTACATATTACCCCGGCGATCCGCCAAGACGAGCAACTCTTTCGAAGATAAATGCCGGACACATGAAATTATTGATGGTTCGGAATACGATTGCCAACAGTTTGCCAGGAAATTTGAGGAAAAAATAGTTTGGCGTTAATGACCGCCGGGATAATACGTAAATACCTTTTTCGATATATCGTAAAATAATAAAAATATCGCCAAGTTCTGTTCATTTTTCAAAGCATTTTTTTCGCACCCTATTTGGCAATTTATCGCAAAAGTCGCCGGCTTTTGGCGCAAATTTTGAAGGAGGCACATGATCGTCGTCGGATTTTTAGCTAATCATATTGTAGGATAGTATTATATGCTTAAAATAGATGCCTGTCTCTAAACTGCCATTGACCGTATTGTATTGAAATTATTTTGAGTGCTCCCGTATAGAAAAACTTTTAACTATACAGACACTATTTTCGATGCAAAGCTTCATTTTCTAATCCTTAATAACATCCAATTTTGTTTCATTTCAAAGAGCAGAATATCTCTACAACTAGAAGCCTTTTGTGAAGGCAATTACAACGGTCGCGAGAAAAAACATTTTAAGGAAATCTGTCTTTCATTCAATATATTTAATTTTCATCCACCTAAAATAAATAAGTTCATATTCAATTTTTATTACAGACCCAAATCGAATTTCATGCTCATCTGGAAACGCGGAATCTTTCACAGTCGAAAGCTTTCGTTTTTATACATAAACATTCGAATATCCAGCAGACGATTTATTTGTGGGGGAAAAAATAATAAACTGTGCAATTGGGAGAAATTATTTTAAAGGTATTGATCCCCCAATTGTATGACGTCATTTTCACTTAAAATAGGTCATTTTGTCACGCAAATGATTCACTTTTTTTGACTCTCGGAAACGAAATGGTGCTGAAAATAGCGAAAAATCGCTTAAAAATGAGGGAACGGGCGGATTTTCAGATTTTTAAAATTGACAGATTGTTTTCTATATTTTTTTACAAAGTTGTGAAAAATTTCAAGCGGATCGTACAAACGATGTAGAAGCTGTTAGGCTTTTAGTCCTTGACTTTGTAATCTTTTTGCAGTCATAGAGGAAAAACTTTTATCTTGAATTCAGGGTTCAGCGCAACTACAAGGGGTGATCAAATGAAAAGGTACGAAACGTCGCAACAACCTAACCGTTATCATATTTGTCCATGCAGCTATGAGAGCACGTAGCGAGACATCTAGGAATGCGATTGGAGCCTTTTGTGTGGATAGGAACATGCGGGGGCCCGCAGGAGAGAGCAGAAGCTCTTGTAAAAAGCACCCTCCTACGTCCAATTGACGCGGCAATGCGTGTGAGGACAGGATGGCGTTCGCATTGCAAAATTCGACGATTTAGGGGCAGCGAGGCGTTATCCGATTTCTGACACCGGAAGGTGTTAAACAGGCCACTATTCATCGCAGGAGGATGATCGTATACTGGGAAGGCTGTGTGTCCCGCAAGTCAATGAGAAAATGGAATGTCCGTTTTCGCCAAGGAACTGGCGAAGTTCAAGTGGGAGACGTTGGACCATCCGCCCTACAGTCCGGACATGTCGCGCTGCGATTTCCATGTGTTGGTTCCACTGAAGAAACCACCTGAAAGGGAAGCGCTTCAACTCGGTCGACGTACTCAAGGACGCTGTGACGGACTGGGTCTCGTCACGGCCACAGGAATTCTGGGAACAAGGAATCCTGCGGCTTGTTCGTCAGTGGGATTGTTGTGCTCAGGCCTATGGTGTCTATTTTGAATAAAGTCTACATTTGTACCCACCGTGTCGTTTCGTACCTTTTCATTTCATCACCCCTTGTAGTTAGTAGGATGATGCGCTTTAAAGAATAACTTCCCATAGAGCGCAATGTATTGGGACTAGTTTGAGTGCTCCTGTAGAAAAAAATTTATAAATGCTACATAGACCGTTTACAATAGGGTACATGGTACTGCAAATAAGAATAGCACATATAGATTTCGTAGACATCTATGCCTATTGACGCGAGTTATATCAAGGACGGACAGACAGACAAACCGAAATCTTAAGCACTTTTCTACCTTGTTGAAAAGTGTCAAAAAAGCTCTTGAGGGGGAAAGACGAAAACTTTCAAGGTAAAGGCGCGGGGCCCCCAAAAGCGCGGGGCCCGTAGCATTTGCTACATCTGCTATATTGTTAATCCGGCACTGATTACATGGCCTTTCTACTTCAGATTATTTATAGTTATTACAGATATTTACTAAACATTAGAGAATTGCGGATTCATTTCAAAATGCAAAACGAATTATTGCGAGTTAGAACGTTTGCGCGATTTTGAAACATTGCATTGATCTGAATTTATGTCTGTCTTTTAGAATAAGATTTAGGACTAAGTTAATCATTTTGAGATTGCATCAAACGATTTCTGAACATTTAATACATGGTGCATAAATGTGCCAGTTTGGAAAACAAAGTGCTTTCTTTTAATCTCCTCCCCAACCTGGCTGCCCATTTTACATACGCCACTGGCTTTATTCATGAAGAACGTTGTAATTATCCGAGAATGACAGCTGTCATCACCTTTTCTTCTGGCAATGAGCCTTATTAATATTATAGTGGAATATATCTTGATGTTTAATTTTTTGACATAAACACAACTCACATGAAAAGAAATAATAAATGAGCGCTCGCTACTAGTCCGATTTTTATTCCCAGAAAGAGAGCTCCTACATAGCAGGTGAGGGGAACTTAGGAGGAAGAACAAGCAAGTGCAGGCGTCTGCTTCAAACTGCAATCGTAGGCGGTGTAATTTACCCCCCTGGCTTAGGGCCTCCCTCCAATCAACCTACCTCCCGTCATCATCATCAACATTGTTTACATTTAGGCCAAGGAATTATTGGGTGCCGATCGGCGATCGCTAAATGATAATAATTCCTAAACTCAATTGAAAAGTGCTATAGTTATTTTGTGAAAGGGCCGTTTTGGTCAAACTGAATTTTGTGAAGGGTCCGTTTTTCCGATATTGAATTTTGTGAAGGGTCCGTTTTTCTGATATTGAATTTTGTGAAGGGTCCGTTTTTAACTTGTTGAATTTTGTGAAGGGTCCGTTTTCGGACCCGATTTCGACCTGGACAGACCCCTGTATAGTATAAACAGTTCGCCTTTTTTCAGCTGCAAAAAGTTCAACTTTACACAGGCAAAAAAGAAAAAGGCTAGAAGTAATCTAGACAGGAAGAAAAAGAAATTTGCCATTAATCTGCAAAAAAGGAAATATTAAAAAAGAAAAAAACCGAAAGAATAAAAGTTATAAGAAAATAAAAATAAAAGAAATTACCAAAAAGTGAATAGTAAGTTAAAAAATATAAAAATAGAAACATTTATTCTACTACTTTTTGTTAATGCGTGGTAAATACAAAGTTCTTAATTTTAATTCTGACATTAACATGAGATTTTTGAATATTTTTTTCCTATTTAAAGTTGTGATATCGTTCAGACGGTTGTTCGCACTGTATGGAAATGATTTTGTAATTTATTGTCTCATTTGCATTTTGAGATAAAACTTTGACAACTTCAGAATAATCATCTGCTAATGTTTTCTTATGATTAGAATGTAAAATAAAAGATTTATTTTGAAAATGGCTCCTACTTAAGTATAAACAATAATTTTTAAATAATAAAATTTTTGTTTGGTTACTAAATAATAATAATAACTAAGATTCCATTTTTGTGAATTCCAGTAGGGTCAGGGGAAGAGGGATGGTGAGAAAATCATGCATTTTTTAAAGGAAGTCTTAAAATTAAGTTGTTAAATTTACGTTAAACTACTGGTGTATATTGTATATATTTGACTTATATAGATTGGAAATATAGCATTATTTTTTTAATGTTATCAATATACTTGTCTATGGTGTCATTTTTAATTAAACAAGTATTGATACCCTTATTTCCCCCCCCCCCCCATCATGGGGGGGGAAATGGAAGTAGTACAAAAGGTAACTGTACATTTTAAATAAAAATCAATTAATGAATGAAATAAAAAGCAAAATTTAATGTATTCTTAAATACACCAGAAAAAAAAAATGCACAGAAAAGGATTATTTCCCAAAATAGTAGCTGAAGAAATAATGTCCCCAACAGGTTCTTTCAGTATGTGGCAAATGCTACTCGGTTCCACAAAACTAATTTCTGGCAATAAACAGTAATCAAAATGTCATTTTGATTGGCTGTGACTTTTTTTTCAGGAATACTTACTAAAGGAAAAATAGAAATGTCAGTATCATATAGATTTTTGGTTAGTTTAGCAGTACTTCCATTTAACACACCAGGAAAAAAAAAAGAAATTAAAATTTTATTCTTATCTTTTTCATATAATTCAGTTCTCTTGAAGTTTTTCTACTAATATGTATCAAAATGCAAATGCTGTATCTAATTATAAGGAATCTAGAAGAAAGTTTTTCAGTATCACTTGTTAACAGTAGTATGTTTAGAGAAAAATCAAGTTTTGTACACATTAATGCTGTTGAAATATCATTAAAATTACATGTCATGTTCTTAAAATATATCTCCATAGAAAAAAAAAATCTGGAGTGACTCCACTCGACTTTCCGAACACTTACGATTAAGATCATTACCAAGCACTTAAATAAATTTTAATCGATGAATAATTCAAACATATATACCAAATTGAAACTCAATCGAATGCACCGTTTAAACGCTTGCGCACTTTCAAGAATTTCTCCCCATATGCCATTATGCCATAACATAAAAGAAAGCTTTGTCGTAGCCCTTTAGGAGAACTATAAGTCCTATACACACCAAAATCAATACCAGTCTTGCAACGGTGGTTTATAACATGTATACCCAATTTGAGCTCAATCGAATCTACCGTTTAAACGCTAGCGCACTTTCAAGAAATTCCCCACATAGGCCATAATGTAAAAGAAATCTTTGTCGTAGCCCTGTAGAAAAACTATAAGTCCTATACACACCAAAATCAATACCGGTCTTGTGACGGTGGTTTATGAGATATATATCCAATTTGAGCTCAATCGAATGCTCCGTTCAGGAGCTATCGTGTTCACTCACATACACACATACACACATACATACATACATCTCGTAAAAATAGCATAAATGGATTCAGAAGCCCTCAAAACGTGTAAAAACACCAAAATCTCGAATTCGAATTTTTTCATGATTACAATACTTTCCTTACATGGTACATGTTCGGAAAGTAAAAATAATAAAACATTTAAATTTTTATGGTGAAGTAAGTATTTTTCAATATATCCCCATACCACCATTTTCTCCCAACTGACCCTACCTGTTTTTGTGAATTTTGAAAGTCACCTTTTTTGTTAAAATAATTGAGAAAACAAATTTAAATGTAAGGTAAAATGCCAATGAAGAGCTGTTTTATTCATTCATATTTTTGCGAAGAAGCAGCAAAACAAACCCAATTTTTGTCAGGATCAATTCCTAATAACAGCATAATTTGATTTTTTCATTTTTAAAACTTATCCCGATAAGTAATTAACTGTGTCGAAAAGAAACTGATCAGGATAATTTCTTTTCACTCAAATGGGTATGTTTTTTTTTTTTTTTTTTCTTTGAATATCTGCGGACATCCAAGACACTTCTAACTAGAGGGGCAGAATATGTCCGAACGCACAAATGAGGTTCGGGGTAAATTCTGAAGCGCTGGAAAAATTTTTGTCCCGAGTGTATTTAAAGAAAAGAAAAAGGTGAGAAAACTATTTTTGTAGAGATGCAGTTGTTATTAAAAGAAGCTAGTGATAGATAGTCGTTTAAACTTGGATGAAAATATGCTTCGGTTTTGGGGAAATTTCGGACAAAACAAATTGTGTTTTGGGGAAATATTGGTCCCTAAACATTTTCTGCATCCCTGCTTCTAACTACAATATCATTTGGAGAAAGGAAGAAGGAAGCTATTTTGTGACTTGCACAATCTATTCACACATACAAGAAGAGAATTATGAGGACCGCACCTACTTACCCCTGTAGCCACAATTAGCTGCAGTCTCTCCTATTTTCTTATTTATTCAGGAATGAGGGCTGCAAGTGTGGATAAGAAACTAAATATTTTTATTCGGGATTCTTTCACTAGTTGTAAATAATTTTAGTTCTTCACAGCGGCACAGCTGCTGACCATTCCAATTTAACTGTTGTATTTGTTTCAATTTTCAAGCCCTGTTATGGAAATATGATTTTTGGCTATATCGTACCAATTTTTCATAGCTGAAAACTCAATTTTAATCTTTTTTGCATCTGTTAAATAACTGATGCTTAATAACTGATGCTTACAAAGTATTTTTTAAAATTTGTATCTTTAATGCAGTTGGAATGTGTCAGAACTCAAACGCAGTACAAAATGAAAAAAATACATCGCATTTAAATTGTTCTCAGAATTCGCAAAAAGAAAACTTCAAAAAGGGTTCTGACACAGAAAATTTGCTGCTAATCTGCGATGACGCGCTCGCAGGGCAGCTAACGCAAAACATTAATAATCAAGAGAAAACAAAACATCAAATTTAAACCAAAAACTCAAAACTAATTAACATTACTTTTAATGAACACTTAAAATACAATGCTTATACTTAAATTTAGAAGACACACAGCTAAATATAATCTATATACATTATATACAGGGAAATAATCATGTCTAGCAATCCAATCAATTTTAACTTACTCAAAACGCACTGTGACGCAGCGTAATTTAATCCTATATACGCAGAATATCCAAACCTGTTGAGCGAGCAGTGAATTTCATCTTAAAATTTTCTATCATTTTACAAGATATAAACGCAACAAATATAAATGCCCTTTTTGAAATAGTTGGCATTAAAAACCATCTTTCAATTTTACTTAATACGCAGCAATTCTTTTTAACTGGGACAAAGCCCATAAAATCATCCTTTCTTTCTCAACTTCTTTTCTCAGAATCCAAAAGACCTCTACCTCAATTTGTTTATTGCATCGCTCCCAGGGGAGGCCCCCGTTCTCTCAAGAGGCCCCGCGAAAGGGGCAGTAAGCTAATTGAAACCCTTTACAGACACGCAGCGTCATCTGGTGAATAAAATTAAAAATCAGTTAAATGATTTGGCTTTGATTCAATTGGCAATCGCCAACATCCTCCCACCTTTAATTTAGGCGAGAGCCGAAATTAAACACAAAAATTTTCTTAAAATGAATTTCTTCACTATTGGTAAACAGTTCTTAACATTGGAAATAAAAATAAAATTGAACACACTAGATTATATAAAAAACATGCAAAAACAAAATAAGGATATATAAATGAAACACAATATTTAAATTTTTTGGTTAAAACTAAATTAAGCAAATAAAAAAATAGTTCCATTCACAGTTCTAAACACTATTTTTTGCATGGTTTAATCAATCTTCCATATCTGGATCTGTTTTCGGCTGTCAGGGTGAGTACAGGATCTCCAGCAGTTGAAACCTCTAGTGGATAAAGTTTTTGAATTGGTCGTGTCAAATGTCCACTGTTTGTTTTTACCTGCACTACTCTGGAAGCACCATCTCTACTATTGTAGATTTTCTCAATTTTGCCCATAGGCCACATTACACGTTTTTTATTCTCAAGTTCGATGAGGACAACGTCCCCCACTTTAAGCTCTTGGCACTTAACTTTGGCCTTCTGTACGAGTTGTCCCAAATATTCCTTACGGAAACGACTTCTCAGTTCTTGTCGCAGAGTGTTGCAATACTTCACGCGCACATTCAGTTTATCTGAGTCAATGGAATCTAAATCGGGTACTCCCACTTGTTTTATATCTTGCAAGAACAAGGAGGGTGTCAGAGGTATGAGTGTATCAGCATCGTCTGATATATAAGTCAGTGGACGACTATTTATTGTGGCTTCAACATCACAAAGGATTGTTAGAAGCTCTTCAAAATTCACAGTTGATCTTCCTAAAATGCGCACAAGCAATGTCTTGACGGAACGAATGAGACGCTCCCACCATCCCCCCCACCAGGCAGCAGTAGGGGGAATGAACTTCCATTTGATTGGATAAACCTCATCTTCCGATATTTTCTTCCAATCTATCCGTTTAAGTGCATTGTCTGTCCCTCTAAAATTTGTGCCATTGTCGGTATATACCGTGGTCGGACGGCCTCGTCTTGCAATGAATCTCCTTAAAGCTTGCAGGAAAGACTCTGTGCTGAGTGATGTGAGGGGCTCTAGGTGAATTGCTCTGTACACTGCACAGGTGAATAACACGATCCAGGCTTTTCCTTTTGGCTTTAGGAGTAGAGGACCACAGAGATCAATCCCTGTTACTTCACAGACTGCAGATTCTCTTACTCTGTCAAGAGGCAACTGTATAGGTGGAGAAGTTAGAGCTTTCGCAGTAAATCTCTTGCATACAACACAACGATTTATGCAAGCTCTTATATTTCGTTTGGAAGAAATGATCCAGTACTGTAGTCTTAATTTGGCAGCCAATATCTGTACACCAGCGTGACTATACTTTAGCTGACATTCTCTTATCAAGCATTCTGTCAGGTAATGTTTGGACGGAAGTAGTACTGGATATAGGAATGATAGATCATCATCCCGTTCAATAATTTTTGTTTTTACACGAAGAACATCATCGCTACCTCGCACCACTTGCAAACCATGGACGGAATTTTCTTTCTCGTGGAAAGATCCTAACAGTTTACTCTTTTTTGGTATCGCTACCTTCAAACAACCTTCGATGATTAAATCACAAAAGTCTTCGGATTTTACAGCTCCAAACTCATTCATCGCAGTGACTTTATTACCGTCTTCATTATCTGGACCAAAAGTCCACATCCGCATTTCCATTTTGGCCTCTGCCATAATGTTTGTTGCTTGATTCATAAAAATTTCAAGCTCCTCTTTCGTATCAATGGATGTTACGCAGTTGTCAACGTAAAAGGATTGTGAAAGTTTCTGGGCAACACCTTCAAAATTTCTATGCACATTACTAAGATGAAATGAGATCACTGCCGCCAACAGATATGGACTACTTGTAACCCCAAATACAACCCTTTTATGGCGGAACTCTACAATTTTGTTATTTTCCCACCAAAGAAATTTCAGATAATTTTGATCTTCTCGCTTTATGCCAATCTGCAAAAAGACTCGCCTGATATCAGAAGTTACGCCAATCGCTTTTTCCCTAAACCGCATTAAAATCGCAGGGATTTCTTCTACGAGATTTGGACCCCTTGTCAAACAGTCATTTAGTGAAAAGGAATTATCTGATTTGCACGAAGCATCGAAAACGGGCCTAATTTTACTAGTTAGACTATCTAATTTTATAACTGGATGATGTGGCAAATAATGTCCCTTTGCTTTCTCTTGTGATTCTGGAATCATTTCCACAACATCCTCAGACTGCCATTCCTTAAATACCTTATCGTACTCATCAAAGTAATTTAATTTCTTCAATTTTCGTGTAGTGGCAAAGAGCCTTTTTTCCGCAATATGCCGATTAGAGGCAATGTTAGGGGGAAAATTTTGAACCCACGGCAAGCTCACGCAATATCTACCATCTTCGTTTCTACAAAGCTCCTTCAAAAATTGTTCCTGAGCTAATTGGTCTTCAATCGCTTCAGAAAAGGTTTGCGCTTCATCGGCAATGCCAATTTTTTCCAAATCCCACATATCGGAAACTTTCATATTTTGAACATGGAGATTAGTTACTAACATGGATTGGGTACCCTCAAAATTTTTAACACTTTCTCCTTTTGGCTCTCCACACAGAGTCCATCCCAATTTAGTATTAATAGCGGTCAAACCCTCCTTAAGTTGAATTACATCACCTGTAATAATTTGCCCATAAATATCGCTACCAATTAAAATTTCTATCTCAGGATAATCGTTCCCCACATCTGAAATCCAAATTCGGTGGCTCTTTAATTCCTTTAATAACGGACCCTTAGGGATGCGTGGTATACCACCACAAATAGTATCCTGATCCAAAAAACAGAACTGATATTCGGTACCTTTTCCAACAGGTGTCAATCTCATAGAATATCGTTTGTGATCTTTAGCCTCAGTTTTCGTCCCCCCAAACAGCGTATGAGTTAATTTTTCAGAAGAAAGGCCTTTTAAATTTAGGGCTTCAGCTGTAGATTTTAGAACGTAAGATCTCTGCGATCCACAATCCAAAAGACACCTTACCCTTTTCCTTATATCCCCCGACACTACCTCAACCATTAATGTCATGAGAATAACTTCCTTCATACACGAAGGGGTAGACATAGTAGTTTGTACCGCAGTCGGCACTTTTGTATTCTCTGCGTTTTCGCACCTTTTTTCTTGAATCTCGGGGCATAATATTATGGGATGCGATCGTTTGCACACATGGCATTGAATAAATTGTTTGCAGTCCCTCGCAAAATGTCCAGGCTTAAGACAGCGGAGACAGCAATTTAATTCTCTTAATTTGTCTAATCTTTCCTTTAGGGGCCAAGACCGAGCCGAAAAACATTCCTTACTTTCATGACCTTTCTCGCAAAAAACACACTTAAACTCTTTAGTAGCTACCAAACTTGCGGCGCTCGCGAAAGATTTTTTATTTTTGAAAACCTTGTTCTCCTTAGGGCGCTCTTCCCGCGAGGGCGAAGAAATTTCAAACCCTGACCGTGCAAGTTTCACCCTCTGCTCTCCCTCAACCTCTTTTCGCAAAAATTCCAAAAGATTTGAAAGACGTGGTCCCTTGGCACTAAATAGTAAGCTTCTCTGCCAGACCCTAATCAACTCAGCTGATAAACATGACTCCACCATCGGATATAGCCAGGCGGTGTTAGAGTCTTGGTTCACACCTAAAGACTCAAGAGCTCTGAGATAGGACTCAATTTTATCAAACAACGACACTACTGGTAATTTATCTTTACCTTGTGAGCATATATTCTGGATAATTAATTTTAACAATTCTCTCACATAAATCTCAGTTAAAATTTCCTTATTGCCAAATCGCTCCTCAAACGCAGAAATAGCCTTCGGATAATTTTCTGAAGTTAAGGGATAGCTCTCAATTAACTCATAAGCACGGGTCCCGGGTACCATTGATTGTGCCAAATAATGGAATTTGTCAACATCATCCAGATTACTATCCTCATGGATCTTTTTAAACTGGCCCCAGAACGAAAGATAACTCAATAGTTGCCCATCAAACTTTTTAATTTGAATTTTCGGCAATTTATACCGTTTTTCATTACATGTATTTATAATACCATCAACTTTCGAACTCATATTAATTTTCAAGTCTGAAATATTCGTTTTTTCTTTTATTCGACGACTAAGAGTAATAAATTCATCCAAATATTCCTCGCAGCTTATAACTTCGCTATCGATAACTTCTTCCGTATTCTTAGCTGCTATCATTAAATCCAAAAATTCAGAATCCTGAGCTTTTAATTCTGCACTTATTGTTTGTAATTTAATGAATTTATCATCTAAAACGGACCTATCCGGTTCATCTTTCTCTAATTCATCTTTTAAAACTTTAGCCGTTCTAGTAAAACTGCTACGAGTAGCAGATCGTTTTTTCTTTAAAGCCTCAAGACTCATTTTTTACTTAACTCTTTAAATCTCAATTTATAATCCTAACCAAGTCCCCCTAAAGACCTATAAGTCCTATATATTAGTTTTATAATCGCAGAATTAAGATTCCCTCTAAATACAGAAAATGAATTCACAAATACTCATAACATTTAATACAAATATGAAATCGAAACCTATTTAAATACATATAATCCTCATACATAAATTTTATTTTCCTAACGCACAAACAGTTCTCAATTAGTATGATCATTTCCCTGATACAAAACCAAATTAAACGTATCCTGGCAGGCTCGCCATTTTTCTATGTCAGAACTCAAACGCAGTACAAAATGAACAAAAATACGTCGCATTTAAATTGTTCTCAAAATTCGCAAAAGGAAAACTTCAAAAGGGTTCTGACACAGAAAATTTGCTGCTAATCTGCGATGACGCGCTCGCAGGGCAGCTAACGCAAAACATTAATAATCAAGAGAAAACAAAACATCAAATTTAAACCAAAAACTCAAAACTAATTAACATTACTTTTAATGAACACTTAAAATACAATGCTTATACTTAAATTTAGAAGACACACAGCTAAATATAATCTATATACATTATATACAGGGAAATAATCATGTCTAGCAATCCAATCAATTTTAACTTACTCAAAACGCACTGTGACACAGCGTAATTTAATCCTATATACGCAGAATATCCAAACCTGTTGAGCGAGCAGTGAATTTCATCTTAAAATTTTCTATCATTTTACAAGATATAAACGCAACAAATATAAATGCCCTTTTTAAAATAGTTGGCATTAAAAACCATCTTTCAATTTTACTTAATACGCAGCAATTCTTTTTAACTGGGACAAAGCCCATAAAATCATCCTTTCTTTCTCAACTTCTTTTCTCAGAATCCAAAAGACCTCTACCTCAATTTGTTTATTGCATCGCTCCCAGGGGAGGCCCCCGTTCTCTCAAGAGGCCCCGCGAAAGGGGCAGTAAGCTAATTGAAACCCCTTTACAGACACGCAGCGTCATCTGGTGAATAAAATTAAAAATCAGTTAAATGATTTGGCTTTGATTCAATTGGCAATCGCCAACAGAATGTATACAAAGGCTTATTTATTTTTATGAATTTATCAATTTTTTAAATGCATCTGAAAGTTTGTATGCAATATTAAGAAATTATCACACTAATTTTGTATTATTTAAATAAAAAGAGAATGGCATTCGATTGATTTTGCATTACTAAATGAGAAATGAATCTGCTTCATTTATTTTTATTTAAAGTGTTTTTAGAATTTAAGTTTTTAATATTTATTTTTTAAATAAAATAAAATGTTTTTGTTGACCTTCTGACTCCGGCAGTACAATAGTTGTACCGAAAAATTAATGTAACTTAAGAATAGCACTGGTACAAGTACTTTACCCAAAATGTCTTTCCCCTCTTTTGACGGGAAATTCATTCACCCTTTATGGAAGATAGGTAAAGAATTTCTAAGGCAGGAATTTCTTTTCTTATACTGTGGGAAAGTCAGGCTTGTTAGTACATAATTGACTGTCGAGAGAGTGGTAATCAATTGACTGGGATTTGGGGCATCCAGCTTTGCATTTTGTTTGGGGATTTGTGCGGTCAGTGATATTTCCCCCACCTACCAAACAAAAGACAAGGCATGCTCTTCAGCTGAAAAGTAAAGGGATGAAATCTTACAGATTCTGCCATTTTCTGCAACAAAAATTCTGAAGCGTGAAGGTTAATGCAGCTAAACATAACAGCATTCCCCCCCCCCCCTCTCATAATTTGATCTGTGTATTGTAGTTTAAGTCCTTGAAAAAATTAATTTGTCTTGGGTAGTTCTGAAAAAAGTCCCTGATTTTTTTTTTTCTTTTGAAATACGTACAATTCCTGATATCAGCAAAATATTGTGATTGGTATCTCACATGCTGTGTTCTCATTTTTTTTTCTGGCAAATTGGCAGCTATATGATTGTGTAATTTTGTGAAATGCTTATTTTTACTCTATAAATCTTATTATTAAAGTATGTAATCAAAAACTAAATTTTTAGCTGCATATTAACATTCTTTTACTTGCTTTATTTGACTGCAAACTTTTTTTATGTAGTAGGCCGTTCATGACTTGAGAATTTATTGCTTTTTCCTTTTCACTTAACTTTAGCATCGAGGCAAAAGTGATTGGAAGAATGGAACGCTTGCTGGAGGTATTACTGGAGGCCTTATCGGTTTGAGAGGTAATTTATGTTATTTATACTTTAATCATTTTTAACTTTTAAGAAAATGTGTATTTAAAAAAAATCTTTTTCTATGTATAGTAATGAAAGAATATAGATCAGTCAAAATTGGCTCATATTACAAATCTAATGTTAAGAAACAAGCAAAAGCATGCAAAATTTAGTTCTTTTTTCTAAGAATTTTACTAAAGTGCAATTTTTTAAAACTTCACCAAAATCTGATGAAATCAAATCTGGACCTTATGGCGAAAGTATCATAAATTGTTTAGCTTATTTCTTTTTACTGACATTCATACAGAGGCCATTATTCTTTTTTTTATGTATTAAAATACTATTGTATTAGAGGAACTAGAGCAGATATAACTAATGCAATTCATAATTTGTAGAAAATCTAAACTCTCTTTATGAGAATCATTCTAATTCTTTTAAATTAGATTTTATATTTTACGGCTAATTCGTGTTGGGAGATACTGTCTAATTCCTCCATAAGATTTAATTTTTATTTTTCTGTTAATGTTCTTTAGCTACTTCCAATTTCAATTTTTACCCTTATAATATTATTTCGTTACATTTGATTTTAAAAGATATTTTAATGAAGGTAGAAGTGATATATTTCTAGATATACTTACATTATAGAAATACCAAGAAGTTTTTAATGTGGTCAAAATATTCAAATCAGCCTAATTTGTTATTTTTGACTGCAAAAGTGAAAGCATAGACTACGGGGGAAAAAAAAAAGTATCATTCTTTAACTCTTGAGTTGCTTTTCCTGTTGAAAGAAATAAAAATACAGTGGAAACTGTCTAATGTTACCATGTTTGAGAAGAACAAATCTGGCCACATTACAAAGACTGCAAAGTGTGGTGGTTGTACAGGATGTCTACCAGTCAGGAAAATCGGGAAGTCTGGAAAATGCCAGGAAAATGGAAAATAGGTCAGGAAAGTCTAGAAAAAGCCTGGAAATTACAAAATGGATCAGGAAAATTCTCCGAAATTATAAATTTTCCTTCATCTAAACATTTCTTGTAAGTTTTTTATAAAAAAATCTCTTTAGAGTCCATAGAGTGAAAAATGCTGATAGAGATGATTTATGTTTAAATAGAATGAATAATTCAGAATGTTTGTGGGGTATGTGTTGCTCACACCTGTTTCACATTCTGTGATGATGTGTTTCTTGTGACAAAAGAGCCAAAAAGCTATCTATCTATGACCAGTTATAAAATACAGAAATTTTCACTAGTTTATCCTTGCAGATTTGAAGTGTAGTAGACTAAAAGATGAAACTTTATTTGAAATTCCACATCTGCATTTAATATTGTCATTTAGATATATCACATAAGTTCTGCCTGTAACACAAGTAGTATTGGCCACTATTAGTGAAATCAGAACTAACTGTATTATCTTACTTGAAACTACAAGGGGGGTCTAGCATTTTTGATAGCTTCCAAATTCTTAGGATCAGGCATTACCTTTCCTTCTACCACTTTGTGCCCAAGATAAGTTATTTCCGACTTTGCTAGAGAACATTTTTTTGGCTTTAATTTAAGATTAGCATCAAGGAGTCTCTGGAATACTAATTCTAACCGATGGACATGGTCCTCAAAGGTTTGCGATGCCACGACAACATCGTCTATATAGACGGCGATTTGATAATTTGATAGACCAGAGAGAACAAAACTCATAAGACGTTGGAAACTAGAACTTGCATTTTTGAGACCGAAAGGCATTCGGCGAAACTGAAACATGCCTTCTTCGGTAGCAATGCCAGTGAGATGGGCATCTGCAGGATGCATGAACATCTGATGAAAACCCGAAGTTAAGTCGAGAGAAGAAAAGAATTTAGCTCCGGCCAATAGATCAATCATTTCCGATAAATTTGGGAGAGGAAAATTGTCTGGTATAGTCTTCGCATTTAGTTTTCGGAGATCAGCCACAAGGCGAAAGAATCCATCCGGTTTTCTCACAAGTAACACTGGGGCAGCATAGCTAAAAGTGGAAGGCTCAATGATACCAGCTTCCAAAAGAGTTTGTATTTGCTTTCTCATTTCTGGCTTCAAACTGTAAGGGACTCTATACGGCTTTGATCTAACCGGGATATCATCAGTTAGAAAAATGCGGTGTTGAATGATGGGACAAGCACCCAAATCAGAAGAGCTTTGTGAAAAAATCTGCTTGTACTTAGACAACAAATCCATCAGAGCTGCACGTTGATCGTCATTTAAATTAGAAAGATCTATGTCTTTAGCCCACGCCTCAAAATTTTCCTCGCCAGAATTTTCTTCAATTACATTTACAGAGTTAATATCAGTTGAGGTATTTATGAGATGTACGTTAACTAACTTAGTGTGTTTATTTAAAATTATGTGGTCATCAGTTAAATTTATTAATTGTACTAAACAAGTTAAGTCTTCAGTTATAGTAGAAATTGAGTTGGCGATTAAAAAGGAATTTAAATTTAAGTCACAATTTGGTTCAATAAATACAGTCTGGTCTATGAAAGTAGCATCAATGTCCGGTATACTGACGTAAACAATTTTTTGGGACCTGGCAGGAAGAGTAACTTTTCTAGGCAACATGCCAAAAAGCGAAAGAAAATTAGGCTCTGGAATAGAATCAGATTGCAACCGTTCATCACAGACTTGAGTGTCTGACGCGCAGGCTTCACTAAAATTTGGCAGATGTTCATTCATCCAACAGATGCTGACCCTCTCACATGACAAAGTACTGTTTTCACAGTTTAAAATACAATTATTTTCCTTAAGAAAATCTAAGCCTAAAACTATGTCGAAATTGGGGGACAGCATAGAAAGAGCGAAAAGAGACACCATTAATTTTTATACTACACTTAATTATATTGTGAATTTCAATATTGATTCCGGTAAGGGCATGCAACTGGAAATTTGGGCCTGAAATTTGTTCAAAAGTTTCCAATGAATTAAAAACTTGTTGTGAAATCAGACTCACACACGCCCCTGAATCAACAAGGGCCGAAAATTTGTTTTCCCCACACGTCACGGAAATAATGGGGAGGGAAGTAGGTAGTAGACTACCTACCTCGGGAAAAGGATCCAAAAGGGGTTCTGCGGAGTGCTGCGATCCTGGGCAAACTCCCCCCTTTATTAGTTTGGGGAATCCGATTTTGATTCCTCATTTTTACTTTTTCTATCTTTCGCTTCCTCCCTCATTCTTTTCCTGCAGAAGTGGCTAATGTGGCCTACAGCCGAACAATAATAACAGGTGACATCTCGGCGCGGCTGGCTAAAACGAGGCGGTTGTGGACGCGTTCTCTCCAAGTGCATCCTATCTAACTGTTGCTGCATTTCAGCTAATTGTTGTGTGACCAACTCTAACGAGTGAGTATATGTCTCTGTCACACTGCGAACCGCCTGCGCAACCTCATTTTCTACATTTGAAGCCTGGACCATATTAACATTAGTTGTGAAACATCTAAAAGATTCTTCTACATGCTTTGCCACCTCTTTGGCGTCACTAAAAGTTGCTGGGTTTACCACCATCACCTGAGCTCTAATATTTGGGTGGAGACCAGCTCTAAATTGGGACAACAGCATATCCTCTTTAAAGGATGAAGGAAGCGGTTTAGACACGGACTTTGCCTTAAGGTTGCTGTTAGCAACACCTTCTAAACAAGTCGCAAATTTCCTAACAGACTCACCTACCGCCTGGGTACAGGAGGTAAAATTTGAAATCACTTGCGCGTAATCTTTAGCCTCTGCGAAATGATCCTGAAAGACCTGCCTGTACTCTTTGAGAGTCTCAAAAGATTTGCCCTTAATGGAGAATTGCTTCGCGGGGCCCTCCAAACGGAGCTGGGACATAGCAATTGATTGCTGATCTGTCCAGCCTGTGGCCTTAGCGACTGCCTCAAGGCTGTCGAAAAAGTCATTGACATTCTTTCCCCTAAGGGATGGCAACATTGTTACTAAAAGTGGGCATGGTACTGGGGTAGTACCAGAAGCACCAGATGATTCTCCATTGGCTTGCATGATACACAATTATATTAAAAACAATGTTTTCCCCCAAAATGATAAGTATAAAATGCTAAAATATTGTTTATGCAAGCTTCATCACACCAAAGCTGAGTTTTTAGTTCCGACAGGGGTCACGGCATCAAAACTTTGCCGTGTTGCCATAAATAAATTTTAGATAATCATTAAAAAAAAAAAAAATTGAAAAATTTGCGTTGTGTTCTGAAGTTAACGGCAAAGCACCAAACATAAATTAACCCGAACCCCAGGTTACGGTCGGAATTGCCTCAGCTGAAAGGAAAAAGGTGTGAGTGAAGCATGCATACACAAGAAAGACACAAGTTATTGCAAGAAAAAATTTAACATTTTATTCAAATTGATATGCTATTGCTGCTTAAGACACTATTGGATGGCATGAGTTGCGTTTTCTGCACTCAGCGTTTCACAGACATTATAAATTATTGGCACACTCATGATTCACCACATTATGGCACTTCAGAAATATAAATTAACACACTTTACAGCTTTTGAGATTTTCACAGGGCACTAGGCCAAAGATTTACATATAATATTAAAGATTATCAGTCATGCATGTCAAGTTTAATTGTGTCCTGAGAGGCCTCCCAAGAAAGGGGTAACACTTCAAAAACAATAAGCACACATTTATAACTATGTAGAAAAGCACATTTCAATCTTTGGATGAGTTGCACATAATTCTTGCAAAAAAAAAAAAAATTGATTTTTGTAGAATAGAAAAAAAAAAGGGAAACAAAACTTTAACAATTAGAACATGGATTTAAGAATATTGTGGAGAAATTACAGGTTAAATTATTGAAGGGGACTGGTACTAGAGTAAAACATCGTTAAGGGGGATGTGGGGCATGACGCCCGCGCCCAAAATGGCGCAACAGGATGAGCAGAATGGAAGAGTGTCCAAGTGGATGGCCGCAAGACACCGGGGGGGTCCTAGATAAACTTTCATAGCCGAGGGAGACAGTCTTAGTGATGTAAAATGATGTGGAAAGATCTTACGGCTTCATTCTGGGAGTGGTATGACAAAGGGACCGCTCTTTTAAACACGGGACTGCGATGTAGACCTCGGCGATTACGTGCAGATAGCACCCGCGACGACACTTGCAATAAAAAGGAAAAACATCACCTGAGTCACTCCGATGATAGGGACTCCCCTTTCAGGCCGCGGTTCACTCCGCCGGTGCATCATTCAGGAAATCATGATGTAAGATGCCACCGCCTCTTTCATTAACTGCTCTGTTCCCTGCTATGGAGACATCTTGAAATGGCCTGAGACTAACCCGACGCTAGTCTCCTTGCTTCAGGCCTCGACGAGGAAAAAAAAATTTTGATCGACCACACACCTGCTCACTCCAATCTCAACTGACGCTCTCCTCTCCTTCCAGCCGGCGCTTTCCTTCCTCCCCCCCTCACGCGCTGCCTCCTCAACCAATGGCAGATCGCCAACGGCAACTTCCTTCTCGAAATCTCTGGAGAGAAACGCGCGGGAAAAAGGAGTCCGTGTGCAAAGCACCGATCTTCACTGAAAGTGGCGAACGATTTTAAGATGGCGAGAAAACAGATGAAGCGTCACGCGAAATGGAAAAAAAAATGGCGATTTACCGAAACACTACCTAGGCCGTAAAAATGGTCAAATCGCACGGGGAAAAGCTCAAAATTAAGAATTATTCCTAACTAGGAACAAACTCTAATCCGAAATATTAGTAAAAGAATAAAATAAAAGGAAAACATTTAAATTTAAGTAAATATCTTAGGATTTAGCTTCAGAAGTAGGAAGGAAAAAAAAATAACATGGGGTCACTACATTGGTATCATAGAAAAACAGACTTAAGGCAAAAACATAACAAATAAAGTGAATTAAGCAAATATTTAAAAGAAAATATTTAAGGAGGCATTAAAGATATATCATTATTAACTTAAAAAAATGGTAAAATTCTCGTTAAAAGATAGCAAAATTATTGTAAGTTATTGAAAAAGAAACACTTGTTGCAAAACTTATTATTAAAAAAAAACAAAATCACTTTAAATAAAAATGGGTTGATACCACACATCATAGCATAGGCCCTTCTGAGTTTTAGCGTCTATTATGACGTTAATTAATATTAACTGAAACTCTATTAAATAAAAACTTTAAAAATATGCACACGATTATGTATCTCTGATTAAAAAAAAAAAAAATGAATAAATGAATAATACAGTATGTTAAAGATGAAGTAAAATCCATTAAAAAATTCGAAAGCTATGTTATCGAGCCGAGCAAGGATTATTTCAGACGGATGACGATTGCTGCAACTAAATTGGCTGAAATATGCAACTTATATAATCTTAAAATTTTACTTAAAATTTTTTCATACATAGTTTCCGATTGAAATAACTCATCCTACACCGCAATTCAGCGGGGTACGGAAGGACGGATAGAGCAGTTGCACAATTTTCGGATCAACTGCCGCCTTTCCTCGGCCCGTTGTTTTGCCTAGCAATTTATTACGCAACCCGCAACCCAACCTTTCTTCACACATCCGCAGTTCTTTGAGAAGGGGGGGGGGGAGGAGAACAGTCATTAAGCAGACCAAATCCCGTTCATCTTTGTTTACATTTAACAACTAGATGAATCATCAACACTTGAAGCTGCACGCCTGTGTGTGTGCGTGCGTAAAGGACACCTATTTTTCTCCCCATTAAAGCAAGTCATTCTATAATAGCATAGAATCTATTTACGTTATGAGAAATTGAAAATTACATCACAAGATCTAACAGCAACTCGCCGATCGCAAAGCGAAGAAAGGCACGAGTAGACGGGATCGATCATTCTCCTGGTACGCGCCCGCACCCTCCTTTCTCTGCGCTTCACGGCAATCGACGAAATTCTTTCCAATTTAACAGGTTTCCTTATTTTTACGTTTATTCAATTGAAAATGGTCTTTCAAAGAAGAAAATGCGGAATAAAGAGGAAAATAATATCCGTTTATTTATGCTTATAGGGAGGAAAAAAAAAAAAAAAAACGCGAAAGGGGGGGGGGGGATGCAAAAAAAAAAAAAGTTCCGGATTTCGGATCCCCTACTGTAGTACAAAAGGGGTCACTATAGACAGGTGGCCTCATTACCTAAGGGGTCATTTTACCAAGTTCCGTTTTATTCAATTTAATCAGTTTCTTTTAAAGGATCAGTGATGTTCTTTGATTTAATCAAATGAAGAACCAATTTTAAACTGCTTTCTTATTTTTCACCATTTATTAAGTGTAGCTGAAGTACCTGTCCTTCATACTGGAATAAATCGAAGTGAAGAAAATCGAAATTTCATTATTTCATATTGTTCCAAAAAAACTAAAAAATAATAGAATTTTAAGGAGAAACAATTCAGGGAGGGGTAAAAAAAAAAGGCTACCAGGTCGTTCCCTGTCAAATCAAACAACACCCCCCCCCCCAAAAAAAAGAAGTAAAAACTCGCACCATATCCTTCAGATTTTCCTCAAATTTTTTGCAGATGATTTATAGGCTAAGTTAACCAAAAAACACAATTTTGAAAGTTCTATGATAATTAAATACTGAGAAAATAAATATAATTTAAAACGTTCTGCATAAAGTTCGCCATTTTTTTTTTTCTTATTTCATTGAATAATGCCTTACATGTAAAATTTAATGAAGCGAAAATTTGTTTACAGGGGTAACTTTTCAAGCTGATTCTAAAAATGTAATCCAAATTTGGGTATCTTTTATAGATTTTGCATAAACATTGCATTGGCTAAGAAACATCAAGAATTTTTTTCAATATGTTTAATTGGAAACACATGTTTTAAGTTTTATATGTAGTTAAGATGGCGCACCAACTACTTTCCAAAAAATTTCATCTGGTCTTTTATCTCAGGAGCTGAGAAAAAAAAATTAAATTTTCATGACTTATATATATCCTGCTAATATTAAAAATCTGAAAAATTGCATGTTTGTGGCTGTAATTTGGAATGAAGATAGTTTATACCCCCAGGATAACACGTACGCTACATTTCACGCATATAGCTTAAGTAGTTTTTTTTTACAGAGACTCTCAAAAAATTCTGATACATTATGTTCTATGGACATCTTTGAAACTTCTGAATAGATTCTAAAGATTGTTCAACCAATAGAAATCTACACTATCTATGAGTAACATAGGCTACAATTCATACAGTATAAATAGTACTTATATGGAAATACTCAAAAGAACTCTAATATCCTCTGTAGGCATCTCTGTAACTGCTGAACCGATTCTAAAGCTTCTTTTCACTGATAGAAAACTATACTATCCCTGCATAATATAGGCTATCTTTCATACACATGGCATAATAATATACAGTAGAAGATCTTTATAATGCAAACCTCAAAACGCAAGGTTTTGCATTATATAGAATTTTGCGTTATATGGATCATTCACATATATCATTAAACTTCCCTTGTAAACATATTAAAATATAGCTGGAACACACAAATATAATGCCTAAAAATAATTTTGAAATACAAATACTACTTTAAAAAACAAAACTATGCACTTTACAGAAGAAAAAAAACTGAAATTACTAAAAACATTTAAGTTTTTTTTGTTTGTTAAACAATATATTAAATTTGATTTGTTTTAGAATTTGCTATCTCTCAACAAATAACTTTTCTTGCAGCCTGTGAACAGTTAATAATTCTACTTTGGTTACAGTCCTGTGTTTCTAAGAATTTAAAATATTGATCTCTTATAGAAATTTTGTCAGATACTGAAAGTTTTTCAACTTTCTCTCCAGCATTTGATTCTGTTTCAGAATTGTTTTTCTCTTGTTTTGAATCAGGGTAAATTATTTCAGCACTGTTCAAATGAGTAATAAGTGACTTATCATCAATTACCAAAAATTCAAAATGTTTTCAAACTGAGTGCCTTCCATTTTATGCACAATGCATTAGTTCAGCAGTTTTGATTTTAACTAATGATGGCTTAGATCCAGTTCCAAAATTCAGTTTTAAAATAGTGTTACATTGAGAAAACTCTCCTTCCCCTACTTCTCATAGACTGTTTAAAAGTATTTTACTGCTAAATTGAGACCTAAGCATATCGTCGGGTAGAGGGAGGGGAGGCTGACAGGGGATGTGTGCACCCCCAACTTTGTTTAGAAAACCTTTTTTCATTCAAAACTTAAAGAAACATTACTATTTTTACTTTAGAATATGCTATGTGCATCCCCCCCTCCCCCGCATATACACACACATAAAAAAACAAAAAAACTTGGTGATGCAACGAGTGTGATTTAGGAAGCCAAATAACAGCATACAATTTAATATAAAACAATTCAATGTTTTTAATTTACAAAGAGGAATATCATTAATTAAATAAACGTCTGTTTGGGAAGTCAATGGTAGAGGAGGGAGAAAGAGAGAGATTTGTTCTCTTTTAAAATAAACTGTTCTTCCACTTTCACCGGCCGGCCGGCTGTTATGCTGATAATCCATAATGCGGGCATCAGAGAACAGTTGTTTATTTTAAGCTTGGCATGTTGTGGGATTTATCTAATGTCTCAAAATTAATTCCCTAGGAAAGCAATTTAAAAAAAGTGCAGATTGTAGAAAATTCTTAATTGTGATTTTCTCTGTTTACATCCGCAATGTTAATGTAGTTTATGGAGAATTGTGGTATATCGATCTTCTACTGCATTTCAAATATCTAATAAAACTCTTTATTCGCTCTTTATTATATTATACTCTTTATTATATATATATTTTTTTATTTTTCTATGTGATAACCAACTCAAATGCAGACGATTTTATTCACCCATCCTAATATGCAGAAGCTGTGTCTTACTGAAAATTCAGAGAGATTTAGAAAATTACATAATGAAAAACTACTTTAATATGTAACAGCTCACTATTTCTAATCCAAATATTAATTAGTGGACAATTTTAAATTCTCATGTTTTGGCTGAGCTAATGGATATGTGTTCGTAAAACTCCTTTTCCTGCATTTACCATGTTTATTCACATAAATATTTATATCCATGGTTCACGAACACAAAATAAAAATAAATAAAAGGGTTCTTTCTAGTCAATCTGTATCTGACGTTGTGTGTCCTAAGGACTAACTTTTATGAGCAATTTCAAACATGCGACATCAAAATGACAGTGATTAAATTTGGGATTTGAATTCATAAAAACATCTAATGCTCTTAAGTGTTTATTTTTATTTTAGAAAAGAAAGTCAATATTTGTATAATCCAACTAATCAAAATAACAACAAAAAATAATCAGTTATTTCGTTCGTGATGTGTTTTTTGACATCAAAGTGACGTAGATTTCGCTTGTAAATCTCACCGTGTTTACTACACAGTCAGGTATCGAAAAGCTTTCTGCATGGAAAACATAAAAAAGTTTAAGAGTCCGGAGTTTTAGAGCCATAAAAATATCTCTTAAACTCTGGGATCGGGTCGACTTTCAAAGTTTTAAAGTGGACTATCATTTATTCTATATTAGCTGTGTGCCCATTCTTCGTACTGTAGGAAACTAATATTTTCCTAAAATATAATTGTACCTGTGTGAAAACAAAATCTAAAGAAAAAAAAAAAAGTTCAAGTAGTCCCTTTGTTGAAACTACCGTGGGATATATTAATCCAACGTAGGTTTATAGTAGTTTAATTAGTTGATTGTGCATATTGAAAAATGATGAATAGAACACATTTTATTTCATGAAACATTTATTAACGCGATATGCTGTGCTTTAATCCATATTAACCTAACAAATCTAATTATACTATCTATTACTTATATTAATACTAGCCGCCTCCGGCGAGCAGTTGGTTCGCCATTTTAATAAATCTTGTTCTGTTCCTCACCGGCTTCCTTGGCACTGAAATCTCTCACATTCTGAATGGTATATAAAATTAAGATGGTTACAAACAGGAACGGCCCTAGGGTAAGTGGCACTCCCTGCTAATGTAAAAAAGAAGCCCCCTTTTATGCTTTACTTAGTTTTTGAGTTCAAAATGATGCCCCTTCGAAGCCGGCGCCCAGATGCGATGTTTACCATGTCCGGCTGCCCCTGTTTACAAAATTAAGATGTCAAAATGATAAAAACCTACAAAAAGGTACACTTTTGTCCTATATTAATTCTGCAGAGCTTCTAGATATATTGGCCTTTATCAAAAAACGGAAAGAAAAAAAAAAAAGGAAGAAAATCTGAAACACTTTCAGATTTTAAATACCCACTAAAGTGCTATATATTAAAAGCGTATTATATATTTTAAACTAATGGTACCTTTCTACTCTTTAAAGATTCTTTAGAATTTATGCTGCATTAAAACAGCTCTCCATATATTTTTAAGTCTTGTCAGATTGACGTATTTAGCACCACAAAATATTTCACCTCGGCGTGGTGGAAAATATCCAATCTGTCCCAATATAAATATTTACCTCCATGGTTGTCTTGTGTAAAGCATCAAGCTGTATAACCTCGAGGAACTATTTAGAATAGCTCAAATTGCGAATAGGACGTTAAATTGCATTGCAGAGTTTACAAATTTCACGCAACTTTTAATTTATGACATCACATTCTGACCCTAAGCAGTTGAGCCTGGTTATTTCTTGCAGTAGTTTTCAAACAGAGTAATATTGAACCATACGATGTTGGAAAACTTTCACTTGTAACAGAACTTATTGAAGTTAATTTGAAAGATGTTGCGTTTATTCCTATTTAATCGGTATTTTAAATATTTTTCGGAGCTATTTTGCTAATGATGTAACTTTTCTGCAAGAGTTTCCTAAGTTGCTGGAATTAAACAAAAAAAAGTATATCTAATATATATACCGCCAAAAGTCGTCCAAACTTGGCAACATTTTGCATGATTTTTGGGAATACATATCATGACCATTGTCAAACAGATTGCGAATACTGTGTATGTTAATTAGTATTTTTCACCTTTAGGCGACATTCGAATTTCCCACGATTTTAAAAAACGCAAGCTTCCTTTCGTTATTACGGTGGCTGAAAAGTCATAGAATTCAAAAATTGCAAAGGTTAGCTCGTGCATTAAACATAATACTTTGGGTTTTTATAATAGTAAATTTTTATGTCAAAGCCTTTTACTAAGGCTGGGATTCAGACTATTTACCGTCATAGAAACTAGTTTAGTGACCCATTCTATTTTTATTATTGGTTTAAAAACTTGAATTGTCAATAAAACTGGTTTATAATGGCGGTCAATAGAGGTCTGCATCCCAGCCCTAATTAGATTTCTAACTCATTTTTAAATTCATGACGTCAAAATGACACCTATCTAACATGAATTAGTGGATATCTAACATGATATTAGCGATATCTAACATGAATTAGTGGATGAAGGGAGAAAAAAAAAAAAAAAAAAAATACCCGTTGTACTCTTCTACATCATCTGATAAGGTGGAAGTTTATTATTTCGCTCATGGTGTAATTTTTGTAAAAGCTAGTTAACCTAGTTAGGATTTCTAATGCATTTTTACACTTGCGACATCAAAATGATGCCAATCTCCCTTGAATTATTGAAGGTAATAAAGAAGTCTTCTTACCTATATAGTCTGATACTAAATTATGTGTGTTTTTTACAAAGTTTTTTATTTACTTTGTCAACTATGCTCACTAATGTGCTGAAATCAGGCATTTGAGTAGCTTTCTACCCTGAAAATTGCAAAAAATTGGGGAATAGATGGATTTTCTGAATTTTAACGTTGACTATGGATTATTCTATGTCATTTTACATATTTGTGCAAAATTTCAAGCCTATCAGTCGGATGGTGTGGGAGGAGTTACAACTCGGACAAACAAACAAATAGCCTAACAAACTTTCACATTTATATAATAGACTAGCGGAAGTAGCTGTCATTCACAGGTTAATATGTAATACACATTTCCAAAAGGCTTGAATGTTTGTGAACATTGTAGGAGTACAAAGACTGGAATTAGCATATTGGCAACAATATAGAAAGCAAAGTTATAACTTCTGTGTATTGTTAAAGATTACAGGCAATAGAGTAATACACACAGTGCTGGGTGAAATTGACAAAATTGTTTAGTTTCATTCTGGCTGAATGAGTTTTTCAAGCCGAAAGGTCATTCTTAACCTGCAACTAAATTTTGTTTGATTCACTCTAGATATTTTAACATTGTGTCTGAAGAAAATTTTGTACAATATTACAAAATCTAAAAAAAGCAAATAAACATTTTTTTAAAAGTTAAAATTGATTCAAATTTTTCAAAAAATTCCGACATTTATTGTTTTAATTGTTGCTGATCGTGTTACAAAATTTCATTCCACTCTGTTTGTCATTTTTGCGAGATGTGAGAAACATTTATATGATTTACACAAAATGTATGAAACATTTAAAACAATTTTGATATCTATAGTTATTAACTTGCTTTCTTAGATTATTCCAAATTCCATTCTATTCTATTGTCGTTTTTCAAGAATGGAACAAACATGTACTCAATTTTCCCAAAATCTATAAAAATTTTGAAGTACTTCAACACGTATAGTTTTGACAGGCGTACTGGGCTCACAAGTGCTTGATACAGATAGAAATAAAATTTTTGAATTCCAATTACTATGCAAACAAGTCTAATTTTATTTATATGCATTTGCTAGTGTTAAAACATTATTTTCATCTTTAGTTTTTTCATACTTATGTTACATAGATATTACAAGTTTATATTGTATTTTTTTTTTTTTTTGTGATATTAAAAATTTGTGATTATTAAAAATTATAACAAACAAAAATATCACATACAATTTTACAAGCTACAAACATCTGTTTCAACCACATAATAAGCACTAAGAAAAATGCATTGCTGTTATTTTATTTTGTTCTTTAAATAAAAATTTTGTGCACTAAGAAACTTGTTAAATAATAAGCACTAAGAAAAATGCATTTCTGTTATTTTATTTTGTTCTTTAAATAAAAATTTTGTGTGTTCTTCCCATAGCTGGTGTAAAAGCTGGAATGTTTGGAGCTGCTGGATTTGCTGCTTTTTCTACACTAATTGATTATTATTTCCATGTTCGTTAATGTACAACTGCAATTTTTTAACAATGTATTATAGAATAAAACTATGTAAATACACATATTTTATGAGTGTTTATTTGAAAAATCCTAGCAGCTGTGGATCACTTTCAAATATTATTACAAATAATGTCCTTTGTATTCAGTGGCATTGCTTTTTTATCTTTTGTAATTAATACATTGATAAACAGATTTTATAAAGTAATACTCTTATTTTTTCACTAACAAGGAGAAATGCATTTCTGGGTAACAGATTGGACTTTTATTTAATTGTTAACAGTGTGAACAATTTCATTTATTTAAATGTTATGGACATTGATGATACTGATTACTTGCCACATAATATGTATAAACACTGAATTATTGATATTAAACTAGCAGATACCCCGCTAATCTTAGTGGGTCAAAAAGCATATTAATTTACCTCTTAAAACCTCTAATGCTTTACTTTTATAAATACTGTTTGGAAAGTATATCATAGTCTATGAGTTTACGATATTTGTCTTCCTTGTCCTATAAAACCCTTTTTCAGAATTGAAGTCTGTATTAAAATAAGGTATATATTCTAACTATACTTCTCCTTTGTAATAAAATGTGGCGTTTGCCAGCTTTTTACCAAACATGGAAGATATCACCAAGCTAAGTTCAGTAATGGTTCTGTATTTTATGAAGCAAATGTGGCAATAAACCATCAAAAATTGCAAACACTAGAACATTTTATCCCCCCCCCCTCCAACACATTATCTGGGAACCCACTGAAAACTTAATGTCAAGAAAAAGGAAATCTTAGGCAGCAGCTACCGAATTCAAAATCCTTTATTAAAAGATTTGTAAAACTTCTGCAAATTTATATTTTCCTCCAGTTTTTCTTTTGAGGACAAAATTAATGTTTATTAAAGTACCAAAAAAGTTATTAGAGATAGAATTAAAAAGGTGCAACAATTTTAAAATTATTTTTCAAAAACTTCTGTCAAAAGTCATCTTTGTAACATAATTTGCAAATTTGTTAAGATAGTCCAGAATAAACTGCTGTTAAAACAAAATTTTCTCCTCTATCCGATGATGCAAATATTGTTTTACTCCAAGTATAAAATTACCAGCATTATTACTTATTAAGCAAGAAAAAATGCCGAAAATTGCATAAAATAAAAAATTTTTTTGATTCAAATTTGAAAATACTGTATTAGCCCAAATATAATGCAGTGTTTTTTGACTGGTAATTTCCCCATAAAATGCCTGACTCGTGCTAAATTCAAGGTCTAAATATAGGATTTTTCTAATTATCTTGATGAAAAATTTTGTGGTCGTGTTAGGGCTGTGTTATATTCGGGAAAATACGGTAAAATATAGCCTGTCCATCAGGGATAGTGTAGCTTTCTATTAGAGAGAGAGTTTTTAGAATCGGCTCAGTATTTCCATTAGCCCCTACATATACCCCATAATACCCCCTACATATACTAAAGTTTTCCTTTTTATTAGTATAGATTTGACTTTTATTGTTTGGTAACAGAGCAGACAATTATCATTTTTAAGCCAAAAATAATTAGATGTTCCAAGGAGAGGGGGGGGGGGGAGAAGAAAATGCTATTTAAACGAATTTCTTGATATGGATATTATTTAGTTACTGGCATCAAATGTATAGGAAACAATGTTATAGAAAAACTTAAAACGAGAAATTTCTAAATATTCTTTTTGAAAAAGTTTGATTAGTGTAAATGCAGCATATCAATATATTTTATAAGAAATGTTTTGATATACTTTAAACAAAGTTGCTTGAAGATATTGCTGCAGCTAAAAATGAAGGGGAGGGGGATGTAAATTGTAGTGTTGATTATGCATACATTTTATGAAAATATTCTTTTGACATAAATTCTGAGTGTTATTTAAGATGACTTAAAAAATAAATGTTATGTGTGTGTGTGGGCTTATTCAATGTTTTCTCTTTTTTTCTTTAATTACTGCTTCATTCTCAAAACAGGACTAAAAATATTTCATTAGAATTAACAGATAAGGTCTTTTTAATGTACTCTTTCATAAACTAACTTCCATTTTGAATCAAAAATATTAACACTATGGTATTTTAAAAGCATTTTATTGAAAACAAACCTTAGTTTTATTGATATATATTTAACAAGTTTAACTTGTCCAGTTTCATCTACAAGAACACTGGGTTCCCTTGTCAGCAATAAAATAACCTTGTTATTAATCTTACTAAATTGCAGATTATGAGTAATACTATAAAAAATACATGCAATATTTTGGTGTTTGATGCACATGAAGATACTGATTTCCTTGCTGAACAAAATCTAAACACTAACTAAATATTCAGAACACAAAACATTAACATACCTATTTACGATATATTTTGGAGAGTATTATTGCAAACTAATTAAAAAAAAATATTACGCTGAAATAAAATTATGTATGTTATGTTAAAAAACAATTTTTCATGCTAAATGGTGAAACAGAAAATAATTTAAAAGCATAAAAATGCACTTGTGATCTCGGCATGTGTGAACCACATTACCTTTGGTAGCAAATGTGTTAATCAACTGATTAAAAAAAATCAATTAAAAAAAAGAGTAGACTGTTTTAATAATTCTATTAAATTTTAAATTCATATCATTCAATATCATAAAAACAATTGTTGAAGCCTAATTAGTTTCTGTGGAAGTGTTAGTTTTGTTGTTTGTATTTTCTAACTGGATTGAAGGAGAATGAAAGTTAATGTACCCCAATAATTGTGATGAAATTTCATTCATTCATTGTCATTTAATTTTGATTATCTTTGCCAGATGAATTTTTTTTACATTATACTCCCATTAATACCCTCCCCCCCTCACCCTTCTACTCTACTAAGAATTTCTAATATTTCTACTACTCAACATGCAAATGTAGGCCCAAATTGCATTAAAGACCTCCCAGAAAGAATTTCCTACCACATCCACCATGGAGGATAAAATCATCTCAAAATATAGACTTGTGTTATGACAATCAGTAGCCATTTATATTATGTGTGATTATTAAGTTATCTATGAAAATTTCCTGATTAAAAAGTTTATTACATTTAAAACATTAAAAATTGTATTGACTGGCTTTATTTTTCTGTGAAAAAAAAAAAAAAAAAAACAGCCATTTGTAACTATTTCCTTTCCCCTCCTATTTAATCTATTTCACGCTAATTAAAAGGGGAAAATGAATTTGCAAGAGCAGTTAGGTTAACCCCACATTCATCCATCTATACTCAGGATAACATGCATGGCAACTAAATGCAAGGTACTTGCCAGTTTGAAATTGAGCTTTTTAAGAATTTCACTATCTAAAATTTTTTACCCTCAACCAACATTATTAAATAATGTGATGCATTTTAAATTATCACATCTAATCTAATCAATTTACAAACACAGGGATTGATAAAATTTATTTCATATCTTTAAAAAAATTATAACAAACAAAAATATCACATACAATTTTACAAGCTACAAACATCTGTTTCAACCACATAATAAGCACTAAGAAAAATCATTTCTGTTATTTTATTTTGTTCTTTAAATGCACTCTCACATCTAAAGCTACAATGGCACTAATTGTGTTAATGCATTTTTTTTAAATTAAGCTATTTTCTATGCTTACAAACAAGAAAAATTCTAATTAAGTACTATACATAATAGGAATTAGTTCAAAAGACTAAATCATGTATAAAAATAAAATTTTGCATATTTATTCATACAAAAATAATTTAAATATAACATTAACATAAAATAAAAATTTGGCTTTACATAAGGATTAAGTATTTTGGCAATTAGGCAAAAGTTTATGGCACACAAACATGGAAGGCATATGATATAATTAAGTATGCTTTACAGGAATCCTACTAAGACTTGGTCCATTAGGAAAATATCAAACTGACCAAAAACACTGTAATAGCTAACTTGCCATTATAGAATATAAAAATCAGAATAAGTCTTAAAAGACTAGAACATAAATATTAAGTCATTACGTAATAAGCATACATTTCACCAAGTGTAACAGGCCTGTTGATGGACATTCATTATCTTTGAAATATCATTCACAATTCATGTAATCTTATTAGCAATGTTTGATGGTTTTCTAATGTAATATGTAGAAATTGGCGATACACAGATAAAACCTATAATATATGGCTGTGAAGAGCAACAATGTCTTAACGGATAAAAAGCTGTCCTCTTCTGAAATCATTGAGCAGGCGATATCTGCAATGACATTGAATTGTTTTATACATTGTGATATAATTTAGATTTTATAAAATCAAGCAAATGGGTGGATTTCGATACAAATGTTTTTTGTATACATTTCAGCATATCATGTCAGAAGCATGCTACAAAAAACAAACGTCTTTAGTTATCCATTTTATTTTAAAAAAATATGGGCAAATAACCAGGAGGAGGGAAGGAAAAGCACACCTTGCATAAAGTTATAATTATCATCCAAGTATTTAGAAAGCAAACTAGCTGCCATTTCGATTTTGAAATGAGCACGTTAGGATATAGTAAAATTTATCTAATGACATTGAGAGGATATTAGAATATTATTTCATAGAAGTTGATTAAACTTATATGAAATAAATGTGTTATTTCATGAATACGAAGTGTGCTATTTCATTTGGCAATCTTCTAAATAAAAATGAAGAAGCTTGGTCAGACTGCTTTGGCCTGTGACAGGCTGTAGTGCACTAGAAGAAAACTCTTCTAAAAAAAGCACACACACACACAGAGAAAAAAAATAAAAATAAAATAAATTTAACATGGTTACAGACGTGACATATACATATTTGCATAGCTGCCATCATCTTTTCTGGATTTTCCACCACAGTTTTTAAACAGTTTTATATTACTTTAAAAATTTGGACTTATTTTAAGCTTAAATTGGTAAGTAAAATTTCATGGTGGAAAATCTTCTGATAAAATCAGAAGAGTTGGCAGTGTGTATTTGCATTTAAATACTATATACAGCATAATTTCGGAATATAAAAGATAAAGTGATAAAAATTTTTTGGCAAAAAGCAGCTGCATTTGTTGGGGGGAAAACATAAGTATGTAATATGTTCAGTACTAGGTTGAACCCATGTTATTTGGGACACACTTGGTAATTCTGTTATGGAGTTTATCATAAAAGTGCTGAAAATTCCTATGAGGAATTCAAGCATTCTCAATCCAGATTTCCATTAAAGTTGCTGCCCCATTGCATCTCAGACAAGTTCTACTGGAGACAAATCTAATGAACATGCATTATCTTGAGGATTGTTGTTTGTGTTCTTAAGGCAAAGCCACAAATGGGCTATTTGTCTAGGATGAGGGTGCCTCGGTCAGAGGACTTTCTAAGAGTTCTAATGTGTATTCACGATACATCTGGAGAAAACTGACCAACTCCAGAATGTTAGATTGACATCCACGTGATAGGCCAGGCCATAATGCTGGATCTTCACATTTCAGCTTTCTACCATTTTGAGTGTCTTATTTACTTAGCCATGGTGAGGCCCCCATTATCCTGATGAAAGACACCAATGTCACAAACGGTACAACTGGCTAAATGAAATTACAGTGGAACCTGCCTAATGTGACCACCCTCGGGAACAACAAAACTGGTGACCTTATACAGGTGGTCACCTAACAAAGGTAGCACTTTAATAAATTTGTTTATGATTAAAATTCAAATAACACTTGCACAAACACTCTACAGTTTATTTATAACAAGATCTCAAAATCAATAAATATCTATGAACAAAAAAGAGGAATGTAGGGAGTAAAATACTGAAACATTAAAATGCACATTGCATACAAATTGTGTAAACTTACGTTTCAATATGCATTTTAATACTTCTTGGTCACAATAAAAATAATAAATATGAATAAAAAATATAAATTTCCATTTTGCAGTTTGACATATTACTAAAGTACAGTTTGAATGTTTGGGTTGTTTTCATGTTTGCACAAATATAGATATAGTTTACAATTTGCACTAGTGTACATTAAGAACACATTGTTTAGATAACACACTGTGCTGTAACAGCAAAGTCCTAAAAGGGCCGGTAGCCAAATAAATCAGCAGGTTGAAAAAATGAAAGAAATGTTAGGTTTTATACATGTTTGGCAAAATTTAAATGTGGCTCGCCATAGGGGTGATCAAAATTTAGTTTTTGTATCCTAGACAAAATTATTGTAATTTTGTGGGAAAGGAAGAAAATTAAATATATTTTCAGACTACAGAGGCCAACAAAATCATTACAAAGGCTAAAACCAAAGTAAATTAAGAAACAGTTAAATAGAATTATTGACAGATGGGAGATTTAAAATGGCAAGAGTATTACATTTAGAATAGGTAAAGGGAAATCAGAACTACTCATAAATGTGTGATTCATTTATGAGTCTTCATCAAAAGTAATTGTAAATATGTGATTAATTGCATCCCACACACCTCTTACTGGAAACCATGCTAAATCAATTTCAGCATCAACAGAAATATAAAAGAATAATTTAGACTAAAACAAGTTTTTCTTTTTAATTTATTTATTTATCTATTTTTTTTTTTTTTTTTTAAATTCATCTATTGAGAGCAAGTGTTATAGAAAAGAGAATCAGTGTTGAGATCAAATCTTGTGTTAAACAACTGAAAAGGGATATAGCATTCTATATTATCTGAATGTGTTTTATATTTAAGAGGCAGTTTATAGTGGAAAGTGGTCACATTTGAGAGGTTAAAAAACTTAAATTTGGCAGATTATCTGGTCACTATACAGTTTTCGCAGGTGGTCACTTTACAGGATATTTTCCCCATACATTTCTTTTGAGTTACAATGAAATTTCATAAAAGGTTTATTTTAGACAGGTGGTCACTTTAGCATGTTCCACTGTATTTATGTGCCAAGTACTGTTGGACATGCCCGGCACAAGCACTAATTGTGTACAAAAGAGATAAGTGATCTCTGCTGAAATTGATTTAGCATGGTTTCCAGTAAGAGGTGTGTGGGATGCAGTTAATCACATATTTACAATTACTTTTGATGAAGACTCATAAATGAATCACACATTTATGAGTAGTTCTGATTTCCCTTTACCTATTTTAAATGTAAAGTTCCAATAAGTCCTGGCACTGTAATTGAAAGGGTATCTGATAAATGTTCAGTTGTTAAGGATGTGCCATATAGATCATTGATTGGTAATTTATTATTTCTTGCCTCAAGAACCAAAACAGAAATATTATTTCATGCAATGTTGTTGTCAAACATGAGGTGAGAGAAAAGAAAATGTGTGACCTTGAGACACGTAATCTGATGAAATGACTATAGCATGTTTCCAATCCATCGTATCTCTGGATTTTAAGGTCTCAATCTCTTCTGTCACTGCTTTGTACCAGGGTTTCTTTTCTGGTATGCTTTGTGATTCTCTAAATGAAAGTAGAATTCTCACTTCAACACACAGTGAGCTTCAGCATTAAAATCACTCAAATATCAGGGTGGTCAGAGTTCGGGAAAATATGGAAATGTCAGGGAATTTTGTCAATCGGGAAAAATCAGGGAAATATCAGGGAAATTCGCCGTAAGTGATTTACATTTCTGATTACCGCCAATAGATGGCGCAGAAGTTAATCCCTGCAATGTTGCAAGAATTGGGGAAATTTCAGCTGTAGCTTAGGGAGGAGGGAAAAAGCGAATCCTTCTAATAGGCATGCTACGCACGTGTTAGACTATTTACTATTCGTTCTTCCAAGATTTGAACACTCTGGAACAATCGAGACGAGAGACCCTGAGTATCTCAATTTCAACCAATTCAGTGCAAGGTTTAAACAGGTATGTACATTTTCTTCTATTATTTGAGGTATGAATTTTGATTATAAAGGGATGAGAAGAGAATTTTCTGTAGATCTGTTTTGGTTCTTTTCCATACTATGTTTATTGATGTGTGTATTTTCCCTCCTTCAGTATTTCATTTTATTCTCATGTGCTACGTGTGTTCCTCTTTTTCTGCAAAAAATTAAATTTTTTAAATTAAATTTTTGAAAATTTAATAAATGTTTGATTTTTTCACAATCTCTTTCGCAACTTTCCATTCCGTTAATTCTGGAAGCTTAGGATGTAATAATTAATCACATATCGGACATGAGGATTTTTTGTGAACCCGCTCTGTTTGTTATTAAATTTCATTTGAAGAGGAAAAATAGTTATTCAAGGCTGCCACTACAAGTAACAGGGCCCGGCACCGATTTTACTGCTGGGAACTAGTGTCATTTTCATGCTAACTATATGACCTTACCAGCAGCGAATTAATGCAAGTTTCTCGGGGGGGGGGGGGGGTGTCTATAGAAGATTGACCTATACATCAATTTTATAGAAGTAAAATAGGATCTTTTACATTAATTTCACCCCTCCCCTTTAATCTCCCCTTGGACCTTACATGCCCTCGAAATCTCCAGGCCAGTATCATATGGGTCTGGTATCCCCCTGAAACGGCGGCCTTGTTAGCATTTTTTAATATAATTCCAATTTAATAATTTTCCATCCTTCTTGAGAGTAAATATTTTTCTTTTATCATTCCTTCATATTTTAAACCTCCAATTCCATGAGACCAAAACAAAATTATTTATTTATTTTATTATTTTTCATGGGCCGAGTGCAATTTAATATCACTGCCGCCATTTTGTTTCTTTAAACATAAAATTATTAATAAACTGGATTAGAACTTGTTTTTTTTTATTTTAAGTAATTAAGATTCAGTACTCCAATTAATTTTATGCAATATGTTTATATATAATTATCATTCTTGGTTTTTTGGAAAATAAAATTATTAATAAACAGATTGGATTATTGTAGGTTATTTTTAAAGTAATTAAGATTCATTAACCAATTATTCTTTGCAACATACTTATTTATTAATAGCTCTCAATACCACCCTTTTCATAAATGTACTGGAATTGAAAATAAAGCTATAATCTAGTTTGTTTATTAATAATTGTATGTTTCAAGAAACAAAATAACTGTAGTAATATATATTTACTTCATTTAAAATATAATTAGCTTTTCCCTTTATGTGTCAAATTTTTTGTTCGTGTGTAATTTCCTCAATTTTTCTAATTTTGCCACTTAAAAATTAGCATTGTTATTTATTTATTTATGGTTGTAATTTAATGGTAAAAATTATGTGGCATATCTCAAAATTTGTTAGTTAAGCTC
This sequence comes from Cheiracanthium punctorium, assembly GCA_038373885.1. Classification (NCBI taxonomy): domain Eukaryota; kingdom Metazoa; phylum Arthropoda; class Arachnida; order Araneae; family Cheiracanthiidae; genus Cheiracanthium; species Cheiracanthium punctorium. Next base: position 53,185 of record JAWZYV010010621.1, read on the forward strand.
ACACAGTTTTCCTGATTTTGATCTTCGTACATCTCATCCCTGATTTCTGATCAAGTTATTCAAATAAAAATGATTCGGTATTTGTTTTTGTATTTGAAGGCGCTGATTTGATAAGTTAAAAAGAAAAGTTGAAGTGTTAAATATATATATATTTTTTCTAGGTCTGTGAAAACATGGCAGCTCGTTTTCAAATCCAGTGGCTGGATTTTCCTGATTTCAAAGACTGGCTCCAAGAAGTACCTTCTAATATAAACAAGGCTAAGTGCAAAGTTTGCCATGTTACATTTTCTCTCAGTAACATGGGTCGAAGAGCTGTTAGAAGCCATGCAAATGGGAAAGAAAATAGAATGAAAGCATTCTGTCAATCATCCTCAATTAAATGCTTCACTTTGCCTGGTTCAAGTTCATCATCTAATGTAACTGAATATACTGTCAGTGCTCCTAATAGAGAAAACACGTCTCCTTCAGAAAGTACATCTTATGTAACTACAGTGCCTCGTGGCTTAACATCTTTCCTCCAAAATGAAAATGTCTTAAAAGCTGAAATATTATGGTGTCTTCATTCAATTGAAGTACACAAGTCTATGAGAATGGCAGAAAAAGACATTTCCATGTTTAAAGTACTATTCCCTGACAGTGAAGTAGCTCAAAAGATAAAATTAAAAAGTAGCAAAATGGCATATTCAATTCTATATGGAATCGCACCATACTTTAAAACAGAACTTTTAAGTAATTTGTCTAAATCCAAACACTTAACTGTAGGATTTGATGAATCGCTGAATAAAATAACACAAAGGACACAAATGGATGTTGGTGTAATGAAAAGGATCAGGTAACTGCACGCTACTTAACCTCCACATTTTTAGGTAGTTCAACAGCCGATAAAATTAAGGAGAGCTTTAAAACTGCCTTGTCTGCAGTAAACTTACAAAATGTTATTCAAATCTCTATGGATGGGCCAAATGTCAACTTAAAATTTTATAAAGATTTGGTATCAGAATTAGAGTGCCATGAAGATTATCCTGTTTTATTAAACACTAGCTGCCTCCGGCGACCAGTTGGTTCGACATCTTAATAAATCTTGTTCGGAGAGACTCCTGTTCTTCACCGGCTTCCTTGGCACTCAAATCTCTCTGATTCTGAATGGAATTTAAAATTAAGATGGTTACAAACAGGGGCGGCTCTACGGTAAGTGTCGTCTCTGCTAATGTAAAAAAGATGCCCCCTTTTCTGCTACTTAGTTTTTGAGTTCGAAATGACGCCCCTTCGAAGCCGGCGCCCAGATGCCTTGCTTACTGTGTCGGGCCGCCCCTGATTACAAAAATAAGATGGTTAAATGATAAAAACCTGCAAAAAGGAACAAATTATTTTCGTCCTATATTAATTCTCAAGAGCTTCAGGATGTATTGGCCTTTATCAAGAATGGAAAGGAAAAAAAAGCTAAGAAAATCTGAAACATTTTCAGATTTTAAATACGCACTAAAGCGCTATGTATTAAAAGCGTATTATAATCCATGGGTCTTCCCTATTTTCTTTCCTTATTCCATTAAGTTGGAAAGTATATCATTATTCATGAGTGTGATTAAAGACAACTAAAATTGATATTTCTATCCTTTTTCTCAATGTAATACATTAGAAATAGATGGGAAAAGCTGTGCAGAAAAATGCACAATTCGAACTGAAATAAAGTTTAAAAACTCATTCAGTGTATTCATAATTCAAATAGCAGAAGCAGACGATAAATAGCGCTTGGTGCTAGAATCACATCTCAAATCGTATATCAACCATTTTATTTGTTGCCAAATTAAAAAGTTGCACGTTTTAGTCTCGGAAAATTTCCAAATCCTATTTTTCTTTTGAGTATAAAACATTTCATTCCTGCTCTGATGTCACATGCACACGATGTTTTAATTAAAAAATAACCTTACAAATAATGTAAAAAAAAAAAAAAAATTGTTATTCTTTTATTTTTACTTCAAGAGTCTGAATAATTTAATAAACTCGCCAAACATGGCAACCAAGATAGCTAAACTCTCACTCTTCCCACTGCAGGGTTACAATTGCAAAATGGCGAGAACAAAAATGATCATTTTGCGACACGTTTTTTTTTTTTTTTTTTTTATCAATATCTCCTAAAATAATTCGAATTTCGAAAAAATTGCTTCGAGGTGTGTCGAGACCAGTCTTGGAGAATTTCCGTACAAAATTTGGTAGGTCTACGATCACCCGTTTCGGAGCTACGCGAGACACAGACAGACAAACGGACAGTTTACATCTTGTTTTATTTATATAGATAGGAACCAGTGGTTTGCATACTCTGCATGGTGCTTTTAAGAGTGGTATCCAAGCCACAAAGTGGTCTTTGATTGATTTTTTTCGTGGTCTATACAATTTGTTTAAGGATGATGCTGCTCGTCGAGCATTATATACTGAATATACAAATTCAGCTGTGTTCCCCCGAAAATTTTGTTCATTTCAGTGGCTTCAGAATGCTGATGTAGCTCAGCGTGCAATTGATATGTTGCCACACATTAGAAATTTTGTAACATGTGTGCAAAGAGATAAAAAAGAACCAACTTGCTCAAGTTTTAAGATTGTGGCAAATTCTGTAAAAGATAATCTTTTAGAAGATAAATTGGCTTTCTTTAAGTCTCTATCAAGTGAAATTGAACCTTTCTTGGAAGAATATCAAACTGATGTTCCAATGATACCATTTTTACATAGCTCTTTGACATCAATAACTAAAAGCATGATGTCAAGGTATGTTAAAGATTCTGTACTTGATGGCATAGACTGTGTTCATGAAATAGATTTGTCGGACAGTAAAAATTTAAAATCAGCATATGATATAGACTTGGGATATGGTACACGAAATGCTCTAAGAAAAAGAAATAAGGATGCAGTTTCTGATCAAGACATTTTGCAGTTACGCAAGCAGGGTTTATTTTGTTTAAAAGCTCTGTGCTTGAAATTAATGGAGCGGTCTCCACTGAAATATCCGCTTACAATAGCTGTAACATCTTTTGATCCAGCAGTAGCCAAAAACTTAACTTTAGCCAAAACACATATAAAAAGTCTCTTAACCATTTTATTAGCCAATAAAATAATAAATGCAGATACAGCTGAAAAAGAATACCTCAAAATATGTACAGACAGTGATGCTCTGGAAGAAATGAAATTTTTCAACAGAAAAATATTAGAGTCGACATATTCTGGAGAAATGTATTTAGTAGATATGGAAATTGTGATTCCATAATGTCTATCATGAAAATTGTGATGATTATATCACACGGAAATGCTACTATAGAAAGAGGTTTTTCTGTTAATGCAGAATGTCTGATTGAAAACTTAAAAGAAGACACATTAATTACGCAGAGACATGTGTATGACAAAATCAAGTCATCAGAGTTTGATTTGCCTAATTTTAAAATTTCCAAAGAACTTTTACAAAGCTACAAAAGAGCATATTCTTCATTGACTGAAGCAACAAAAAGAAAGGAACAAAGTATATTAGAAAAAGAAGCAGAAGAAATTAAAAAGAAGAAAGTAAAATTAGCAACAAAAGAATTGAACAACAAAATAGAGAAAATAAAGGAAAATGCTCGTAATGAAGTAGCTGCCCTGATGGCAGAAATCAATGCTCTAAATCAATAAATTTATGAAAACCAAAATGTTCGACTGCGTTTTATTTATTTTTGTGGTTACATTTTTTTCCCTCTTCCAAAATCTAATCTGCCTTCATAAGAGTGACTTAATTTAAGAATATACTAATATTTATCCCTCAAGTTTATTTATGTGTATAAAGGGGTAGTACTTGTGCATAATATTATGACAGTTTATAGGAATCAGCATTATTATAATGCTATAAATTATACTGGATAAAATGATGTAATGTGTATCAGGTATGGTATCAAACCTGGAAAATGTATTTAAATACATTTATTAATGTATAATTAAAATCTGATATTAATTTTATTAAATTACTAGCCTTTTGCGATAGGTTTTTTTTTATCGATATCTCCTAAACTATCATTATGTGTATTTAAAAAAAATTACGATGAAAGAACCTGCTAGGGGGGGACTAACAGGGAAATTTTAAGCATAATAGGGAAATATCAGGGAACATAAATATTAAAAATTCCTGACCACCCTGAATATTCATCCTCTTCTTAAGAGTAACTTTTGAAGAGAAATTAAGATATTTTTCTTCAAAATCTGTGCTCTCTCATGCACAATATTTTTTTTAACATCATTTAAACTTTTGAGTCCAATACCAGGTTTAGGGTAATAGTATATATCCTTCCTCTCAGCAGATTTTGCAGTCTTTCTAGTTATAACTTTTCTTTCCCAATTTATCACTTTTCCTGTATTCTCTAAAGGTTTAGATATATCAAAAGGGTCAACATCTGATTTAGAAATGTCATTGTCATCATTAAGGGGAATGTCCAACCAAAATTCACTAGTATTTATGTCTGTAGAAATTGGCTTTGGTTCTGCTTTTTCCTTAAACTTAGACTCATCAAATTTTACATGTTTGGTATCGATAATTTTGCATGCATTTGTTTTCCAAATTCGATATCCTTTTGTTTTAATTGCATACCCTACCAACATATCTTTTTGGGCTTTTGGTTCTAATTTGTTTCTATGGTGTTTTTGGGGATATGGATGTAGGCAATATTGCCAATTGGTTTTAGGTATCATACAGAGAATTTTCTCTCCGACCGAACATGTAGGGATGTTTTTGCATTTAATCTTTTGTGGGGGAAATGGTTTTTAAAATAATTTTGGGTGTTTATCATTTTTGCCCATAATGTTTTAGGTAACTCTGCATAATATAATAGAGCTCAAGCTCCCTCAATAATGGTCCTGTTGTATCTTTCAGCCACGCCATTCATTGGTGAAGAGTATGTATTAGTTCTTTCTACTTTAATCCCACTACCTCTTAAATTTTCCTCAAAAACTTTTAAACAGAATTCCATGCCATTATCAGTGTGAATTCTCTTAATTTGTTTCCCTGTCTGTCTTTCCATTTCAGCTTGATATATCTTAAAATAGTCAAACGCTTCATTTTTGTGTTTTAAAAATTGAACAGTGGAAAACCTAGAGTAGTCATCAATTACACTCAAGAAATATTTCGAACTTCTAATGGAGTCTACTGAGGCAGGACCCCAAATATCTAAGTGTAATAATTCTAGCACTTTCTTTGATGTAATCTTATTATTAATAGGTTTAAAAGATTCCTTATAAGATTTTGACATGTTACACACTTCACAGTTTTCAAATTTACCACTTAATTCTCAAGTCCATAAACATTTTCGGATTTTGATAATGTTAATAATTACACAAATTTTTAACATTTTGGTGACCAAATTTAATATGCAAAAGCATGATATCGCTTTTATCCATAATATATGCTCCATAATCTCTTATAATATCAGCATATAAAGAATATAATTTATTTAGAAATGATTCTAAAAACAAAGTACCATCATGTTTTTTAATGCTCAATTTACCGTTTTTAATGAAAGTACTATAACCTGCTTTATCAATTAAATGGCCAGATATTAAATTTCTGGTAATATTTGGAGCATATAATACATTTTTTTAGCATCAAAACTTCTTGCCTATGTTTATGATCATTTAATTTAATATTACTTTGACCACAAATTTTTGTCACACCCACCGCAATATTTGCCTGCTGCATACTTGTTACCTCTTCCAAATCACACAAAAAAAAACCCCAACCTTTTATCATTGCAAAAATCTTCAGTTGCTTCGAGTCTATAATGAAATTCATACTTTCGGAATCTGAGATTAAAGCTGTCACAATAAAAACATCCAAAGTTCCTTTCTTCGTATTTACATTTTTCTGCTGATTTCTCACAATATTCTGCTCACAATTCTTCATTATATGTCCCAGGAGGCCACACCCAAAACAGTTTTTAGTTTTTCTTTTGCTGGTAGCTTCATTTTTGAGCTGGTGCTTATCGCTTTTGATTGCGGTACTTAGCGTGCTTCTAGAAGGCTCATGATTCTAAATCACTGTCAACGGTCTGATGTTCAAGTCTGTCAAATTCTGCTATTAGCACTTTTCAAACATTTGCTGCTGTACAATCTTCGTCATTCAATCGATATAGCTGTATGAGCATGGAATCATTATGTGAGGGTAACTGTTATAACATCTGGTATGCTATTTCATTGTCAGGAACAATTTTCCCCCATAATTCTAAATCTTTTGCTGCTCTTAATAATTGTCCTGTAAACATAGACATAGTTTCCATTTTCTTTAGCCGAATTTTCATAAATTCAGTTCAGAGGGATGCAATTCTAGTCGGCATACTGGGTTCGAAGTTTTTGCAAATTTAATTCCACGCTTCTTTTGCAGTGTCACATTCGAAAACCAAATTCTTTAAATCTTCTTCCAGGGATAAGAAAATTGTAGATAAGATCTTTACGTCTTTAAAAGTCAATGTCTTAAGCTCTTTTGCTTCCATATTTTCTGGTTTCTTTTCTGACCCATCCACAAAGCCAAACAATCTTGATGCATTAGCAGCATCCATTGTCTGAATTTCCTTTGTCTGAAATTGTCCCGATTTAATTTTGTAATCTGAAATAAACTTGATTCCTTTACAGAATTCATTTTTCACAGAAAGAAAAATAAACAAACGCTCCCCAGCTACCATATATTGTGGCAGTTATGTTGCGTACATCATTTTCTGAGCATGCACCGGAAAGAGAATGCATAATGAGAAACAACACAGGCAATGATCAGCAGGTAGAAGAAAGTTTTATTAAAGTTCACAAATATTTACAATATGAACAGGATCAAATGACTAAACATCATGGTCAATGAGCTTTCTCATTGGTTATTTCACTATGCGGGATAATCTGTGCAAAATGATGCAAGCAGGAAAGCCAACAGGAAATATCAGTAACCTTAAGCTACCTATTCTGATGGAATGGACTGTAGGAGTGTAGGTGTTATGTGATGCTGACAGATGTATGAAGGGTGAAGGGGTGTTCCTGTGCATCTTAACATGAATACAGATATCTGAGGTTTCTAAGCAGAATCTGCTTTCATTGTTGAAAACAACCATTTGCTATTCTACTCTGTAGTACAGATGTTGGCAACGCCACTAAAGCAATGGCAGGCTGGAGTCATAGATACATATGCATGTTGCTATCATTAAAAGTTGTGAATTGCTGAAACTGTCACCTCGGTTGCAACAGAAGTTCAAATTTATGAAGCAATTGATATTCTATTTGACACAGTGTTCTAACCAGTGTATGCACCAATCAGTCTGCTCATCAATCCGTCTATACTGTTCAGACCAGCTGTGCCACCCTTGTACTACCACTGATGAGTCTATTCCCATTTGTTCTACAGCAATAAGGCAAATTGACTTTGTGGATTTCTATGAAGAATAACCACTTTTGAAGCCTGATAACTGCTAAAAATGAACTCATCCTATGCCCAAGATTGTAGCTTCCCCACACCTTAAAATACCACTAATTACAACTACACATTACTCAAGTTTACTAGATAGTGAAAAAATAGGACAGCATTTGGCATGATGCGATTAAATTTCTTACTGCCATGTTCAGCTAATAGCTAACTAAGTTTTTTAGTTTTGAAATTAATTTAATATTTAAAATAATTGTTACATTTATCTTTTACCCAAGAACTGTGATTCTATTATTTGTTTTGCATATTTCAACATCGTGGCTGTATATTTTGGACTACATCAATAACAAGATGTAATCCCAACAATCAAAATTTCAGAACAAATTCAGTACTTACAACTTTTAACTTGCCACTTTTGTCATGGGTGACTTTGACTTCTCCAAACAAATAGTTTATTTCAAACTGTACAAAACCTTGCTTGCCACCAGACATGTCATATGTTATCCTGAAAAATAGTTTAAACACCATTTTAAAGAACTGTAAGAACATGCAAAAAAATTAGATATCTAGTGCTGTAAATTTAAATATTGATACCTTTTAAATTTAAAATTTTCAATCAATTTCTGAAACATAATTTCTTGCATTTTCTGTGGTGTGCAGAATTTTTTAAAAATTAAATTCCAGGATGTCATTTTTTTAGAGTTCTTAACTCATTTGAGATGAATGGTGGACAAAATGTTTTTGGGCTAGATTGCCCTCAGAGCCAAATATCACATCTGTGCATTACAGCAAAATTCACTCTGAGGGCCGATGAACAGAACAACACATGCAGTTTTGCAATGAAATGTGCATTGCAAAAGAAATCTTTACAAGAGGGAGTAAAAAGCTGTGGTCTTGTAATGGAAAATAATGAGTTAGAAAATGAAATATAGATGAAGATATCAGAAATGCCAAAATTTTTAATCATGTTTACATAAAGAAAAGTTATACATAGTCAAACCTGTCTACACTAGTGATCAAAAATAAAAAAATTAGGATATTTTGTCGAATTTCATGAAACGAACTGAACAAAATTTAAAACTGTTTTGAAAAAAAGATGCAATATGATTTGTGTGTCAGTTGCACTAGCATATATTTGTGTATGTGGGAGCATAGCTAGTAGAGGAACATGCTTTATAAGAGCATGTGGCTCTTATCATAATAACCAAATCATAATACACAATGTAATCATAATACCGTTCATAAGAACTAGAACCTGAAAATATTTCTAATAAGGCAAATTCAGGGTTCATACTCATTGCATTGCATAAAGTTTAAGGACTTATAAAGACTTTTTAAGGAAAAAATGAGCACTAGGAAATTTATTATAAATGAATTTATGTAGATAATACACTTAAACGATAAATTAACAGAAACAAATTTAAAACTAAACTGTGTGAACAATGTAATTGATATAAGAGCTTAAAAGAATCAGCTGTAAATGTAGAAATGTATTGGGTAGGGTGGAATAAAAGAAACTTTAAAGAAATAGCACTTTGGAGAGACTTTTAAATATAACATTACTTTAGAAACTGAAATATTGGTGAAAAGGTGCACGAATATGACAGTTTTAAATTACAAATTGGACCCATCACACTTCAGTTCATCTGATTCTTACTTTAGTAAATATAAAATGATAAAATGAATAAAAAGGATGTATGTAATCAAATAAAACTGTGAAAGTAACATGCAATTTCCAGGCATATTGAAATTTGACAGGAGTATTTTTATTTATGCTTATACTAGCCAACTTGTAAAATTCCCAAGGTGTAAAATAATTCTTGAATGACATTTTTGATGATTTTTGCCAAACAGCGTGCATACAACATTTAAAATGATTTTTTACTAAATAACATACAGACAGCATTTTTAATGCTTTTCACAAAAAAAAAAAAAAACTCATGAGACACTTTACCAATTTACGTATTTTAAAAAGCAAAACATTAACAACATGTTTATATAATTATGTACTCTTAATATATATTTCTTAAATGAAAAATAAAATAAAATAAAATTTAGTTACTTTTATTAAAATCATGCTAAACACAAACTTAATATATTTTAGATATATTAGGGAAGGAAAAAACACAATTTTGTAATACATAAGAGAGTACTGAAAAATTACTCCTGTAAAGGAATTAAAATAATAATAATAATAATAAAAGTAAAATCACAAAAATCAGTGAAAAAGCATAAAAGCTCACAAGTATGAAAGTATATTCAAGCTATCTGAATGATTTTCTTTCCTTTTGTGTTGAAAATTCAATGTAGTGGTGGGGGGAGAAGCTGAAAATTTAGTAATTTTAAAGTAAATAAAATCTTGGAAAAAGTCATGAAGAAATTTTAAGAGATTATTTTTAAAACAAATGTGGGCTGTGATTATATATATATTATAAAAAAATATAAAATTTCAAAATTCATTGAAAAGTATAAAAAAATAGATTTTGCATAAAATTGGTAAAAAAATGTATGTTTTATGGCAAAAGCGTAAAAGATGGCAAGTGTGTGTATGCCTCACATGAAATTGATCTTCTAGAGTATTTATGCAAATGATAATAATAACAACCCATCCACTCCACAGCAAAGAACAGCTCTTGTAAGTAAATTCTGTTCAGCATTTTTGTCGTGATCATAGGTGAATAGGAGGAGTGTGAGCTCGACACGATCTTTGTTATTTCTGCAGACAGCCTGTAACCGAGAACCGATCGACGGAAGTCTAGGCTAAAAACGAAACTAGAAATTGAGAAATATACAAAAGTGTGTGGTCGAAGGAATGGGCAAAAATAAGAACTTGTGGCTGTTTTAGGCAAAAAATAAGGACACTTAAGGACCAAGTTTTAAACTTCATAAACTTGGTCCTTATGGACCAAGGAGCGTACAAACACTGAAATTTCTGTTTTAATAAAAAAAGAGGCTTATCTGATATAACTACTCCAATAATCCATTTAATTAATTACTATTAATTAACTACTTTTGAAAGAACTGTCAACAATGCCAGCATTCCACTTCAAACATTTTTTAGTTACTTATTTATACTGATAAAAACTGCTTAGCTAATAATTTTTTTATTCTATAACTAAGTTAAATACATTTAATACAATATGAAAACACTTTCAGATTTAAATGATTATTAATCCTTTTCAAGAGATTTTGGAAAGCTTTCCAAAATCTGTACAAATTTTTTATTGGCCCAGACTATTACTGCAAAAATAAAATTCAATAAGTATTCCAGGTTCGGTAGAATTATGATAGCCAATAGCAACTCTAATTTTATAATTGCTTTTTGGCAAATTGGCAAATTTTAGTGTTACAAACAAAAATAATTTATCTGAAATAAAAAAGAAATGGCTTACATGACACTTTCAGTCTTATTTTTAATGGAGAGTAGCTTTTTATTCTTGCAAGCCGTTGTAAGTTTCACAATGAACTCAACCAAATACTTCTTTGCATCTAAAATAAGGTCACCCTAGGGGAAGTGAGAGAGAAAATATTCGTAGTACAAAAGATAGTTTTAAAACTAAAAGAAGGTACACAATTCAACAAAGTAATAGAACCCTACATTTTTCATTTTCACCTATGAACACAATTTAGAGCACATATGGGTAATCTCCAGCCTGCGGGCCAAATGTGGCCCGCACCGGCTTTTGATCTGGCCCACGTAACATATCAAAACCCTATGTAAAACTCATACAAACCATTCAAAATCCCCATTATATGATCTGCAACTTTGCTAACATCCTAAAGTTTGGCTTGTAACTTTCCAAAGGTATTCATACCCGATTTAGATGATGAAAATACACAGCATATTATGATAATATGGCATTACATCAGGACACCAATCAGACAGTGTGCCAAATAAGTAAAGAGATAGTGTTCGAGTACTGATTAAATAAAAAAGTAAACATCCTGATTAAAAGCGGAAACAGGCATGTCCATTATTTGCTGGGGGTGCTAGTCAGATGTGCACTTGCCTAATTATTTCGAAAAAATTCATTCTTCAATGTTCCAGCCACTGATGGATTAATGCAATTTTGTGGATGGGGGTGGTTAGTTGGAAGATTCAAATACACATCCATTTTACGAAAGTAAAATAGGTTCTTTTACATTAATTTCTTTTTTCTTGGGAGGAGTGGTCACTGTTGTGTTGTAAGCAAAACATCCCTCGTCCTCAAAGTTTTGTAAACAGCTACCTCTTCCTACAGGCCGGTTGCATTACAGTCATACTGTAGTACAGTGGGTTGGATTCTGTCTTCTCTTTTCACACTCACAATCTGGTTGTGCAGACCCAGATTGCATGCTGAGTGCCGGGGAGAGTGAAGTGAAGTGATCAGAATGTGAGTCTAGGCAGGAAAGAGGTAGCTGGTGGCCTGGAGTCCTTGAGAGCCTTACGTTCGCCGGTTTGCAATGGTGAATGTAAAGAAATTATTTTATTTAAGTGTGTAAAATCTACTGTAAACGGTTCTCATCAATGATCAAGAAGCTTCCTGTTTTATTAGTGCTTCCTGCAGTGAACTGTGGATCTGCAATTAATTTAGAGATGTGCTGAATCTGTGTCGTCATAACTTTCACTTTTATATTAAAAAAATCTGATGTGTATTTTCGACGCACTTCATCTAAACTTATTTGTTTGAAAGAGATAAAATATCAGTAATAGTAAGGTTTAGTGATTTCTAGCCAAATATTTCGATATCGCCAAGCTGAGTTCAGTTTGAAAGATTTCCTTCTGACACTTTATTTGGCGATATTTCACCAAAAGTTGACAAGCTTGAGATAGTTTGCGAGATTTTGGGGATAGCCAAAGTAGTCATTGACCACAGACTTTCAATGAATTGAATGCATCCATACACCTCAATATATTTAAAGTCATTTGGCTCACCCTGTAAATAAATTCCCAGTCGATTGCTGTAAAAAAATATACTGAAAACAGTTAGATATTACAATAGTTCTAAATACAAAAGTTCAAAATTCTACAGGTTAAAGTTTTAGAGTTATACAAAATACGAAATAATTTTTGGCGAAAAATTTAGCGATATTTCGGCAAAACTCGTCAATGTCGACGACATATGGCGAGATATTAAGCATGGACCAAACAATGACAGATTATTGCCAAATTTGGCGATATTTCACCAAAACTTGCTAAGAACGATGACAAATGGCGATACTTTGGGCATGGACCAAATGACTGACTCGCCAAATTTGGCAATATTTCAGCAAAACTCGCCAAGGTCGATGACAGACGGCGAGATTTTGGGCATGGACCAAACAATGACTGTCTACAGTTGTATTATATTGAAGATGTCCATAGACATTAAAGTACTGAAATTCTTTTCGGTGGTCCTGTAAATAAACTCTCCAGTAGATTGGAACCAAAAATTGAGATGCACAACTAGATGTTACAACAATCTTATATATGAAATTTCATAATAGTTTTTGAGATTTGAGTTAAATACGCACACACGTACACCAAAAGTGGTCGGACCATTACCTAACTTATGTGGTAGGACAGTATTATTGTGCTTGAAATGGATGAATGCCCCTAAAATTGCCATTGACCATAATTTATTGGAAATCTTTTGAGTGTTCCTGTAGCAGAACTATAAATGATAAAGACACGGAGAAATTCATTTTGTAACTCTTAACAGCATATATCACATTTGAGTCGTTTGAAATAGCCCAATACCACTAAAATACGCTGTGATGAATTTCGGCCCATAGAGCGTAATGTATTTAGTATCTTTTGAGCTGCCCTGTAGATAAAATATGCAGTCGAATCGAACCGAAAGGGGAGCGGCACAAGTAGATGTGACAGCAATCCTAAGTATAAAGTTTCAACATTCTACGCCTAATAGTTTTTGAGATATGCAAGTTTAATGAATTTCGGCCCATAGAGCATAATGTATTTCGAATGTTTTGGGCGGTCCTGTAGATAAATTATCCAGTTGAATGGAACTGAAAGGGGAGGTGCACACAACTAAATGTTACAGCAATCCTAAATACAGTAAAACCTGTCTAAGACGGACCCTGTATGAAACGGAAACTTGTCTTAACTGGAAAAAAAAGTTAGTCCCAGCAGCAGTAAATGTTTTTCAATGTATGCTAACCTGTAAGAAACGGAAACTGCTTAACGCGGAAATGAACTCCATGTTTGTCTATTTTTAGGACAAAAAACCTGTCAAGACGGAATGTACTATCTTTATCGCAAAAAATTGACAAGCTGATGGCAATCCAAGATGAATCCACTAATAGGGAGAAGAAATACAGGATGGATTTTTGGATGAAAACTGAAATGCACCAATTCTAAAGTGCAGTTGTGTTCTCATGTTCATAGCTATTTCTAAAAAAAAAAAAAAAAAAAAAAAAAAAAAAAAGTGGTGAAATGGCAGACTTGAAATGAAGAAGTCAATGAAATGGTTTGTTGATGCCAGATCCCGAAATTTACCCATATCTGGACCTATGGCACAACCACAAGCTAAACAAATTTTTAAAGACTTTGGTAAAGAAGATTTTCATTTCAAATGGATGGCTAGAGAGTTTTAGGAAAAGGCATGCGATAAAATTCAAAGAAATTTGTGGTGAGGCTGCTGCTGTTGATCCAGAAACTGTGAATGACTGGGAAGAAAAATTGCTAAAATTAATCAAAGATTACAATTTGAAAGACATTGCAAATGGCGATTAAACGGGCTTATTCTTCTGAGCTTTGCCAGGTAAAACTTTGTGCTTGAAAAACGAAAGCTGTGTAGGTGGAAAGAAATCTAAGGAATGCCCGACGGTATTTGTTTGTGCATTTATGCCCGGAGAAAAAGAAAAACCGTTGGTCCTCGGAAAAGCAGCCAAACCTCCCAGTTTTAAAAATCTTGCACTGAAAAATCTCCCAATTGAGTGGAGGTCGACCAGAAAAGCTTGGATGACCGCAAAGCTTTTCTGGAGAGAAAATTATGGAAGAGTGGTTAGTTGGTTTCAATTCTAGAATGAAAAATCAGAAAAGGAATGTTCTATTATTTCTAGATAATGCAACCTATCATCCACATATAGAACTTTCAAATGTAAAACTGGCCTGGTTTCCAGCGAACACTACTAGTGTTATCCAGCCTATAAATCAAGGCATAATTCACAACATAAAGACAAACTACAGAAGTCAAATGATGCAATCGTTATTAGCGAACATGAAAAGTGCATCCAGTCCTTCACAGTTAATTAAATCTATAAATGTTCTCGACGCTGTATTGTGGCTAGGAAAAGCATGGCAAAAAGTCACTTGGCTCTGTTTTGTGAAAGCAAATTTTCCAGGGGAAAGAAGAGTCAATGAAAATTCATGCAATTCAGAAATTGAAGCTTTACAAGCAATGCCAAAAGAAAGTGAAATTAAACTGAATGCCTTAGATTTTGTGACAATAGATGACAAATTAGCCACAGGAACACCATTTGGTGAAGTTGAAAAACTTCTTTTAAACGATACAATTAATAATAATAACAGCAGTGAGAAAGAAGAGCAAGTTACCGAATCTTGCAATACACTCGTATCCCGAAGCAATACGTCGCATAAGGAACTTGCATGAATTTTCTGCCTTCAAAGGCTAAGCGGAACTGCCAAATATTGTACATAATGTAAGAATCACTGTAGAAAATCGCATTGCGAGTGCACCGTTAGTGCAAAAAACGATTTTTGATTATTTCAAAAAGTAATTAAAATTAGATTTTTTTCCTTTTTCTGAAATTATGCTTATAATAATTTTTCATTCAGTTAATTAAAAGCTATCTTCTTTACGAGGATTTTCCTCTTTTAAAAGGTAAGTGAAATTTGATCGATTTCTCGGTCTTTATTTTTTTAATTTATTTATTTAAAAGTGGGTCCCTCTACAAAACGGAAACCTGTCTAGGACGGAAAATTTTGTCGGTCCCTTCGCATTCCGTTTTATACAGGTTTCACTGTATAAAGTTTCAACATTCTATGACCAATAGTTTTTGAGGTATGTGAGTTAATGAATTTCGCTCCACAGAGCGTAATGAATTTCAAATATTTTGGGAGGTCCTGTAGTTAAACTACCCAGTCGAATGGAACCAAAAGGGGAGGTGCACAACTAGATGTTACAACTATCCAAAATATGAAATTTCGACATTCTACGCCTAATCGTTTTTGAGATATGAGAGTTTAATGAATTTCGGCCCATAGAGCGTAATGTATTTCGAATCTTTTGGGCGGTCCTGTACATAAACTATCCATTTGATTGCGACCAAAAGGGGAGGTGCACAACTAGATCATAGAACAATCCTAAATATCAAATCTCAACATTGTACAACCATTAGTTTTTGAGATATGTGAGTTACATACATACGTACGTACGTACAGACGGCATGGAAAAACTGGCCACAATAGACTCGCCGCTGGTCAAAATGAGTTGCAGACGCATTTATATGATCGTGTATGCTAGCCTATGATGAGATGCATCGAAAAAATTCTTAAAATTAAATTTAGAGGTAGGCAAAATCGTTTTTTTCGTCAAAATTTGGCCCCCAAAATTTTTCGGGATCACATTACTTCCTTATACTACGTACAAGGAAGTAAAAATGTGGGCTTCAAGTCTAATTGAAGGTGTGCTGCTATTGTGTATGTATGCACCGTGTTTCTACATCTTCTATATGTGTTGAATTTGTGTCGTCATAACTTTCATTTTTAAAACCAAGAATTGCGTGCTTCAAGTCGAATCGAAAGTATGCTGCTATTGTGTGCGTGTGTGTTCTGTGTTTCTACATCATCTATAGATCTGAGAGAGATCTGAATTGTGATCACTTGTTACAGTGAAACTGAGGAAAATCACGTATTTTATAACTTATCGCTTGTGCACAAAGCGTAATCTAATATATTCAAGACTAGGTATGTGAATTTTTCTAATCAATTTTCACAATTTTATATCAAGGTGACTGTACATCTGTTGTTTATTTTTATCATGATTAATTATTTAATATACATATATTTTTTAAAATTTCATTGCATTTTTCATTACCATTATGTGAATATGCATATTTTTTAAAGATTCATCTTGAGTTTCATTGAAGTTAATTTGGTGTGTACACAATCCTTTCAAGTTTCATTAAGTGTCTATCATATTTATTTGGGTTTACCCTTAACCTTTTAATGCATTAAATATTTTATTTTAGTTATTTGACGTTCGTAAATTTTTACGGAATTTCTAATGTTTACCTTATGATGCAATCAAACTAAATATATATATATATATTCTTCAATATTTTCTTATGATTGCTTATAACGTGCTGTGTCATGGCAAAGAGTACTTTAAAATATAAATAATTAGTCCAGAATGCAAAATTGATTTCATTATTTATACTGAATCATGTGCTATCACTTGTATAAATATTTCTGATATTAGGGAGAATGATTTAATTAACACAAACTTTGTATTTTTTATTAAAATCCACTATATGATCATGTGCACATCCCAACAGTCACCCTCTCTTCCCTTTCTTTTATTCCATCCCTGGTTCCAGCAATTTTATTCTTTAGGAATACTATGTTTACAAATACAGTAGGGGACCCGAAATCCGGAATGCTTGGGACCGGACCCATTCCGGATTTCGGAATTTTCCAGATTTTGGGATACCGGCTGCGAACTTTACCGATTTCCGGAAGTCTTCCGAGGTAAGCTGTAGCATAGGCCCTTCTGCATTTTAGCATCTATTATGACGTTAATTAATATTAACTGAAACTCTATTAAATAAAAACTTTAAAAATATGCACACGATTATATATCTCTTATTAAAAAAAAAAAAAATGAATGAATAATACAGTATGTTAAAGATGAAGTAAAATCCATTAAAAAATTCGAAAGCTATGTTATCGAGCCGAGCAAGGATTATTTCAGACGGATGACGATTGCTGCAACTAAATTGGCTGAAAATAACAACTTATATAATCTTAAAATTTTACTTAACGTTTTTTCATACATAGTTTCCGATTGAAATAACTCATCCTACACCACAATTCAGCATGCTACGGAAGGACGGATAGAGCAGTTGCGCAATTTTCGGATCAACTGCCGCCTTTCCTTGGCCCGTTGATTTGCCTAGCAATTTATTACGCAACCCGCAACCCAACTTTTCTTCACACATCCGCAGTTCTTTGAAAAGGGGGGTGGGAGGAGAACAGTCATTAAGCAGACCAAATCCTGTTCATCTTTGTTTACATTTAACAGACTAGATGAATCATCAACACTTGAAGCTGCGCGCCTGTGTGTGTGCGTGGGTAAAGGACACCTATTTTTCTCTCCACTAAAGCAAGTCATTCTATAATAGCATAGAATCTATTTACGTTATGAGAAATCGAAAATTACCGCACAAGATCTAACAGCAACTCGCCGATCGCAAAGCAAAGACAGGCGCGAGTAGACGGGATCGATCATTCTGTTGGGGGTAGCAGAGCCTGGTACTTTCAAATTTAGTTTCCATTTAATTTTTACTATAAATTTTGATGTCAATTTTTTATCAGAGGTATTGCGTGGATCAAAATGAAGACAAGTTCTTGAATGACAAAAACGGTTTATTTATGAAGAACAAAAGGTATTAGTGCACTAAAACACAGTATATTAGTGCAAAAATCGTTAAAAAGAAAAAATACGATATATAAGTGCAAAATTTTAAACAACATTATGACATGATAATGATTAATGACCTGGTGATCACCAAAGATTCAAATATGCACAATCTTTATTTTCATACCTTTTACGCATAACTTAAACATAATTCACACATACCTTGGCCAAGGATTTTCACACACCAAACTTTCATTCAATGACATGAAAAACAGTTGCATAAATGACATATTTACAAAAATGAAAAAAATGACACTTTTCAAAACACATTAATACTTTATCAAACATTAAATATCAAAATTCAAAAATATGGTGGTGGATCAAAAATATCAAAAACTTTAGATCTCAAACACATCCTCAACAAACTTTTTCAATTCATTTTGAGTGATAGGCTTAGTAAAAATGCCAGCCATATTAGATTTACTTCTGATGAAGTTTACTTTAAATTTATCTTTATAAAACAGATCTCTTACAAAAAATAATCTAACATCTATATGTTTAGTTCTATGATTTTCTATTGGGCTTTTAAGGAAATCAATAGCAGCCTGGTTATCCACAAATAGAGTAGGTTTAGAGTTATATTCGATTAACCCACAATCATTACCCTCTTTAAGAACGTTATCTAGCCAGGTGAGTTCTTTGATATTCTCAACCATGGCAAGAAATTCAGCTTCTATAGTGGATAAGCTAACTGACTTCTCTCTGAATGTACGCCGTTATGGGTGCTTTATCTAAACAGATGAACTCTCCCCCCATGGATATTCTATCGTCTCTATTCGCTGCGAAATCTGCATCCGAGTACCCAATTAAATTCATATTTTCACATTTTAGCTTTAATTTGTATGATTTAGTCTTTCTTACGTATCCGAGTAATTTCAACAGTCCGTTCCAATGTTCCATGCCCGGGTCACTCTGGAACTGGGAAAAGATATTTACGGCGTAAGAAATGTCGGGTCTCGTGCGGCTAGCTAGAAACGATAGGCATCCTAAGACGCTTCTATATGGGTAGATTTGCATTTGATATTGTTCACTGTTGGTTTGAGACGATTGTAATTTACTGTACTGTACGCTTTTTGTGATTGGGAGTGATGAGATTGGTAATTTAAATTTATCAAATCTTTTGCAAATTTCGTCAATGTAGGGAATTTGGTGGATTATAAGACCATTATCAGCCTCTTCAAATTCTACACCGAGTAACCTCTTGGTTTTTCCCAAAATTTTTAAATCGAATTTGCTTTGTAGTTTGTTTAAAATTTTTCCTATCTCATCTTCAGTCCTTCCAAAAATGACTATGTCGTCTACATAGACTAAAAGTACAGCAGAATTATTAGAGAAGAAAGTACAATTGCACCATTCGAATTTTCCAAGTCCAATTTCTAGCAAAACATTCTTGAGTTCGAAATACCAAGCACGACCGCTTTGGTGAAGGCCGTATAAGGCGCGTTTTAAGTGACAAACTAAATTTTCCCTACCAGCCTCTACGTACCCTTCAGGTTGTTTCATGTAAACTTCCTCTTCCAAATTTGCATACAGATACGCACAGGCAACATCCCACTGCGTATGTTTCCAATTTAACAAGACCACGAACAGAGAAAAAAACAGCCTAATTAAAGAAAAGTTTATAACGGGAGAAAAGGTTTCGTCATAGGATTCGCCCTTGACTTGGTTGTATCCCTGTGCCACCAAGCGGGCCTTATATCTCGCGACGTTTCCCTTCTCATCTCTTTTAATGTTAAATACCCATCTACACCCCAAAACTTGTTTGCCTGGAGGCAGGCTGGTTAAAACCCAAACTTTTCTATTCCTTAGATTCTGATACTCTGTATCCATGGCCTCTTTCCATTTTTCAATTTGTGGGGACCTGAGCATCTGCTTATAGGTACGAGGGACTTCAGGTACTAGTCAGCTTTTGTTTTTAACTTTAACTTCCGCATTGCTTGGCTTAGGGTTAATGACACCTTGGAAGGAATCCTTTCCCTTAAAACTGAACATACTTTTAGTTACATCATCAAACTTAATATTATTCTGTTCGCAGTATTTCTGAATTTCGTTTAAGCTTTTCAGTTTACGCTTCTGACCCTCCTCATGAAAGTAAATATCTGTCCTGGATCCATCCGGTCGAGGGACGGCTGTTCTCACCCAAATCGCATCGCGAAAAGTAGGAGAGCTAATTGTACTATCATCCATACTTTCATCTGCATCAGATTCTTCATCAGACTCTATACTGGGTGTGGGAGAGGAACTCGGGAGACTTTCGTCTTCGACCGATTCTCGACTCTCTTCACCAATTTGAGAAAAGCTAGAATCATCTTTGGGCGCCAGCACCGCTCCACTGTCATTTTCCAAAACTTTTGGAAAAGACACGTTACAGGTTTCTATCACCCTTTCCTCCTCTGGGATCCAAATTCTATACCCTTTGGTACTAAAAGCGTACCCAACTAAAATGCCTACTTTGGCTTTCGGGTCAAGCTTTCCTCTCAAGGGTCGAGGAGTACCAACGTAAACTTTTGATCCGAATTTTCGAAGGTGTCTTACTGAAGGTTTAATTCCTTTAAACAACTCTATAGGGGTTTTAGACTGTTCTGAATGGCATAACCGGTTCCACACATGAACAAAGAATAACACGGCCTCTGGCCAAAAGCTTTTTTCAAGACCACTTTCTGAGAGAATGGTCCTGGCTCCGTCTACAACAGTTTGGTTGAGTCGTTCAGCCGATCCATTTTGCTAGGGTGTGTAAATGTTTGTGTGTTCATGATTTATGCCCTTTTTAATGCAAAAGTCTTCAAAGTAATTACTGGTAAACTCACCCCCATTGTCGGTTTTTACAGCTTTAACTTTTAACCCAAGTGATCTTTCGGCACGGGAAACATATCTGGTAAATATGTCAAAAACGTCTGATTTTTCCTTCATAGGATAAATGGTCATATATTTAGAGAATTCATCGATAATTGACAGATAGTATCTTTCCCCACGTTTGCCTACCACATTTGATGGACCCCAAATGTCCAAACAGATTAGATCTAATGGACCTCTCACTTTGCTCCCACTAACGGACTTAAATGATACCCGCCTGTGTTTATTTAATTTGCAAAGTTCACATGAAAATTCTGGGTGTTTCTTTAGGTTAGGCAAACCTTTAACAGCATTTAGAGTACTAGTTTTTGTGATGAAATCTACACCCGCATGACCGAAACTTGCATGCCATGATTCGAGTTCTCTCAGGTTATTTTTACTTATTGCATTACAAGCTGGCTTAACTGGACTGGGGTATACGTGATACAAGCCACGTTCGAGTTTAGCAGAAAATACAAAGAATTTTTTCTTAAAGACTTTAATTTTTCCATTTCCCCCTACAAATTTAAAACCGTTCTGATCGAGCATGGGGCCTGATAGTAAATTTCTCCTTAATTTTGGAGAGAAAAAGACATTTTTCTGTAGTATTCTAATTACTACTGCCGTGAAAATTTAGTTTAGTTAAAAAAAAATTTAGATTTTTGTCCATTGCGTTGTGACCGATAGTGTAGAAAATAACCCAATGATCTCAGCCTTGCCTGAAGTGTGTGTTAGAAAAGTGGTAAAATAAACACAGAGACATTGCATTTGATCACCAAAAAAAAAAATATATTTTATTCAACAATCACAGAGGAAAACAACTTGTGGCCTCGCAACATCAGAAAAAGAAATGAAAAGTAAGTAAACACAGCGGGGGTTTTACAGCGCGTGGTAGAATTGCTCAAGGACAAAAAAATACTAGAATGCTTTAATTACCCAATTATTAGCCCTTGTAGATTTAACAGAAAAAAAAATAAAAGAAAAATAAAAGAAAATGCATAATAAAGTTGTCATGACAAAAGTAGCTCGATTGGATCCAAAATTTAAGTTAAAGGCTCAGCTGCAGCATAAAAAAAAAATTATCCTATCAAAAAAAGTAAAAAAAAAAAAAGAAAATTGGGCAAACAAGTCCCCACCTTTCCCTAGCCTCACAAGGCATCTGATGAAAATCCCGCACTAAATCCCTATGTATTACTTGAAACCCCACCTTTACAATCCAACAGGTTAGTTTAAACAATTGCCAAAATAAAGAAATAAAAAACAAAAAAGGGAACTTTGCGATTTTTACACCAAAGGGTGCAGCAAAATACAATGATGTGCAGATCAACGCAAAGAATCACAGAGATTAGCATAGGCCAAACCAGCATTTAACATGGCATTTACATTTATCATATTAAAAAAAGAAAATTAAACATTGTCACTGGAAGTTATACACCAGAATAGCACACCAAGTAGAAAAAGAAAATTTAGCATTTGATATTAAATCCCCCCCCCATTAAACATTATAAGAACAAAAAGGTTAGTTCTAGCACAGCTTGAAGCATGAAGTCGCTGATCCAGCTCGTGGTGGAGAAATGGAAGCAAGGAAGTTAGAAAAAGGGTAAACGGTTAGATCTCACCCACGGATCCAATGGCAGGCCTGGTCTCGGCGTTTCAGGGAACCGACGGTCGGTCGCAGATGGCTCCCGGAGGCGGCATCTTGGTCTCTCCACTGGTCAGGGATTCCGGACGGCACAAGCAGGCGTCGGGGACTTCGCGTTCCAGACAACACTAGCGGCTCCCGGTCTGGGAAAAAGGTGATCGTAGTGCGAGACGTCAAATCCGGTAGCTGATTTTCATCGTAGCCAATGAAAAACACAGGGGGGTGGGGGCCTTACGCCCAATTCACATCCAAAGGTGGCAGATGGTGACGCATCGGCATGATGGCCGAATCGAGGCAGACGGCCAAAAAAAATGGAAACAATTTACATGGTGATCATCGAAATTAAAAGGAAGTTGGCCCTCTGGCCGTGAAACTATTTCTTTACATCATGAACTTGATGTAAGTGACGACTGTTATGCCGAGCTAGGTCCCTAAAATGCGCGATGAAAAAAAACGGACAAGAATACGTCCTAGCCGCACCACACCAGCTCTCAGAATGACGCTTTTTTGCCCCACGCGTGGGGAGCTTCGAAGAGACGCCGGCCGCGGGGACCAATCAGAGAGCGCCATCTCAGCCGGGAAACTTCGAGAACATTCGATCGACGGGGGAAGGAAGCGAGAAAATAAGAAAATGGCGGCCAGCAACTACTACACGCGGGAAGGAAACGAACTTGGCCGAGAAGAAACACAGGCAAGAACGGCCATCTTGAAATGGGAAAAAAAACTTAATTGATCATAAGGGCCTTAAAAACGTTATTAAATTTCCTAAAATTTTAGCGGGATATAGCTAATCGTCCGAGACAACCCTGGGTAAAATTTGGAATAAAAATTAAATTAGAAGAGAGTAAAACTAATTAAAAACCGGACATGAACAGGAGATATTGCAAGAAATGAGTTAGGCTATTGAAGAGAGAGGGAAACTTAATAGTCAGCAGAAAATCGACAGAATTTACCTGATAATTAAAATTACACCTCCGGAGACCGGGCAAACAAAGGCAGAATTAATTTAAAGAAAAGGTAATTATTTAAAAAAAGGTCCCAACAAAAAAAGGGTAATTAGTAGTAATTTAAAAGAGGTTAGCTATTGAGTTATAGAAGAAGAGTCATCCAGACCATTATATCTCCTGACAAAAGGTATTTAAATTAAACTTCCAAGTTAATTACAAGTATTAAGAAAATAAATAATTAATGGTTAAAACAATTAAAATAAAAATTACTGCTTTTGATTTGTAAAAACATTATCCCCCAAAAACAATACAACATATTAACAATACAACATTTCAAAACACATTCATTTTTACCGAATTTAAGTTTTACATCCCCTTTTCCATTAATTGGAAACTCTAGATCCTCCAGAGCGAGCACCATATTTTCATTCTCAACAGTCACAAAATTAGAGAAGATGCTGCGATCATTACAGAAATGGTGGCTGGCGGCCGAATCCAAAATCCACGTATGGTTATCGACATTATAATTTAGATTGGCCTTTGCCACAAAAAAACTTAAATTGTTACCTTTAATGGTCTTGGGGATAGTGTTCTTATTCGACTGGTTACCTGGGTTCTGGTGTCTACCTCGGGACCTTTGCCGCTCGGTTTCTGCTGGGCTGGATGTTGATTTGGAGACTCTGCACGCACCCGGACTATGAGATCTGTTCCTGGGACGGCTAGGAGACCTTGGACGGACACGACAGTTCCTTTGGAAATGTCCCAGACGACCGCACCGGAAACACCTTGCCTGGTTTCCCTGGACACTAAAGGCTTCCTTCGTTGACGTCTTTCTATCGGAGTCACGGAGGTTTAGTCGAGTCTCTTCAGCCACAATTTCCAAGACGATGTCTTTAAACACAAATCTTTCACTGTCCCATCGTAGAACACTTTGGACAATTGAATCAAATTTTGACGGCAGATTTCTAAGAAATTGGTATGACAGAAAAACTTCATCGAGAGATTTTCCGCTGTCCTTGAGCTGGTTGGCCAAGCTCTGGATCCGTGAGGCAAAAAGATTGACGTTCTCATTCGGCTGAATTCTACTTTGCATCAATTCACTGAAGATCTGCATGTGATGACTGCGGTTGTCGGGCTTGAAATTTTTTCTTAACAGGTCCCAAACTTCACACGGGTCATCTAAATCACCGATAATTTGTCGGAAATCACTGTGCACATTGAGGTACAGCATAGATAATGCAAGCCTTTTTCGGACGTTAAATGCCTCCACATCCTTTTCTGTGACAGCGCCCTCTTTGATCACCGGGCTTTTCTCCCTACCGCACACAATTTCATAGCAATTTTTCTCCAAGAGTAGGAACTTCATATCAACACACCATGAGGAGTAATTTGTAGCATTTAACTTCTCGGTTTGGTAGAAAGTTGAGATCCCTGGTGAATTAGCCATCTTTCTCAAAAATTTCAAAAATTCTAAGTTTCAAAGAAATGTACTAAATTTCAACTTCAAAAATGTCAAATTTCAAAGACAAAAAACTTTCCAAGGGTTAACTTCAAAAAACTCTCAATTTTTAAATTTCAAAAGCATAAAAATTTCAGCGTTAAACTCAAAAAATTTCAACTCTAAACTTCAAAAATTTCAACTTTAAACTTCAAATTGAACTTAGATTCAGAATCATCTCTAATTTCAGGATAAACATCGAAGACTTCCGGAGATTTCAGGGTAAGCTTTAAACCTCTTTAAAGAATTTCTTCAAATATTACAGTTGCCCCTCCATCTCAGCACTGGGGGTTTCCATTCAAAATCTTCAGTCACGGGCTTTCACTCTACAACGCAAGCCCATAACCCTTATTGTTCCCGCAAGTGCCGACAATCCAGGTTAAATTTGGAAATGACAACACCCGGGAAACAAAATTGGTGTTGAGAAGTGGTTGGCCATGAGTGAAGAGTGTTATGGAAACAAGGATAGCAACTGATTTGAGAGACATCTACTTTTATTTATAGCAGTCTGGCACAGAAATGTATCACAGTCAGCAATTACTTGTAGAACAGGGTTTCATTGCAAAAGAACTATTAAATATCACAGCTATGCTTTATCACAGCTAGGCACAAGAATATATCACAGTCTGAAAAACTCGTAAGTACTGGCAAAAATGGTTTAATGAATTTAAACTTCACAAGCCGTTTAGATTTCAATTTCAAAAGCTGCTTTACCTTAAAGAGAGCCAGTCCACAGGGAAAACTTCAGATCCTTAAGATATGTAAAAATTACTATGAAACACAATGTTCTATATGACGACACTTCAAACAGAAATTCTAACTTCTATTTCACTTTAAAAACAGGTTAAAAAAATCGGCATTAAATGTTGATTAAAAACGTACTATCATTTTAAAGATTAAATAGAAGCAGGTTTAGCTGGCTAAAAATAACATGTCTGGAACTTAAAGAGCATTACCGCTCGCCAAAACGTCTGTCAGCTGTTAATACAGCCTGACTGTCTAATTGCTTAACGGCGACGATCTGCCATGATCAGCCTAACTGCCTCAACTGCTGTCGACCTGCTATCGGTCTGCTTAACTGCTTATCTGCCACGATTACGGCGAAAGCTCCTCCTTTTATTTGTCACTGCCGACTGCGCATCTCATTTCTGAGTTGTTCTCCGGCTGCGCGGTTGAACGGCGTTTACCGGGCTTCGGGAGCGCATCGGTGATTGGATGAACAGTTTTCTCCGGGCGATACTCACTTCGCCAACCAACCATTACGCCCGTCCAAGATGGCGGCTGTTGACGAACTGGAGATCAGAGCCGTGTGTCTTAAACGATTGTTGACGCAAGCCACGGTTAAAGCGAGGTTTCAATTTAACAAAAAGTTATTCCTTTAAGTTCATTTAGCACTTGAATTAAACTGCTTGCCCTTGGGAGTTTATTTAATTAAACTTAAGTTGTTGAAACTTTATCTTAACCTTTTATTGTGGCCTTTAAAATTTGAGAGTTTCACAATTCAGGTAAGTCAGAAATTAAATACACATAACAGTTGGGATATTTATTGTTCACAAATAGCCATCGGGAAAACACATGACGCATGCACCAAAAAATTAATGGGTACGACTCCCAGCGCCACCTTTTAGGTAAATTTCATTTAGTTCTTTCACAATGCTTGGATGATTGTCCTGTACCCTCTTAGTCCGTGAGCAGCGCGGATTTCGGACGTTGGCGGATTTTAGGTTCGCGGATTTCCGGCACTCTACTGTATTTATAAGTGACAACCTATGCAACAGCAAATTAAGAATAAAAAGTTTGCTGCTTCATAACTGAGTGAATTTTGGTTGTAGAAGGGCACTTTTTAAAAAATATTTTTATTGTGTATGAAATTGTATAAAGAAAATTTTTCTAAATATAACTGATAAGACCGGGGGACCGTATAACAATTTGAGTTTTGTAATTTTCAATCAGACTATAAAATGAAAGTTGAAAACTAATTTATAAACAAATATTTGATTTTTTAAAAACTAAAATAAATAATATTTTTAAACATTAGAAATTACATATAATTTTCAAAAATTACATGTAATTGCTATTGTGTGTATGTTCTCTTTGTGTAACTAGCCAGGACGTTGCTGCTTTGCATTTGGACAAGTGCCCTGCACTATCTTCTTTCTGTAAAATCAAGTGCAAAAATATAGGAGAGCCCTTGGTCTAATGGCTGGATGACTGGCATTTGATAAATAAATAATTTGTTGAAATATCTTGAACAAATAATCTGAATATAGTTTTATCATTCATAAAATTTTAATTAAATATTTTATTACTGTACCTTTTCTTTACGATTTGAACAAGGCAGCTTTAAAATTGCAAAACCATCAGAGTAACAGCTGCATTCAACACCTAAAGAAAATTTGTAAGAAACAATTTTTAATTAACTGCAATATTTTAATAGATGAATTGTAGAAGACATTCCTTTAGATTATCAGCTAAAATGAACAATAAATAATCTATACAATTTTTACATGAGCATATTAAAGTGAATGCCACTTTCATGAAGTAAAAAATTGAAATATCGGCACAGAATGAAACACACAAATTTGATCATACCTTATATATATATCTATACAGGGTGTCCAGAGCTAACGCTGCCCAATGGTTATTTCATAAACCGTTATCATATTCCAATGTTCATAGTTCCAATTGCAAAAATGCTTTAAATTATATAAACTATTATACCAGAAACAATCAAAGTCAATAAATCAATTTCTATAAAAATTACGAACTTTAAATTTTTATAGAATCCCCCGGTCCTACCAGTTATATTTAGAAAAATTTTCTTTATACAATTTCATGCATTATAAAAAGAAATTTGTACTTTCTACGACCAAAATTCCCCGAGTTACAGCTACCTGAAGTTGGAGCACTTTTCGAGCAGCAAAATAGGGGTTGTATAGAAAATGAATTTGAGAAAAAATTAATGTACATAGTTTTGAGCTTTGTAATATTTATTAGCAATTTTATTAACTATTTTATGAATGTAGATTGCAATAAAGAAGATTAACGTTTAGCTATGCGTATCCAATAAATTAGCATAAAAACAAAGCTTATACTGAAAATAGAATTTTTTAAAGAGTTTTTTAAACTGGTGTTAAATAAATTAAAATACAAAAACAAGAGAATAAAACACTTCATTAAACATTAAATTAGAAAATGAAACATTTTAAAGTATAAATATATGCATTTCAGAAACTTAAAATAATATTACAAATCCTGTTAGCGTAACATTTGCTCAAAGTATAGCTTACTAAATACGCACCTGTGTGGAAAACTCTTCCTGTACTTTGGATAGCATACTCTGTGTTACACATCTGCATGCTACACATATATACGATTAGTAAGTCTGATTCCGGATAGATTTTATAGAGCCTCACTATAACCCTTTGCTCAATGATTAGTATTTTAAAATTTTAATATTTATATGGTCTATTAATGGTTTACCATAACGGGACAGTTTTAAACGTGTAAAAGTGACTTAAGTCAAATGTTTTCTGCTTCATGACTTGGTGAATTTTGGTTGTAGAAGGGTGCCTTTTTTTTATTAATTGTGTATGAGATTGTATAAGAATAATATTAAGAAGATATAATATAAAGAATTATACAAGTATTGTTGTAAGAACATTTTTCTAAGTATAACTGATAAGACCAGGGGGCCGTATAAAAATTTAAGTTTTGTAATTTTTTATAGGAATTGATTTACTGACTTTGATTATTTCTGATATAATAGATTACATAATTTAGAGCATTTTTGCAAGTGGAACTATGTGTCTCTGACTAACAGTTTAGGAAATAGCCATTATGCACCTTTAGAACTGGACACCCTGCATATAAAGGGTGTCCCAAAAAGGTGGTAATGGGCTTTTAATCTTTATCTATTAGAGATAAGTGGGCAGTGTAAATTGAAAAAATGCTCAAAATAAGGTCAGAAATGAGACGTTAAAAAAAAATTCTTGTTAATTTTCAAAAAGTTACTCTTTTTAAATTTGTACATGACCCCTGTACAAAACAATTCCTAATTAGTAAAATTTGCACCATAGACGCGAGGTGACATACAAAATTTGACCTTAAAAAGTGTCAGAGATGTGAAGATAAATATAATGTTGACTTAAGCCACTTTGCCATGGCTCTCAAAAGGAAAATAATCACCGAATGAGCGAATTTCAGGGGTCATACAGAAATTATAAAAGAATATCTTTTTTTCCACTCTAGCAATAAACGTTTACATTCAAAATCCTGTATAGTCCTCGATCATCTTTCTTTAAAGATATCTCTGTGACATTGTATGATGAAAGGTCCAAATTTGATATATCACCTCATGAGATTATGGGACACATTTTACTAATTGGGAATCTTTTTTGTACGGGGGGTCGTGTATAAATTAAAAAAGTGTAACTTTTTGTAAATTAACGTGAGGAATTTTTTCATAATGGAGTCTTATTTCCGACCTTATTTTGAACATTTTTTCCATTTACACTACCCACTTATCTCTAATGGATAAAGAATTAAAGCTAGTTACCACCTTTTCGGGACACCCTGCATATATATATATATATATACACAACATTATTATCCTCCCAAAATTTAAAATTTCTATTAGCTTCCTACAAAATTCTATAGGGGTGTAGCAACATTCGTTTTCAAAGGATTTGTCTTGGGATTAAAATTTAATAAAAATGCAATTGATGTATATCTCTCCTCTTTCATACAGTTCTCTGGCTCTATACCTAGCAAAAATTTCCTGAGACTATGAGACCCAGGCATTTTAATAACCAGTGAAATAATAAAAACATGCCCAATACTATTTATTACATGTGAAAATATTTCAATTATCATTATTTTTACAGAATGTACTATGGACTCCCGTACTGCAGGGGTCGCAGGGGCTTGAAGTATGCCACTGAGTGTGAATATGAGCTGTAGAGAATATTAAGGCTACGACACTTTTTTGCTAGAAATTTGCCAGAGTCATGTGATAGCACTTAAATGCACAGTTAATCTTTTGCTTTATTTTACCTCTAGAATTATAATGAGGATAGGTGCAAGATGTCTGTGGCATGGAACAGACAGCTTTAGCCAGCAGCTCAGCACATTCATTGGATATCAGACTTATAACAGTGGCTTAAAGACCAATGTAACATGCAACTCTGAATATGGAAGCAAAATCTTGCAATTGTGTGAATAATAGATTCAGCAATTTTCAAGATTTTAAAGTGTATCAGAACACTTTATCCAAATGAGATAAGAAAAAAAAAAAAGTACTATGGTATTATAAATACTAAAGTATTGTAGTAATATAAATAGCTCTCTCGATTTTCAATATAATTCAACTATATTTTTAATTCAATGATAAGTAATATCATTGAAATATTTGAAGTTTAAAATTCTCAATGATTTCTACTGACACAATTTTTTTTACACACTATGTATTTTAGCATCTAATTATGTTTACCTTTCTACCTAAATCTTTTAAAAAGTTTCATTTAATTAATAACCCCATATTCTCCTGTTTTCATAAGATCTCATTTTTTAGCAAGTACTTTTGTTATAATTTATTATTTCATTTTATTTTACTGATTCTTGGTAAATAATATTTTTGAGTTGTTAACTTAATTTTGTACACTACAAATGGAACAACATGCCCCAATTTTATTAACTATTAGAGCTAAATCTACACTGATTACTATATTTATTGACTAAATACTCTGTATATCATTCCAAATTTGCTCTTAATTGATCTATAAATTGCTGAGTATTTAAAGAAATTTTAACTTAAATAATCACAGATAATAGCACTTTGATTCTCATTTAACATCTTATCTCATTAATTTACTTATATCTTTCTGAGTGTCTAAAATCAGTCTGTACCTCTTTAAAATATTTGTATTTCAATGTCTATTGAAATACAAATATTTTCTTGATCACTTTTGACAAGGCCGTATGCAGGAGGGGACCAGGGGGTCCGCCCCCCCAAAAAAATTTAAAATTTTGTTGGCAAAACAATAATAATGAAACCTTTTTGTGAAAAATATAGCCTTTTTCACCTTTTGGTCCCTTCCCCCTCCCCCGAAACTTTTTTCTGGGTACCGCCCTGACTTTTGTGGGAACATGAGTCTGAAAATGCATTATTCTGTACTAATCTCACAATTTTAAAACGCTTTACTTCTGTCTGTTCTGCTGTTAAGATTTTGGAACCCTGCTGCTAAAAAAGATTTTGAAAAGTCCTTACAAATAATGAAAGATCGATCAGGTTTTAAGGATTTCGGTTTCTATTTTCATTTGACCGTACGCAGCTCTTAAATTTCTACACAAGCTTAGATAATTTAACTTTGTACATGAATAGCTTTTTATCAAAATTTTAAAAGTGCGAAGGCTGTTTGATAAGTCCATACAAAATCAAACAGATTGTGCTACATGTCTGGATGGCAGCCTTTCAGCTGGATTCTCCGCTCGTCGTTAATTTCTCGCAGTCGTTAACTTTGCCCCGCCTTGAGGTGGAGTTTTAAGGAGGAGCGTCAACGGGTTCATGTGATTGGCTAAAAGACCTCCCGTTTCCCTCCGGAGTTGTTATCGCAGTCGGTAACCAAACAACTGGTTCTGCCCAGTTGGTAGCTAACAACCGACGATTTTGTGAACCACCGGCAGAGAATTCCACCCTTAGTTTGCTTGTAGTATCTGTTAGAAGATGGATTGCTGAGTTTAAAGCTTGTGTAGAAATTGGTGTAAGTTTGGTGATTTATGCACACTTATTTTTCTTATAGCTAATGTGCTGAGATTTTTTTAAGGATGGATGGAAAAGAGTTTCATGTTGTCACTAAACATCACTTCTTAAAAGGCAAAACGATGCAAGGAACAAAGATTAAGCAGGATAAGTATTATGGTGAGCCCACACCTTTAATCAGAACTGACTTACAAATTTTCAAACTTAACAAATGAACAGAACTGATGGTGAACTGCCCAGACATACTGCAGCAGTAACTACCTCTGAAATAATAAGAAAATTTATGATATAATGTTGAAGGCTACAGAATGAAGGTTCATGAGAATGTCAGGACTGTTCAAATATCAAATGATCATGCACAGGACATTTTACATGAACATTTGCAAATGAGGAAGCTGTCTGCAAGGTGGGTGCTGTGCTTACTCACTTTTGATTAAACACATGAGCATGTAATATGCTGTGAAACAAACTTGCAGTTGATTTGTTGAATTTCAGATGAGTTCTTGTGATAATCTGTTATGATGGATGAAACCTGGATACATTTCTACATTCCTTAAACCAAAGAGAAGTCAAAATAATACATTGCAAAGGGAATATCGGAGTCAAAGAAAGCGAAAACCATTCTATTAGCAGGGAAAGTTATGGCTTCCATATCCTACGATGCTTTGGATATTGTATTCAGACTTACATGAAAAGGATAAGACTAACACTGGAGTATATTATACCTAGTTAAAGGATTGTCTACAAAATGAATTAAAAGAAAAAAATACTTATTTAGCCAAAAAGAAAGTTCTGTTTCAACAAGAGAATGCACACTTTCACACTTGTGGGGTTGCATCAGCCAAATTATTTGAATTGCACAATGAAGTCCTGCTACATTCCCTTACTCTCCTGATTTGGCTCCTTCAGAATATTATCTCTTCGCAAACTTGAAAAAAAGTGTCCTGTAGGATGAAGACTTTCTTCAAATGCAGACATGGCTTGAGAAACAGCTATGTATTTTGAAGGCTATGAAAAATCGCATTATTTAGAAAGAGTTAGAAAACTTTAATATCGTTGGGTCAAGTGTATAGGGATAAGGAATTTATGATGTTTTTGCCCTTAAAAAAATTGTTTTTGCCGTTTTTGCATGAACTTATCAAACAACTATCGTAACATTTGTTACCTTATGTATTACATTTTAAACTTAATAATAACTATTATATTTCAAATTTTTTACTTTGACGCCCACTGTTTTGAATTTTATAAGTGCAGTCTTCAAGAAGCAACAATTAAAAAAATAACTGTTTGTTTTTTTGTCATCTGGAAGTGAATGTATCTGATTTTACATGCAATTGAATGTTTATTATATTTTTTACAACACACACAAACATTCCACAATAAGCATTTTATGTCATCCTCGACTAAGAGATCTCCAATTTCATTTTAAACAACTCCTTTTGGAAAAATTAAGTTGAACACTTCTTTGGTCCACAATGAAGCATGCATAAATAAACTGATTGAGCAGGAATTAAATTACTTGATTATAGAGAGAATAATTTCAGTATTATTAAATGCCAAGTCATGTGTGCCAATAAAAAGTTTCATCCCACTGAAAAATTCCCTACGAGGAGATTTTACTGTATAATCATTAAAAACAGTTAAAAACACTTTAAAATCCGTTTGTAGCACTTTCGGTGGCAGCCACTACCTTCTTCAGCTCTGGTCTTAATTCAAAATGCTTGGCTCTCTTCCTCAGCAAGGCGTTCCACCCAGGATCTATTTGCGCATGCGTCATGTCATTTATAGCGCCATCTGTTGTTATAATCTGCAAGGCCTCCATGTTTAGGGCATAATGACTATTTTTGTAATTGGCGAGTTTTTGGCTATTGTTAAAGTTGATTTCTATGGGGCATTCTTGGGCTATTTTTGAGAGGGCAGTAGTGGTTTTATTGAATTTAATGTCATTGTGGTGTTCCTTTTTTCGGTCTTTGATTTTCCGTTTCGTCATTCCAATATAGCATCCTGGTTTATTAGTACTATTGTCTGTAAAGTTTATTTTATAAATACCGGCTGTTTCATCAGGAGTAATAATATCTTTATCACTGCGAATGCGTTTGAAGATATTTAGATTAGGTTTTATGGGGATTTTGATATTTTTCTTGGTGGCTTCATTTGTAATTTTTAGAGCGGCTCCCCTGCAGTAGGGAATGGCGTTTGTGAATTTTGGTTTCGGGTTTTGATAGTTATTAATTTGTTCCAGCTTTTTTATTCTCTTTTTGAAAAGGTTTTTTACGATTGATTTTGGGTACCCTGCGTTTTTACATTGTGTTTTAATAAATTGGAGTTCTTCATTGAGTAGTTTTTCATCTGAGCATACTGTAATTGCACGGACATATGATCGGATGGTGGCTATTTTGAATTTGTATGGAGTTTTTGAATTAAAATGTACTATTTCATTATTATTGGTGGCTTTTCTGAAAACTTTAGTATTGATATTATTCTTCTTATCTCTATTGATTTTGACATCTAGGTAATTTATGGTGGCATTTTCCTCTATTTCCATGGTGAATTGAATGTAATTGTCTATTGCATTGATTTCTTTGAGGATATTTTCAGTTTCATTTTTGTTAACTATTGCAAAGATATCGTCGACGTAGCAGAACCATGTGTTTATGTGGTTGGATAGTTTATCGAATATGGCCCTCTCCACTAGCCGCATTTTCCAGTCTGCGATGACACCTGAGATCGGCGACCCCATAGGTACGCCTTTCTTTTGTTTGTAGAAATTATGATTAAATTGAAAATATGAGTTGTTAAGAATAAGATTAAGCACACTATTTATTGTAGAGGAGGTAGAGTTATTGTCAATGTTGGAAGTAATTTGTTTATTGATTATTGCATTCATTTCTTGAATATCTATAGATGGGTAAAGGTTAGTTACGTCAAAGCTGACAAAACATTCCTGTGAGTTTATTGTGATATTTTTAATGAGTTGAATTATTTTACTGCATATTTTTTGAAGATCAACTAACAAACACTTTTAAATTATTATTTTTTAACATAATCACTAGATCATAATAAGATTATTTTGTAAAATTTAATAATCAAAGCAAATACTTTTAAAAAATAATGAACACATAAAGTTCAATAGCAGGTGATTTACTTTAAAAGTTTCATATGTAGTTATTATTCTTACCTTTAATTTTGTCACATGTTACATTTAATTTTATCTTGAAGTTTTTACCATCCAAAAGATAAAATGACTCCTTTGTAATAACAACTATTCTAGGTCGAGGTTTGTGGCCATTTCGATCATATTTCGTAACTTGAAGCATATACTAAGGGTTAAAAAAAATAAAAATATAACACTGTTAGCATCTATTTAAAGATTTATTAATAGGCTTAAATAACAATGATTAAAATTATTAGGTAAATTTGACTGAACATTCACAAATTGATACTGTAGAAACTTAATAAAATTTTGTAAAATATTATGGCTCAACTGAGAAGTTAGCTAAGAACTCAGAATGACTGAATCTAAACACATTATTTTATACTAGTGGGTTATGCCTAAGCTTGCTAATGCTCACCGACCCCAAATAATTGTTTATTCAATTCTTTTGTGATTATAACATGATCCCAGCTTCCTTACCATACAATTTTCAAATTTTCCTAGCTGATTTGTGCAATGCATAGAAGATAATTACACAGAAAATCCAATGGAGTGTTTAGTAAAATAAATTCACATTTTGTATTATGGGACTTCTATAAACTACATAACATTTTTTCAGTAGATTTTAACCCCTCTCTCCATTGTGTCTCAAAACTTGATACTACCTCCCTCCTATCTTTTTAGTGTAACAAACTTATTTATCATTCTATAAAAGCCTTACTCAATTTTAACACAAATGTATTTATATGGAAATCCTCCTTGTAAATAACAACTACGCTAAGGATAGGACTGCAGCTTTGACTATCAACAGAACCTGATGTTCTGTCTTGTTTTGTTTATCAGGATGGCATGCCAGACAGAATAATTCTGGAATTTTGGATTTAGGCCTTTTGTGTATAAATCTGCAATAACAGTGGAGATGTTTCAACTGATACACATATTATAACAAGGGGTGTGATAATTTGAAAACTCAATATAACACTTGCCAATTTTCACTTCAGAAATGAAGCCTGCTCTTAAATTAGCGAGAATAATAAATATGTAGAACTGGCAAAGTAACATATTTTGTTTAAATAAAAGGTAAGAACTATGACGTTTTTATAGATACAAAATTGATGTTGTATGGTAAAAATATAAGTATGTTGAAGGGATGAATAAAGATTTTTTTTTTTTTTAAGTTGTTTTATTAGTGCTGGGTTTTTTATGTCAAAAACAGTCCTAAAATATCAAAAATTTATGCATATTATTTTTATTAGTCACTAGTAACATTTTATTTTAAATATCTAACTACAAAACTAAAATAAATTAAACTTAATCCATTTTTTTAATAATTAAATTAATTAAATTAAAATTACAAACCACTATTCAAGTTATTTGTCATGCAAAGATTAATATTGAAAATGGTATAAATATTTTTTTGAAAGTACTTTTCATACATTTTTTCTTCCTTCGATCAGCTTCTCTGAAATCTTACATATAGTTACACTGATTCCCGATTCACTAACTCTCTAACTATTCCGGGCAACCACTCGAAGATAAAACTTTTACTGCCATTACTCCAAGAAGATAAAAAAGTTCAAAAGGATTAAGATGCACAAAAAGTGTAATAACATCTACACTGTTTGAATGATCCACTTGAAAATGTTCATAATTATGCATGAAAATACAGAAAACAATCTGCGCTACTGTAAAAATCTGAAAATTCACTCATTGCATGACAAAATGAGCTGTTGGAATTGATATGATGCCATATTCACCACAGTCATCAGGCTATGAAAGAAAAGTGCGATTCCAATTTGTTTAAAATAGTTTTTCCAGATTACATAGTTTAATTTTTTTTTTACTAATAAATCGTCTGCATGGATATAAGAAAAACTGTGTACACAAAATGAAATCTTTCAAATGCCAAAAGTTTCTGCAAATTTCCAGAAGAGCATGAAATTCGAATTGGGTATATACTAAAAATTGAATATGAAGTTATTTATTTTAGGTGGATGAAGATTAAATATATTGAGTGTAGACATATTTTTGATGCCTGTAATAATTGCCTCCAAAATGGGTTTTGACTTCTAGTTTATGAATATAAGTAATTAAATTCCTTAATGGCATGAATTTTTTCTTTTCTTTTCTTAAGGGGGAGCTTTGTTGAAGCTAAGTCAGTAATCAATTACTAAATCATAAGTTGCCTAGGAACATTTTTGATGAGTCGAAATATGTTTTTCTGTATAAATATAATCAGTTACTAATACTATTCTGTATAAACCACTATCATAATATAATATTCTCTGGTAAGTAAATTAATTATAATTTGCAATCAAAATAATGGTTATTATCAATACACTTACAATTTTCTAATACTTTTCATTTTATTATGCGAATAAATTTATTTATTCAGGGCTTGACTGTAACATTTTTGTGCCCAGGGCACTTATTTTTGGCCTGTTTCTGCAAGTGTGTGCCAAGGTATGGCTCCAAGCACCCGTGCAATAGGGCCTGCATTTATTCAGAACCAGCACAGTAAATATTTATGACTTACAAGGAGGAGACATGGCCTCTGGGAAACGGATTTCACTGACCTTTGGCACAGTGGTAGTATACCATGTGAATATACTACATGTAAAATACTAAGACGCAATACTCAAATACAGTCGAGAAAAATTAATATTTATTTTTGAACTACTTCACCAAAACTTTAAATATAAGTTATGCGCTTTGCAGCTTCGGCACCATTATGAAATGGTTAGAACGGTGGTCTTCTCTTCTGGGGTCCCAGGTTCGAATCTTGGGCTACACAAGAATTTTTTTTTTTTTTTTTCTCACTCTTTTTTTAAATACATCAATACTGGTAATTAATTCTTTTTTCAGTCCAGTAAATATTAATTTACTTATTCATTTATACTACTTATTGAATTTTTTTATTACTTTACATATTTTTCAAATTTTATTTCTACTATTCGAAGTCTATGTTTACAATTAATTATAGTTATGATTATTTGAATAGAATAATTATAATCAATAATATAGTTATGACTGTTTGAATTTCTTTTTTTCTCCCCATCTGGTACATAGTCATCTGATGAGTTATCCTTAACTGATTCAAAACTTTCTTCTGTACACTCTTCTAGAGCATGGATCAATTTATCATCAGTTACAAACTTCTTTTCATTCAACACATTCAATGTATTATTGCACAATTCTGTGCCTATCATCATAGCTTCTTCAGGTAGTGTACAAGAAGCTGGCGTTGCAATTAAATTTTTTTTGAGAAGTGAA
The DNA here is from genome assembly GCA_038373885.1 of Cheiracanthium punctorium. Classification (NCBI taxonomy): domain Eukaryota; kingdom Metazoa; phylum Arthropoda; class Arachnida; order Araneae; family Cheiracanthiidae; genus Cheiracanthium; species Cheiracanthium punctorium. Next base: position 91,339 of record JAWZYV010010621.1, read on the forward strand.
CTTTCGTAATACGCTACTCCATTTTTTGGTCACTGCTTCAAAACATCACTGTATCTCGAAATCGGTAGCTTTTTCATCACAACAATAAGAACTTGCTTGGCCTGGTGGTATATTTGCAGAGATTATCCTAGGATTAAAAAGGGACAGGGTGCTAGCCCTTAAAAAGGGCAATTTAAATTTTTAAGGGCACGTCAGAATATAAAGAGGCACTATATGAATATATATATATATATATATATATATATATATAAAACACCTCCCCCCCCCTTTCCAATAATGCTGAATTTCAAAAATGGCACTAAAGGGTTGCACGAGAATATACAGGTAGATAACACATACAGAAACTGGTTTGAAACTATCTGATACCCGAAACTTTAACATGTAGAGTTGTAATACGTGTTCTTCTGACTTATAATGCATAGTTAGATTTTTTCCAATTTGTCTTAGTTTCCCTCCCCCCTTCTTTTGGAGAAAATATCCTGTAGAAGTAAGTGTAAGCGAAATAGGAAAAAGGATTTGTTGATAGTATTTTGCTCTAAACATGACATAAATATGTGAATTAAATCTGTACATAACTAGAAGTTTTTGATTTAAAAAAAAAAAGAAGTTTTAATATAAGTAATTTTGAACTTTCTGCTTCATTTTTTTTTTCTCGAAGTTACACGACGTGCATGTTTATTATTTATAAGAATAGTACATTTATTGAAGAAGGTTTCAGAAATTTTTAGCCAGACATGATTTGTTAGGCCGTAGTAGAAGGCAGAGGGGACTGTTAATTTTTGTTCCTCAATTTTATCACACTATCACTACTAGACCACAATTACTGGATCGCATTCATATACGATATTTCACCTATATTGGTACAAACTTTTAAACAGAAAAGGACTGTCAGTGTAAGTGGACTAGGATAGATGTGTTTAGAATGCAATAAAAATAATAAAATTTTTAAAAATAATAAATTTTTTTCTTGCAAATAATTTTATTCTGCAATGGAGGATGTATAAAATTTAATAATATAAATCAGAATTTTATTAATAAGAATAATTCTTGAATGAGTACCAAGTAAAGGTTTTCAAAGTTACCCTTATTATTATTAGACATTAAAATTGCATCAAACATTTTAACTCATCCATCAATTGATAACTATAGAAATTGGAGAAAATGAATTCAGAACACAGAAGATTGCTGGAAAAAATGTCATAGTCATGCAAACTTTGTATTACATCCAATGGTTGGAAAGTACAACATCATATCAAATCAAATTACTGAAATATATTTGTTCTAATTTAATGTTTGCTCATTCATGAAAAGTGAATATAAGATTTTTAAAAAGCACTATTCTTTAAAATAAATAAAAATAATTACTACATGTAAGTATTTTAGCAGGTATAAAATAAATATTTTTTTAAAGTCACAGAATTGTCCAAAAGTATGAAATAAAGTTTAAAATATTTTAAATAATTTATTTTTCTTAAAGCTTTATTTTTATTTTTATTTATTTTTTTTTTTTTTGTAACATATTTAAAAATGTCTCTTTAAAAACACTAAGTTTTCTTTCTTAATCCTTGCTTTAATCTTTTTTAAATAAAAAAAATCATTAACATCTTGTGTCCAAAAGTACTTAAAATATATATTAAAAAACCTTCCAGAATTATTTCTATTTTTTTTTTTTTTTTAGTTTTCACAAACTGAAAATAAACTTAAATTGATGACAGTTTGTTTTATGAATAACCTAGCTATTAACTTATGCCACAATTTGTTTTCTGAAGACATCCTTTTCCAGAACTAGCTTTCTTTCACTTTTATTTTTTTTCTTCATTCATTAAAAATTTGAGAATTTTAAAAAGATCAGTATTTTAGATCAGTATTAAGATATATAATATGAATATTTAGAATACCAAATTTTGTCAACAGTCTGATTTACTAAATTCTGCAGTTACTTCACTTTTATATAATTAAAAATGTGGCGTAATAAGAGGGAGGGGGCACCCGGGCGGCAAAAAACAAAAACAAAACAAACAAAGATGGTGGCCGGCAGGACACTTAGATATAATATGATGGAAAACTAAAGGACTGTAATGGGGGCAGAATGCTGAAACTTAGAAAGAATGGGGCAGCAAACTGAAGGACAGCACCGGGCACCAATAACCCAAACGCTACACTGCTGAAGCAAAAGATCATTATTATGCTCTTAATTTCGCAAAAGCATAATGCGTTTCAATTGCTATATTTGCAAAATGTCGCAAGTTGCGTGATTTTTAGATCGATTTGAGTGGATAAAGCCACTGAACATGGTAGACGGCTGAAGTTCCCATGTTCGGGCCCCAGGCACACGACTGTCGGTCTGGAGTTTTGGTCGGTTTCATCCAAATGTAACGTCAATATATGTTAGAACTCCTTAAAAAGTTCCAACCAAGGCATCCCCAGGAGGTATCCCTTGTCTAGGCTTACCATAACAAACAAGCAAATCCCGCAGAATTTTCGAATTGGAAAACGTCGTTTTGGTAAGGCATACTTTCTGTATCATCTGTAATTGTATATGGTTAGTAAATAACTGTTATACATAAGACTAATACATACTAAGAAAGCCGATTAAAAAGAGCAAATCATTTAAAACTTGCTAGTGTGCAAAACTATTAAAAACATCGAGAAGAGCAATAACTATATACAGCTTGCGAAGAACTCTGAATAATGATTGTTTGATAATTCGCAACTACATATTGATCAAATGTAGCTATTGATATTTGAGGATTGAAAGATCGAATCAAAATTTTTTAAATAACTTTAGAAAATTTTGAATTTCCTGACCGTATTTTCTTTCCCTAAGTAAAAAAAAACCCACGTAATTCTGTCCTGCCGATCGAGCTTCTCACTTGAGTCAGCAAAAACAAAACATACTAGAAGGGCCACTCTTCGGGTTACTCGGCTCGCACAATGAAAACAAAGACAATGGAAAAGGTAGTTTCGATCTCAAAGAATAGAATATTTGAAAAAGGCATTTTAATAAATTACATTTGTGGGAAAGATCCGATTTCATAGACGGTTTTTGTGAAAGGGCCGTTTTCAATCGAACCTATTTTTATGATGGGATTATTGTACTCAATCGTATTTCTGTGAAGGGGCAGTTTTAATTAACGTATTTTCAGGATGGGTCGCAATTGGTGTGTAGGAAATAAAAAGTGGTGATTGTTGACTAATTATAATAAAAATGTAAAAGCAGAATGGCACAGAAGGAAGAGAAATGGGGCCGCCGGGAGCTAAAAAGACGATAAAAGGGCCGCCGTGCACTGCGCCCTGCCAAATCAATCTAGAGCCAACACAATAGAATCTGTGAAGGTGCTGACTAATGTTGACAAAAAAAAAAAAAAAAAAAAAAAAAAAAAAAAGGGGGGGGGGGATTCAGCAACGCAATAAATGTAAACAGAGGGGGAAGGATGATGCTATGAATGAAATTTGGGCAAGAAGAGTGGCAGACAGGGTGCCATTTTTGGGTAGCAAAAGGGCGGCGATTAAAAAAAAAAAGGGCAAGTAGGGTGGGATTTTTGCTTTAAAGGGCGGGCAGGGTGCAGTGCTTTCGAAAAAAGCCTAGGATGAACACTGCATATTTGTAACTGTAATATAATTCTTCAAAATAAGTTTCACTGCTTAAATATGTCTATTCGAAATTTTTACATGTGATATTTTAAATTTGACAACCCATCAACAGGTGATTGACGATTAAAAGAAATAATGCTGTTGCTGTGGCATCACGAACAGGTGAAAGTTAGAAAAGAAGTCTGTTTTACGATTGTGATAAAAGAAATGTACCTTAAATAAACATTGAGTTTTGCGAGTGTTAAAAGTGAATTATTTTGAATGTATAAAATTCTGATTCCAAAGTAAAGATTTTGCAAGTAGAAATAAAATTTAAATAATAAATGAATAAAAAAATAAGTAAATTATTTACTTGACTAAAAAATGAATTAATTACCAGTATTGTTGTATTTAAAAACAAAGTGAGCGGATAAATAATGCTAGCGCAGCACGAGATTCGAACCTGGGTCCCCAGAGTAGAAGACCGCCGCTGTTCTAACCATTTCCTCACGGCGTTCTATCTAATTTGAGCGTAACTTATATTTAAAGTTTTGGTGAAGTGGTTCGAAAATTAATATTAATTTTTTTCGACTGAATTTGAGTATTGCGTCTTAGTATTTTACACATAGTATATTCACATGGTATACTATCACTGTGTCAAAGATAATTTAAATCCGTTTGTCCGAGGCTGTGCCTCCTCCTTGTTAGTTTTTTAATATATCTTTATTCATGTATATTTTTTCCTATTTACAGTAGTAGCTTATTATTATTATTTTGTGCTTTAAGCAGATTGTTGAACCAACACCATGCTTGGAAATTTTGAACCAAAATATGTAGTTTGTTACTAACTAAAATTGCCCAAAGTTTAGTTAAGTGACTAAAGTAAAAAATTATGAAATTTGTAAATCAAATTTTATTGCAAAAAATAGTTTTACACTTTTTTAGGACACAATTTTAGGTTTTTGACACTTATGGTCAAAAAGGGGTTTTGACATGATGATTAAAAATGGATAAAACCATCAATTGTCAAAAATTTGCCAACCATGGCTGACATAATAATTAAGCTAAATAATACTAATGATTTGAAATGTTAATAGTTCTTACCAGACTCTTATCTTTACTAAATTGCAAGTTATTTTCTAAAACTTTCAATACTCGAGATTCCAGTTCTTGATCTAAAGTAAATTGTAACAATTAATTATGTTATACATATTGAATTATAAGTAATTTTTTAAACATATATGAAAGACTAGCTGAAGTACCCGTCGTTGACGGGTTAGTACTGAATGCAAATTTCCAAAAAGCAAGAACTTTCGTCAGCATTGTAGGAGTACACAGAATGGATGTAGTATGTTGCCAAAGTAAAGAAAGCGAAGTTATAATTTTTATGTTTTGTTAAAATATTACAGATTAGAGAGTAACTAAGTAATATAATTTCATTCGCTTTAGTCGTAATTATGTGATGCGCGAACGAATATTTATGCATATTGAAATAATTTTCGCTAAATCTTAAAATCTAATGAATATTTTTGAAAAATTGGAAGTCTAGAATTTAAGTTGAGTGACAACCTATCATGTCACCAAATTTTGTTTCATTCCCTGCAGTCTTTATTTCGCGATGCTGGGACAAAATTTCAGCATTTTAAAACGATTGTCACAAAATCTAAAAATGTAATCAAAGTATTTAAAAAATTCAACACCTATAAATTAAGATTAGCTACTACCTATCATATCACTAAATTTCGTATCATTTGTATTAGTCGTTATTACGTGATGCTTGAAGAAATATAAACGTATTTTGAGAGAATTTTCACAAAATCTAATAAAAATGTTTAAAAAATTGGACACCTATAATTTATGTTGAGCAACCATCTATCATGTGACCAAATTTCATATTATTCACTTTACTCGTTATTACGTAATGTGTGAACAAAGATTCACTCAGTTTTAAACGATTTTCGCAAAATCTCGAAATCTGATCCATTTTTTAAAATTAGATGCTTATAGTTTAAGGTGAGTGACCACCTATCATTTCACCAAATATCATTTTTTCACCTTTGCAGTTATTACATGATGGTCGAACACAAATTTACACAGTTTGAAACGATTTTCGCAAAATCTCAAAATCTAATCAAGATTTTTTAAAAAATTCGACGCCAATGTTTCAAGTTGAGTGACCACCAATCATGATACCAAATTTCATTTCAATCATTTCAGTCATTTTTACATGATGCTCGAACACGAATTTACGCAGTTTAAAACGATTTTTTTTTTCATGATACCAAATTTCATTTCAATCACTTCAGTCGTTTTTACGTGATGCTTGAACAAAAAAAGCGTTATGGACAGAAATCGCATAATTTTTGAATTCCAAGAAATGTACAGACAAAAGTCTAATTTTATTTATACAGATAAAGAATAAAAAAAGATACAAAAAGAAAGTTACAATGCATAGTAGTAACATAAGAGAGCTATTTTGCCAGTATCTTATGAAAAAATAAAATAATTTAAGAAAAAAAAAGTAGTATAGTTAGAAGACTTAATATGCACAAGACAAGGTTTTTGCAATAAGTTTAGTAACAGAAAAATACAATTTTCATAAAAAATAAACAAGAGAGATACATCATGCCAAGCACATTGATTATAAAACACTTTCAAACACTACAATATTTTTGCACTAAAGTTGGTGAGCTTTTGGAGATAATTATAAATAAACTGATTGAGCAGGAATTAAAAACTTCAAATATTACTAAATAGAAAATCTTTTTAAAAATATACAATAAGAATTAAATTACTTGATTATAGAGACTACTTACTTTAGTATTATTAAATCCCTAGTTGTGTGTGACAGTTAAAACTTTCATAGCACTGAAAAATTCCTTGAAAGATTTTACTGTTTTTTTTTTTTTTTAAATCAATTAACAAGTACTCTTAAATTATTATTATTTTAATAAATAAGATCTCTAAGATAAGAGTGAATCTTAGAGGTTTATATCACTACTGTGACTTCGTCCACGTCGGCTTTAGAATTAGGTCTAGAGAGAAATGAAGCATGTGTGAATGAAAAATATGTTTGCAATATAGACTGCATTTAAATATTACTATTTTTTTACTTATGACTGTATTTAAATATTATTTTTTACTTATTTTAAATAGTATAATACATGGTAGTATACTTCATTTAAAATAAGAGAGTATGCAGAGTTACTAAGTTTAGATTTTTTTTTACGTATTTAGTGAATAGACAGTTATATATTATAATTATTTGTGAACTATTTTGAGTGTTTTTGTAAAAAAAAATATTTATACTACTTGCACGTATTTTAGCTTATGTTAATCAGGAATAGTGCAGCTTTCTATGAGTGAAAAAGTTTTAGGATCGGTTCAGTAGTTACAGAGATACACATACAGGGATGTGCCAGCTGAAATTAAATTTTGGAGCAATTTGTGGAGCAAGAAAAAAGACATATTTGGAGCAAGAAAAAAGACATTTTTGGAGCAATTTGGAGCAAGAAAAACAGATTTCTGGAGCAATTTTTAGCAAGAAAAAGTCACTTTTCAGCACAAGAATGTCAATTTTGAAAAAAAAAAAAAAAAAAAAAAAAATCATCATCCCTTAATCAAGAAGTTGACATCAGAAATTTATCTATTATTGCTGGTACTAGCAAAACTCAAAGAAAGTCGCAAAAATATCTGGGCACAGATGGGTTAACTACCATCAACAACTTATAAAAAATTTGCTAACAAAAAATTAACAGTTTATATAAAATTAAATTTAAAACAGAGGTCAATTTTTACTCTTAAGGTATTGGAGGTTTAAACAAAAGGATGCCAAAGAAAAAAAAAACGTTCGTTTTTAAGATCAATAAAGGAAGATTGAAATTAGAATGTTTAGAATGTGCGATGATTTTTGTAAAAATTCGGGAGATTTACAAACGTTTTCAACGTATATGGGAAAATGAAAAATGTAGCAGTTTGGCTGAATTTGGAGTAAAATTATCCAAAAGTGATCTTTTTGTAGCAGATTGGCACAGCAGGATTGATTTGGCACAATTTGGAGCAATTGGAGCTGCTGGCACATCCCTGCACATAGAGCTTAATACATTAGAATTATTTTGAGTGTTCCTATAAAAGAACTATTTATGCTACATGCATGAATTTTAGCCTATAATATTCAGGAATAGTGTAGCTTTCTATCAGTAGAAAAAGTTTTTGAATCGGTTAAGTTGTTAGAGAAATACCCATAGAGCGTAGTGTAATTCTAATGAATATCCTGTAAAAGAACTATTTCTGATGTATGCATAAAAGGTAACCTGTAATGCTCAGGGCCCTACCAGTGGCTGAGAGGTTCTGCTCTCAAAACTGAAAGGCGGGAGGTGCCCATGGGCACCGGCAGAATATTTCCCAGAGGGGGGGGGGAGGGCAAAGACTACTTCCACGTATGGTTACCATGTTGAAAAGAGCAAAAACGCAAGGGAAAACATTGCATACAAAAATCCAGGGGGGGCATTGCCCCCCTTGCCCTATGCTGCCAGTGCCCATGGAGGTGCCAAATTAAAAATGCCCATAGAGTGTTATGTATTAGAATTATTTTGAGTGTCTTTGTTAAAGAATAATTTATGCTAATGCATGAAAGATTGCCCGTATGTTAATCCAGGATATAAGCTATCTTCATTCCAAATTTTATCCAAATCCGTTCAGCCATTTTTGTGTGATTCAGTCACAAACATCCAAACACATAAACGAATGCATGTATATTATTACCATATTTTCCGGTAATAATGCTGCGGCGTTAAACAATATTTTTCTTTTTCGGAAACAAAAAATGCGGCCAATAACTGGGTGCGGCTTGTAAGTAGTTCCAAAGGTACAGCTGATCATTTACCCCCCCTCCCCCTCAAAAAAACACCCAACCTTAAATCTGGTTAAGGAACACAAAATAATCCATGTTCTTTTTCCGTTCCTATAAAAGTCTCGCATGGTGAAAACCCATCACGATGTTTACGTATAGTAACATTTTTCAGGAACAGAAAACAGTACTTTGATCGGGCATCGCATCGAATCGCATCAAGTAACTCTGTATGCCATATCAGGAATAACTTCTCCAATATTCTACCTCCTTCAATATTCGCCAGCACTAAACCTTACCTATAGCTGTCTAATTATACTCTATGTTCCAAATCTTTTTTAGCATTACAAAATATGCATATTCACGTTTGGCAACAACTCAACTTAATTTTACTTAACGATCTTTGTTCGATTTTATTCATTTCATTAGTGTTCTTGCTCCGATACTGATTATTTTCGTTATGTTTTTGAACAATTCTAAGCGGCAAAGTTATACAGCAAATTTTAAATTAAACGCTATTTCGATAGCAAAAGTGAACGGCAATAGACAAGTAGCAGGAGAGCTGAATGTGGATGAAGAACGTGTAAGAGAGTGGCGAAAGCAGTAAGAAATACTGTTGAAAATGCCGAGAGAGAAACGAGCTCAACGTCGCGGTCCGAAAGCACAGTGCGCAGATTTGGAAAAAGAGCTTTGTGACTGGATTGAGAATCAAAGGGAAAATGGTCTATCTTTATCAACTGTTTTAATAAGAATAAAAGCGAAGCAGATGGTGGCAAAGAATGGTCTGGCCAATTTTAGAGGTGGACCATCATGGTGCAACCAATTTTTTAAAAGAAATAATCTGATCATGAGAGCCCAGACAAGTGTTGGCCAGAAATTGCCCAAAAATTTGGAAGAGAAGAAAACTTCGTTTTTAAAGTTTGTGAAAGAAGAGATTAAAAACTATGCACTGAAGCCATCGGAGATAGGGAATATGGATGAGGTCCCCATGTCATTTGACATGCCTGCATCTCGCTCAGCAGATTTTGTTGGTGTGAAGTCTGTCCCTATCGTTACAACAGGAATGAGAAAAACAGCTTTACCGTGACGCTTTCATGTTTATCCCCAGATCATAAATTGCGTCCGATTGTTATTTTTAAAAGGAAAACAATTCCTAAAGAAAATTTCCTTAACGGAATAGTAGTACTTGCAAATCAAAAAGGCTGGATGAACCAGGACGTTATGCAGGAATGGGCAGGAAAATGTTGGCGAAAAAGACCGAATTTCATTTTTCAAAAAAATTGTCTACTGATCATGGACTCTATGAAAATGTGCCTTTCAAACGAGACGAAAAAATTTCTCGGATCAGAGAAAACAAGTCTGGCAATAGTACCTGGTGGGTTGACTAAAATATTGCAACCTTTGGATTTGTATATAAATCGGCCATTTAAAACTCGCATGCGTCATCACAGGGAATCATGGATGCCGGCAGAAAATCACACCTTTACGAAAGGAGGCCGGATCAGTAAAGCAACTTATACTTAAGTTTGCGAGTGGATTTTGGACTCCTGAAAGGAAATTCCGAATGGTATGGTAGAGAGAGCCTTTCAAAAAGCCGAAATTACCGATTTTTCACAAAATAGCACTAATGGGATTCCTGCAATTTCCAGTGTGTCTTCCGATGATAAAAACGGTTCAGATATTGATGAACTTTTGCCATCTGAATACTTGAAAATGTTCCAGAGTGACACTGAGGACGAGGATTTTGACAGATTTTCTGAAGTAGAAAATAGTCTGTAGTGTATATATATATATATAACTAATAAGTAAAACACAAAACATACTACAAATAAGACATACCTAGCATAAAAATATAACAGCTGTATGCAAGAATTAGAAACCACATTTTAAAAAGATAATAAATAAAAATTAATAAAAGCTAAGCCAAATAAAGATATATATATATTCCAAAAATAGATAAATAAATTGTATAATAATGACATATCAACAAACATCATAAATTTATATATTACATGGTAAGTTATTTTAATTATAATTGTTTAATTTTATGTGTACTACTTTATAGTATTACCTAAAATAACACATCTAAACTTGATTCTATAATACTTTTTAAAAAGTGCGGCGTTATTCTCGGTGCGGCAGTTAACTAGTTCTTTAATAGAAATAATTATCTATTTGCGGCGTTATACATGGTGCGGCGTTATTACCAGAAAATACGGTAGTAGGATATGGAAATATATGAACATTAAGAAACACATTTAGACTTTTCCTTCTTATTCTTTTTAATTTGGCATAAAACTTATTTCCATGCCTGTTCATGTTTTTCAAATGCACACGATTCTACAAGTAAGAATTTCTGCTTTATTTCAAAAGCATAAATCATTCTGGTTCATCACGGTTTCAAATTAATAGTTTAAAAAGTAATTTCAAAATTCTGAACCTCAGGTGTGCATTACCGAAATAATAGGCTTATATGCTCAAATTTTCAAAGCTCTGCTTTCTGTAGATTTATCTGGAGAACATTCATTTTAATTATTATAGATAAATAGATTTGGCATAAAACTGGTATAACTTCCATGGTATTTAATGTTTTTCAAATGCATGCGATTCTTCATTGAAGTAATAACATTCCTGTTAGCTCAAAACATGAATCATTTGATACAGGTGAAACTCGCCAAGCATGGCAACATAAAAATGCTTTTAATTAATAATTAAAAAAGAAATTAAAAATCTAAAATTCTAAGTAGCCTATAGCCACCTCCAGGGTTCCATCTATCTCTATACCAAAATTCATCATAATCGATTCTGAGGTTTAGGCGTGAAAGCGTAACAAACAAACTCACTTTCGCTTTTATAATATTAGTTAGGATTAATGTAATTTGCGAGACCCTGTAAAAGAACTTTAAATATTATTTCCATCTTTTAACTGAAGAGTAAGTATATAAATGTCTATATACTTGTATTGAGTGCTTGAACTGAATTAATGTCTTTAAAAGACTAATTTCCAATAAGGTTATAAAAAATATGGCATATCAGAAATACTTAATAGAGTTATGATTAATTTTTTTAAAAGATATTATTATGTATTAAATTGGCTTTTATTCTTCAAAAATCAATAAATTTACCCTGCACATCTAAGCTATTTTGCACATCTTGTTGATTATACTAAATTTGGATTATTAGAAGCATTCATTATTTACCGAGCACCACCAATGTATCATTAAATTTTGCAGAACTTATTTACTGAAAAGTCCTTTTCAGTATTTTTCAAAATTTCAACATTATCATAGATGAAACTGATTGAGCCACAAGCTCATCATAATGGTATAAGAAAAATTTCTCAGCTAGACATTAAGAAGCAGCCATGTGTAATTGGATCTTATTAGAATCTTCTATACTATTAAAATCTGTGCGCGTCTGTCTGTAACATCATCTCCTCCGAAACGTCTGGGAGTTGAATTTCGATCGAGGTATCCCCGGATTCGAAAAATTCTGAGGAAGGTCTTCCGCTGAATTAAATTTCGAAATTGGAATTAGTTTAGGAGATATTAATTGATAAAAAAACCCGTCAAAATCGCCAATTTTTGCTCTCCGCAATTCCGCGATTGTAACCCCTGTAGTCAAAAAAGGGAGAAATAAGCATCGAGGTTGCCATGTTTGGCGAATTGATTAAATGATTTACACTCTTGCATTAAAAATAAAGGAATAATAATTTTTTTCTGTTTCGAATATTTGCTAGGTTATTTTTTAATTAAAATATCGTCTGCGTGGGAAATCAGACCAGGAATTCAATATTTTTCATACGCAAAAGAAAAAGGTTTTGTAAATTTCCGAGACTAAAGTGTATAACTTTATAATTTGGCGACAAATAAAATGGCTTAAATGCCGATTTTGAGAAAATAGTTTGCAGCAGTTTGCACAGTTTTAGGGCTTTGCGCAATTTACTGAGAACGTAAAGAAATACAGTTGAAGGCCAGAAATCCGCCGACCTAAAATCTGCAAACGTCCGAAATCCGCACACCTTCTCTGATGTAAATAATGAAATTCGCAGTATTCCAACAATGATGAAATTGTTGAAAAGTTTTTTGAAACCAGATAAATATGATTCTGATGATGATGATAAAAACTTGAGTAATAATAATAAAAAAATCCATTTGATAAAAGTTTAAAGTTAAGAGAAGAATACCTAAAATTTTTACAACAACTAAGTTCTGTAACAAAACAAGAATTAATGATAATTCTGATGAAAATATGCAGTTTAAACAGTTATTGTTTAAACTGCACATTTAAACAGTTATACAATTTGCAAAATTAAATAAATAAAAGAAAGAAACTGAAAGTAGAAAAAAATATTTTAAAACAAATCACCATAGAACATGTTTTCAAAATTAGAGAAAGGAAATTTTGAAACCATTTGCTTTGCTAGTCTTCATGTAATTTCCTTTTTCTCCTCTGCTTTTGTATTTAAAGTGAAAATATAAGTGAAATAGATTTGACTGTGTTTTTATTTCATCGTAAATGTATTCTCCTTTTCTTAAATCAGAAATATAATGATTTATTTTTTATGGCCTGAAATCTGCAAAATCCTAAAATCCGCACAATCCTTGGTCCCAAGCTGTGCGGATTTCTGGCTCTCTACTGTAGTATTTTTAAAACAAGTGTAGGTTTTACTAGAATTTAGCCTGAAATTTTAATTTTCTGTTCAGAAATAATACAGTTATTAAGGCAATTTTAAATGATCTACAGAATTTTTATCAAGTTAAATAAATTGATTTAAGTTAGGGAAACCCCACCAAATTTCAGAAAATTAAATTTTTTCATTTGTATTGCTAATTCTATGTCCCGATTGATATGAGTTGGTGTTGCGAGTGTATGAATAGATAATATTTTTTAATCCCGCCAAACAAGGTGTAATAAAATAGAAAGTCTTTATAAATACGAATGCTGGTTGAGATGAATGAGAATATTTTTTAAACCCAGTATGACTAGCTGATAATGCCTTTAAATTATTGCATTTATTGTCAATTTTAATGTGTGATTCATTTTGGCTAGTTGCCATCGACTGCCGACGTTAATTACGCCAAAACGGTAGTTCTAGCAAAGTAAACATAAATAAATCATATCATATTCTATTTTTAACACTGCTACAGTTTCCATAGCAACGGAATCCATTGTTGCCACTAAAGTTGTTCAATTTAATAATTAAGTGAAACCACTCATTTCTACAGCTCTTAAGACCCAAAAAAGTGAAAACGCATTAAATATGAAACAAATAGAATTTTAACATATTTACGCATTAAAAATAACCGAAGTTTTTTCAGGCAATTCTGCATATTTTTCATTTTATTTCCTTCGCGTGTGACGTCATTTTCACGTCATTGTCTTCTGTTTTGCTCTCAGATTATGCAGAGAAGCACATTACACGCTAAAGTATGGATGATAGTACAATTAGCTCTCCTACTTTTCGCGATACGATTTGGGTAAGAACCGCCGTCCCTCGACCGGATGTATCCAGGACAGATATTTACTTTCATGAGGAGGGTCAGAAGCGTAAACTGAAAAGCTTAAATCCAGAAATACTGCAAACAGAATAATATTAAGTTTGATGATGTAACTAAAAGTATGTTCAGTTTTAAAGGAAAGGATTCCTTCCAAGGTGTCATTAACCCTAAGCCAAGCAACGCGGAAGTTAAAGTTAAAGACAAAAGCTGACTAGTACCTATAAGCAGATGCTCAGGTCCCCACAAATTGAAAAATGGAAAGAGGCCATGGATACAGAGTATCAGAATCTAAGAAATAGAAAAGTTTGGGTTTTAACCAGCCTGCCTCCAGGCAAACAAGTTGTGGGGTGCAGATGGGTATTTAACATTAAAAGAGATGAGAAGAGAAACGTCGCGAGATATAAGGCATGCTTGGTGGCACAGGGATACAACCAAGTCAAGGGCGAATCCTATGACGAAACCTTTTCTCCCGTTATAAACTTTTCTTTCATTAGGCTGTTTTTTCTCTGTTCGTGGTCTTGTTAAAATGGAAACATGTGCAGAGCGATGTTGCCTGTGCGTATCTGTATGCAAATTTGGAAGAGGAAGTTTACATGAAACAAACTGAAGAGTACGTAGAGGCTGGTAGGGAAAATTTAGTTTGTCACTTAAAACGCGCCTTATACGGCCTTCACCAAAGCGGTCGTGCTTGGTATTTCGAACTCAAGAATGTTTTGCTAGAAATTGGACTTGGAAAATTCGAATGGTGCAATTGTACTTTCTTCTCTAATAATTCTGCTGTACTTTTAGTCTATGTAGACGACATAGTCATTTTTGGAAGGACTGAAGATGAGATAGGAAAAATTTTTAACAAACTACAAAGCAAATTCGATTTTAAAATTTTGGGAAAAACCAAAAGGTTACTCGGTGTAGAATTTGAAGAGGCTGATAACGGTCTTATAATCCACCAAATTCCCTACATTGACGAAATTTGCAAAAGATTTGATAAATTTAAATTACCAATCTCATCACTCCCAATCACAAAAAGCGTACAGTACAGTAAATTACAATCGCCTCAAACCAACAGTGAACAATATCAAATCCAAATCTACCCATATAGAAGCGTCTTAGGATGCCTATCGTTTCTAGCTAGACGCTAGAGACCCAACATTTCTTACGCCGTAAATATCTTTTCCCAGTTCCAGAGTGACCCGGACATGGAACATTGGAACGGACTGTTGAAATTACTCGGATACGTAAGAAAGACTAAATCATACAAATTAAAGCTAAAATGTGAAAATATGAATTTAATTGGGTACTCGGATGCAGATTTTGCAGCGAATAGAGACGATAGAATATCCATGGGGGGAGAGTTCATCTGTTTAGATAAAGCACCCATAACTTGGCGTACATTCAAAGAGAAGTCAGTTAGCTTATCCACTATGGAAGCTGAATTTCTTGCCATGGTTGAGAATATCAAAGAACTCACCTGGCTAGATAACGTTCTAAAAGAGGGTAATGATTGTGCGTTAATCAAATATAACTCTAAACCTACTCTGTTTGTGGATAACCAGGCTACTATTGATTTCCTTAAAAGCCCGATAGAAAATCATAGAACTAAACATATAGATGTTAGATTATTTTTTGTAAGAGATCTGTTTTATAAAGATAAATTTAAAGTAAACTTCATCAGAAGTAAATCTAATATGGCTGACATTTTTACTAAGCCTATCACTCAAAATGAATTGAAAAAGTTTGTTGAGGATGTGTTTGAGATCTAAAGTTTTTGATATTTTTGATCCACCACCATATTTTTTTAATTTTGATATTTAATGTTTGATAAAGTATTAATGTGTTTTGAAAAGTGTCATTTTTCATTTTGTAAATATGTCATTTATGCAACTGTTTTTCATGTCATTGAATGAAAGTTTGGTGTGTGAAAATCCTTGGTAAAGGTATGTGTGAATTATGTGTAAGTCATGCGTAAAAGGTATGAGCATAAAGATTGTGCATATTTGAATCTTTGGTGATCACCAGGTCATTAATCATTATCATGTCATAATGTTGTTTGAAAATTTTGCACTTATATATCGTATTTTTTCTTTTTAACGATTTTTGCACTAATATACTGTGTTTTTCTAGTTGATTAAGCTTTTTGGTGGTTGGATTAGTGTTTAAGAGTTTAAACGTTTAAGATTTTCATTGTTTAGAATTGTGCTTAGAATTCAAAGGTATCAAAATTAACATTTAGAATCTTTGTATTTTTGATTAAGTAGAATTTTTGAATCTTTTTAATTGCCGTTCGCGTCGTTCGAGCATGGGACAACCTGATAAGTGAAAATCCTAACTGTGAAACTAAACATATGTAACTGTGTGAAGTATAGTAAATTTTTGTAATGCTTTAGTGAAACCTTTTTGCATGATTAATTTTGAATCTGTTGGAATTACTTGTGGTTTTAAGTAAAAAGTGTTTTTTTAGGGTTTAAAAAGGGACTTTCATATTTGAAAAGTATTTGAGAACATTGTTTTAAAGTTTTCTGATATTACGTAATGTAACTGCAAAAATTAATTTTTGAAACTTTGCATGCCTTCTTGTTTTGAATTGAATAGGACATTGTTTTAAAGTTTTCTTGGTACATTGTTTTATTAATCTTTTGAAGCATGTTACTGGCTCGTTACTCGCCTACAGGTATAAATTGATTTGCACATTGTTTTATTGCATTTGTAAATGGTTATGATGTTTGATTGTTATATTCTTCTAAGTGCTGGCAATTGCAGTCCATAAGAGCTGGGAGGAGGGGCTTTTGTTCCCAATGGCTATTTGTGAACAATAAATATCCCAACTCTTATGTGTATTTAATTTCTGACTTACCTGAATTGTGAAACTCTCCAACTTTAAGGGCCACAATAAAAGGTTAAGATAAAGTTTCAACAACTTAAAGTTAATTAAACAAATTCCCAAAGGCAAGCAGTTTAATTCAAATGCTAAATGAACTTAAAGGAATAACTTTTTTGTTAAATTTAAACCTCGCTTTAACTGTGGCTTGCGTCAACAATCGTTTAAGACGCACGGCTCTGATCTCCAGTTCGTCAACAGCCGCCATCTTGGATGGGCGTAATGGTTGGTTAGCGAAGTGAGTATCGACCGGAGAAAACTGTTTCAAGCAGTTCATCCAATCACCGATGCGCTCCAGAAGCCCGGTAAATGCCGTTCAACCGTGCAGCCGGAGAACAACTCAGAAATGAGATGCGCAGTCGGCAGTGACAAATAAAAGGAGGGGCTTTCGCCGTAATCGTAGCAGTTAAGCAGACCGATAGCAGTTCGTGGCAGGTCGACAGCAGTCGAGGCAGTTAGGCTGATCATGGCAGATCGTCGCTGTTAAGCAATTAAACAGTCAGGCTGTATTGACAGTTGACAGACGTTATGGCGAGCGGTAATGCTCTTTAAGTTCCAGATATGTTATTTTTAGCCTGCTAAACCTGCTTTTATTTAATCTTTAAAATGATAGTATGTTTTTAATCAACATTTAATGCCTCTATTTTTTTAACCTGTTTTTAAAGTGAAATAGAAGTTAGAATTTCTGTTTGAAGTGCCGTCATATAGAACTTCGTGTTTCATCGTAATTTTTACATATTTTAAGGATCGGAAGTTTTCCTGGTGGACTTGTTCTCTTCAAGGTAAAGCAGCTTTTGAAATTGAAATCTAAACGGCTTGTGAAGTTTAAATTCATTAAACCATTTTTGCCAGTACTTATGAGTTTTTTCAGACTGTGATATATTCCTGTGCCTAGCCGTGATAAAGCATAGCTGTGATGTTTAATAGTTTTTTTAAAGCAATGAAATCCTGTTCTACAAGTAATTATAAAATTGCTGACTGTGATACATTTCTGTGCCAGGCTGCTACAAATAAAAGTAGATGTCTCTCAAATCAGTTGCTATCCTTGTTTCCATAACACTCTTCATTCATGGCCATCCACTTCTCAACACTAATTTAGTTTCCCGGGTGTTGTCATTTCCAAATTTAACCTGGATTGTCGGCACTTGCGGGAACAGTAGGTTCTACCGATTTGCATAGTTTTGGGCTTGGCGTAAATTACGGAGAGTGTAACGAAATAGTATTTTTAATAACAAATATAAGTTTTATTAGAATAACGGCGCTATACTTTTTTTCATAGAGAAATAATGCAGTTATTAAGGCGATTTTAAACGATCGATAGAATTTTCACCAAATTAAGTAAACTGATTTAAGTTAGAGGAATTCTGCCAAATTTCAGAAAATTGAAATTCTCGCATTTTGTACATGGTAGATGGTGATTAAAACCCCGCTATAGTTAATAATTTAAATAACTGCTACTTATCAATAATATGCCTGCATTAAATTTTGGCGATCGAACCATATAAATGATAGATAACTATTTCCAATTTTGATTGCTGTTAAATCAATGCTTCGAATGATTCCCTGAAAACAAAAAAAATCTCGCAAAATGGTGTATGTTGGCATTTTGGTGATCGAAGTACTGTGTAATAAATAATTGATTCTTATTTGTTAAAGCAGCGGTACGGAAGTTTCTTTTACTAGAAGCTGTTAGAAACGCGTAATTAATACTGTAATATATTTTTTGTTTTACGAATTGAAATGTATGTTGATTCCTATTTTAGTATATTTCTTAGCAAAGTTGGCGAAAAATATTCAAATGTAGTGCAACTCTGTACATATTATTAATTCCATTCCACAATTTAGATGAGCCGATGTAACTAGCGTATGCATAGATATTTTTTTTTAATTCTGCCAGAGTATTGCGTATTGCCTTTAGTGTCAAGTTTAATTTTTTGTTTGAGCTATTTGGCATTGTCTGGCGGCGTTAATTTCGCCAATATGGCAGTTCTAGCAAAGTAAACATGAATAACTCATTTCATGTTCTATTTTTAACATTGCTATAATTTCCGTAGCAACGGTATCCATTGTTGCCACTTAAGTTGTTAAATTTAACAATTAAGTGAAACCACTCATTTCTACAGCTTTTAAGACTCGAAAAAGTGAAAACGCATCAAACGTGAAACAAATTGAACTAACTGTAACAGACTTGCACTTTAAAAATAATCGAGGTTTTCATGCAATTCTACATATCTTTAATTTTATTTCCTTCGCGTGTGGATGTCATTTTTTACGTCATTTTTGCTGTTTTGCTGGCAGATTATCTGGAGCAGCACATAACCTCTAATGTATTTGCTCCTCCGGACATAAGCAAGAACGTATGTCCGGCGTGATTTTGTGTAACCCCACTGTGTTAATCAGAATTTTCTGGTGTCAGACTTTTTAGACCATTTTTTTTTTTTACCTTGGAGATTACTATCCTGAAGTATATTGATCATTTATACATGAAAAAAAAAGAAAGATCAAAGTCGTCGTAGATGGCAAACTCCGAAGTTGTTCTGAGGGTTATACAAAATTAAAAATTTTACTTTTCGTAAATTTTACTTTTGATACAGTTCGGATATTTGGTTTTAATACATTTCGGCCACCAAGGTGAGATGAAATATTAGTAAATACGGCAACCCAGAATTTTCTTAACTATTGAATTTGACATTATGCAACTACAGTAGATTCCCTAACATGGTAGATACGTTCCGTGTTATAGGAATCTGTGTTGTACGGGTCCTGAGCTATACTCCACCTGGAGTGCGGACTGCGCGGTATAATCGCAGCAAAATTTATTTGCGCTCCGTAAAAATACAATGATGTTTGGTGTTGCCATTCAAAGGGTATGTTAATTACAAGAGCTAAAGCATCATAATATCAGAACAAGTCTCTTTTAACGTGTTACACGAAAACGATCGTAATGTTTTTGCCGTGTTCTAAGAATTCGTGTTGTAGACCCATGTTTTTAAGGGGTCAACTGTAATCTGTAAAAAATGAAATATGAAATTAGTTATTTATTTAGTGCGAATTGACAGTGAGATCAACGTCAGTTTTATGTAACAAGTGTGATACTGCATTCAGAGTTCAATAAGGGTAATAAGCTTTTCCTCAGAAGTTACATCACGAACGTTTTCATTTACAAAAGCGACATGATTTTAACGGGAGCAGGGTGCATTTTTGGCTTTTAAACGTAAATGATGCATCCATTGTTTCATGTAGGTTTTGTTAATTTAGGTGAAAATTAATAAAGTCCTCTTCAAAATAACTGGGCTAATGCGTTGTCCACGCTTTGCGAAATACAAGATTAAATTGTTGTCAACATCATGTAATGTTATTTATGAGGTATAATGATATAAATTAAACCTAACAAAGAGAATTATATGATGTAGAAATCGGGCATTTTTCGAAAGAGAAAAGTTTTGTCTGCATACCGTAAAGTTCTTACTTTTCTGATCGCCAGTGACAATGACGTAGTTTTTGTATCATCATATATTACAATTGTCTCATTTCCACTCATGGAGTCAACTTTTCGTCCGAATTCCAGCAATTTTTCACTATTAGAGATTCCTGCCACTGGGTTTAATTCGAATTGTATGCGTAAGGAAAATATTCATCTCCTACCGTGCGGAGAACGGGTAAGCAGCTAGTTCAGTCAATAAAATTTGATCATCCTGTCAAAGAAGCATCAAGAGAGCTCTTCATCATATTTATTATTGTCACTTTTATCCAGGAAATCCTTGCAGCAATCCATATAGTTGATACAGAACTTTACAACCTATTTTTTTCACTGCATCATATGCAATCAAATTCCAAGAGCTCTTTCTAAATTTAGAAAGTCAATGTTCATTTTTTAAAAAGCTATTTCGTAGAGAGAGTATAGAGGTTTTCGTGGCTTCAGCAACATCAAATATCATTAATCAATCCTCTTTTTTTTAAATAGATTGCCTTCTAATTGTTCATGACACATGCCCAGCAGCTGATTAAAAGGATGTCATAATACTAAGGGTAATACTAAACCATTTTCAGTTCTTTGGTAGTTATGCCTTTTTTTCTTAAAAAACAAAAACCAACATAAAAGGTCATTTTAAAAATACAATATCAAGTTCGTTTTATGAAAGTGAATTACACAGAAATATATCATTTCTCCATCTGATCTTTTTCACCATTTTATAAATATTTTAATGACTATAATAAAAAATAGCGAGAAGACTTATTAAGTATATATAGTAATTAAGAAAATTATAAACATACTTAGTCTGTTGGAAATAAATGGTTCTGGAATACTTTGTTCATAAATACTTTTCTTTCCTTTGAACAGTTCTTCAGCTACAACTTTTTGTTCCAACTGAAAATATACAAAAGAGGTAATAATTTAACTTTTCAAAAGTTTTTTTTGAATTTACAACAGTTTCACAAGTAATTTTTATGCTTAGATACACAGTTAAAAAATTGAAGATTTACAAGATTTAATTTTCCTAAAAATTTGTAGATGGTGCAAACATTACCTGAAGCTTTCTTTCACATGTTAGCCGCTTAACATATTGCTGTACCAGCCAGGATTTATGGAGCTTCTTTAAGTAAAGTGAAGTCTGAAATAAAGCCAAAATAATATCAATGAAAAAGCTTTTAACATTCACTCTTTGAAAAGTTTAATCAAACTCTAATAAAACAGCATAGAGTGAGAAAATTATGTAACAAATCCCTCAGAGTTGAGAAATTTTTTAATCAAAATTTTAGAAAAAGGTTAAGCACAGAATACATATCAGTTAATTTTTGATTGGTTCAAAATTATTATAAATACATCAGAAACAGACGATTTGTTTGAAAAATATATCAAATAGAAATGTGTTCTAAAATTCTGCCAAAATAGAGTATTTGATAGTTACAGGCCTGCATCAGTTTGTCACAGTTTAACGAAATGAATGATAGTTATCCCAACACTGAAACACACCGATGAGGCATATTATAGGATAGATATCACTCATTACTACCTGAAGTACTTGATAAATTTTATACAGTATTGGACCCTTTATCCGGAATTCCGAAAACCGGAAAGTTCCAAAAACCGGCACTTTCCTCAATTTCAGTTTTTTTCAATTTTTTTTTTTTTTTTAAGGCTCACTGATCTAGATACCATATTTTTTCCCCACTACGTAAAATCTCGACTATTCGGTTTCAAGTAACCGGAAAATTTCGGCTCCACCCCCCCCCCCCCTTTGGGGGCAGGTCTTCTCCAATGACTAATTCCCACTGTGATTCACAGCTGTCCAAACTTAGAACGGGGAAAGAGGACTCAAATTTCTAACTGCTAGATGCTAGAGGTTATCAATAATTCCAGGAATCTTGGTAGTATAAAAAAATAACCAGACAAAATGCTCACAAAACAAATATGACGGACACACTTTACAAAAAAAAAAACAATTTACAGCTGTGCCGGCGAGCACGGAGAAAAATCAGCTCCGTACCGATTACCAAAACAGAAAAAGTGCTGATTACATATTTATAGCTAGAGACTCTGACCTACTTATTTTGCCCATCTGCATTCCGATGATTCAACAGTGTTATCTCTGAAGAGAAGCTCGAGAGGGAAGGAGGGGGGACAGAGAAAACATTACTGTTTATATTTTCATTAATCATTCTCTTAGTTTAAAGAAATTACCTGTTAGAAATCGATAAGTGGTTTTATTTTTAATTTACTATTATTTTTCTCCCCAACGATGCAATGGTATTATTGCCTTGTAACACTGCAATATAAACGAATATTATCATAAATACAATTTAAAACTTTGTTAAAAACACACAATTAAAAATAGATCAGTACGCACGTGTGTACCAATCTATTTTTATTTATGAGTGTTTTTCAACATGCATTGATTAACATTCCAAAACATTTCCGATTAGATCCCCCCCCCCTTAACAGCTTTGTTGTCAAACATTTTTTTTTTTTTTTTTTTTTTACAAGCTTAACTATCCGGAATTTTCACTTATCCGGCATTTCCCGTGCTTTCCGGATAGCCGAGCTTTTACTTATTTAAATTGTGTCCCTGTGTCCTTTTAATTAAACAGTTTTTCCTTTTCCTGTTATGGGTTATATTACAGCTGCGTGTGTTAGGGAGAAAGCAGGCGGGTTACTTCTCTATTTCGGCGTGCCTCTGATTGTCTCGATATTTTTGTGGGGAACATTGTAACAGATAAAGATTAATGAAATGTTCAAACAAAATAAAGAATAAATGTTTAAATGTTAGCTACAGTCTCGTTTTTTTTTTTTTTTTAATTTTGTTTCGTAATAGTGGGCATTTTCTCAACGTATTTTCGTAATTAAAGCTGAAAATTCGAGCTGCTTTATTGGGAGCTCTAATTACGGAAGCCAATACTTCCGACAGAGATTTCACTAGTTATACGCATATTTTTTTCAATTAGTATTTTTTCTTCAATATTTAACCATATTTTAAAAGGGCTGCAACTGATTTTAATTGTCATCACAATGATGTTATCAAGGGAGCGAGAGAGGTATACTGTTTTGGCCATCACGTAAGCTATATAATGTCTAGCGTCTTGTACGGTAATGTATATGCGGAGGCGAGCGTGCGTAGCGGCAACGCCGTTGGTAGCGGGGACTCATGGTTCTCTCCCGTAGCGATGGTTCTGCATATCTGACAGAATACGTGGATACCGCGATTCGCAGCAGTTTTATTTTACAGTAAGTTTTGATAAATTTAATTATTTTTATTTTAAAATCTATTATGAATGCCTTACTATTTACATAATTATATGCAGTAATTATCATAAAAGCTACTTGTACTTAAAGACCGGTTCTTTTTTAATTGTACTGCGCACAAAGGGTTAATTTTTCGGCAGCGACCCGAAAACCGGCAAATTCCATAAACCGGAATGAGGTCGGTCCCGAGGTTGCCGGATAAAAGGTCCCATACTGTATTTTCATAACTATACATCACGTGGGCAAGAACTAGAGATGGTAAATATTCATTTCAAAGAATAATTTTGCATTTTTCAAATTCTGATGTTTTCAAATTTTCACTTTCACAATTTAAGATTATATTACCTCACGACAGGATGCAGGTGATGATGGCCATGAATTGTCCAAAACTGAAGTAGGAAGGCCACAAGCTAGACGCTTCAAAAACTCTGATTTGACATTCCACAAGAACTATAAAATAATATAGTTATGTACTAAATACATTATGCAAGTTTGTTTACTGATAAAAATATGAAATTAAAGAAAGCTACATCTAAAGAAATTTATTAAAACTTAATGTACTATGATTAATACTTAAATATATTATGCAAATTTATTTTCTGATAAAAATATGAAACTAAAGTTTCAGATAAAGAAATAATTAAACTTAACTTTTTCTCTCTAGAAGGGGGCAAATTTTAGACTTGTAACAATTTGAGTTTCAATTTTGATTTGCGATGGACTTTTGCTTACTTTTTAACACAATATATTAAATCGGGAGTGGATGGTACCATATATCTTGCTCCCCCTTATGGAAATCCATTGGTGAAACATATGTAATTATTACTTTTCGAACATGTATCATGTAAGGAAAGTATTGTAATCATGAAAATATTCAATTTTGAGATTGTAGTGTATTTACAAGTTTTAAAGTCTTCTGATTTCATTTATGCTATTTTTACGAGATGTGTTCATGTATGTGAGTGAACACGATAACTCTTAAACGGTGCATTCGATTGAGTTCAAAATGGTATACATATTATAAACCACCTGCGCAAAACTGGTATTGATTACGGTATAGGACTTATAGTTATTTTACAGAGCTACAAAAATATTTCTTTTACATTATGCCTATGGGTGGAAATTCTAAAGTGTGCTCACATTTCAACGGAGCATTCAACTAAGCTCAAATTGGGCATGTGTATAAAAGGTCATGGTCTCATGGCCTGCATAAATTTTGGTGTCTGTAGAGCTGATAGTTTTTCACAGGATTGCAAAGAGTAATTCTTACATATTACGGCCTAAGGACGCAAATAATTTAATGTGAGCTAGTGTCTAAATGATGCATTCAATTGACATCAAATTAGGTAAGCATATTATAGGTCACTATTTTACATACTGCATAACTTTCGGTGAGTATACGCCCTGTAGTTTTTTACATGGCTACAAAAAAGTATTCTTATACAATGCAGCCTATATACTCAAATCATTTTAAGTACACTAATGCCTGAACACTAGATCCGATTGAGTTGAATGAAATATATTTAAACTCTTGGTAAATACAGTCGACTCCGGTTATAATGAACCTCTGGAAACCAGCAAATTTAGTTCACTATATCCAAAGTTCACTATTAATGAAGTGTCCCCATATGAACAAGGAATACATTATATACATAAGTAAAAAATAGTGTTTTATACCTGCACTGAATATTTATGTAAATCAAACATATTAATCATATTTATGTCTTATTACTCCTAAGTGCTACAGTAATTTGGGAGATTCCATTCAATTGGCTGGAAAGTGCTATAGTCTATCAAGCAATAGCGTGTAGTGATTTAACCTGTGGTTTTGCACCGGGAATAGAAAATGGAATTGTTCAAGGACAAGAGAAACATGTCTGTTTTTGTTCACCATGAAATGTACCCTACTTTTTGTTAAGTGCTTAGTAGCCAAAAAATGCTATTAATTCTAACTGACTAAGAATTTAACCCCTTTTACAAATGCCCCTGAATAGCAAGCGTGAATACAATTAGGAGAGGCACAGTCTGATGAATAGGATTGAAGCGCTTGTGGTTTTTTCTTTCTGGTCAAGAATGAGAATGAAAAAATTTGCATGTTTCGTTTAAAAATTGTCATTGCTACCTTCCTCATTGTGGAAGTGTGGGTGTCACGGCTTTTCATGCAGGGTGGAAAAAATGAGCTTATCTTTAAAGCACTGGGGGTATTGGACAAAAGGAGTATGGGGTGGCATATACCACAAGACTTGGGCTATTTTGCAAGGGAATTGAAGAACTGAAGATAAGTATGCATCACTGCAATGAATAAATTCCTGATTTCACAGCAGTCAAGAGTCTAACTATTGTTCCCCTCTCCCCCTCACCATGTTACCCCACAGACCTAAGCCTAGCCACTGACAATACCCCTGTATTTCAGGACAGATGCTTGATAATCTCTTTCATCTTTCTAATGTAAGTGAATCTGGACTAACAATTTGCGTTCACTATAGCTGAAAGTTCATTATATCCAGGTTTACTATAAGCAGAGTTGACTGTATAATGTGTTCGGAAAGTCAAGTGGAATCGCTCAGATTTTTTTTTAATTGGCCACATATGCAGTGTGAGGACTTTCAAACCCCACGCATTCAGTGTGTACCTCTATTTTTATGCATACTTCAGCTGTCTAGTTCATCTGGAACAGAAACTGAATTGTCTGATTCTTGGAGTGGCTATTCGGATTGATGTGACAATGCCATTAGCCTCCACAAGCTATTCAGATCGTTCTTTAGTATTACATTGAAATTTTAAAAATAATAATAATGTACAGGGCCGGATTATCCATTAAGCTGAGTAGGCTGCAGCCTATGGGCCCCAACTATTTCAGGGGCCCGTAATAATGAATCAAATGAATTTTTTAATAAAGTTGTAATCAAACTTTTCAATTTATATAAAGTAGCATAAAATGACTTTGCATTATTGACTGATAAACAGGCAAATTGTAGCCATTTTTGAAGATTTCCTCTGGAAAGCAAGATGAGCCTCCCCATCCTGGGGGCAGAAGTCACAGAGAGACCTTCCACTTTTTTTTTTTTCTCTTGTTGACCGGAGGTTGTGAGAGGGAAAAAATAAGTTAGAAGAGAAACGGGCATATGCATACAGGAGAACAGAATTTAATGAATGGACAAGAGGAAAACCCTTGGAGGGGGAGGGGGGTTGGTTCTCTTCATTAGGGCTTTCAGAATTTTCTCACTTCCTTCCTTATTGCCACGAACTAAATAAACATGTTTCATAATCTAATCAAAATGGGGAAAATATGGGAAAGCACAATATTAAATATAATTTCATAAAAATTGTAACATCTCATCCAAGCTTCAGCTATAAATATATGTAAACAGGGTTGATTAACTATTATCAGCATCGTTCAGTGAGTGGAAATAACATTTTCTGCACTTTTTTTGAATTTTTTATTTTATATTACATTTTGAGCAAAAAATTTTGTACTTTTTTTTTAAATTACCCCCCTGCTCCTTCAAGAATAAGCTCTTTTAAGTGGTTCATTGGTAAATAGGAAGTGGTCCGCAGGTTAAGTTGAGTTGGGAACCACTGTTTTAACAGTTTACAAAAGTCAAGCCTGAAAGGCACGGATTTATTACAGAAATATCTTAATCTATGAGTGCATGATATACTCAAAAATTTATTGAGTTTTTTAAGCACTCCTTTCCAAGCCCTCCCCCATAGACTTTAATAGTCTCTTTACTTCAAATTAATTGCAAAACCCTATTTTTTAGTAAATAACTGATACAGTAACTTTTAATATAGCTCTTAACTGTTCCTGATAAAAAATAGTCATCATCATCATCAACTTCAAGGAGTAGGCAGGGTGCCAGTTCAGGTCTCTTCTGTCCATTGGGGTATAGTCAAGAGCAGCTTTGGGGAATCTTGTCACTGGCATGCGTTGTACACGGTCTTTCCAGTTAGTACAATATACTTATACTCTATCACAATAAGTTGAATATCTTCAATTCATTCCTAGTGTCTTCATTTCGGATCTTGTCGGTGATTGTGCAGCCCTTTATTGATCTTAGATGTCTCATTTCTGTTGCTTTTACTCAGATCCTGGTTTCTCAAGATTTATGTCTCTGAGTCGTAGAGCAAGACAGATGTAGACATGACTTTATAAAGCTCGAGTTTCTTTTCGTGTTCTCCTCTTGAGGCTTTACTTAAGGTTCCAGAGATGTGTTGGAATTTGTGCAGTTTCTTTTGTATCTTGTTCTCATATTCATAAGTAAGATCACATCCTAGGTAGGTGAAGTGTGATACTTGTTCTATGGCTTCATTTTCAGTGACAATTTTTGTGCAAATAGGTTCTTTACCTTTGAAAGGTTCAAAGGTAAAGAAGACAATTTTTGACAATTGTTCAGTGACAATTTTTGTGCAAAAGGTTCTTTACCTCATTCCATAATCTTGACAAATTTTGCAAAAATAGTATAATAGTATTATTTTTGATAAAAATGTATTCAACACTTAAGGGGACATTTTATTTATCAAAAAAGTTCTTAAATTTATACATTTAAACAATCCATGTGTTGCAGATAAAATCTAAAATTTAACATTCATTTAAATTTTAATGGTAAATCTTCACATAAATAATTATTTTGTATCCTAAATGAAAGGGAATGCATAAAAAAACTTACACTTTCATAAATAATTGGAGGGGCACAGTAGCAGATGCGGGAATTTTGGGAGGGTCTAATTTTAAAGAAAAAACTTGTTTGACCTAAACAAGATGCACTATTAGCAAAATGTTACTGTAATCAACGTAATTTGTTTTGGGAGGAGCTAATTAAAAAAAAAGCTTATTTAACCTATGCAAATGCATGCAAAAGCAAAATTTTACCCTTTGCCAATGTATTTTTAGGGGGATCTGAAGCCCCCTTGCCCCTCCTTAGATCCGTCACTGGAGGAGCCCCAGAAACATTTTGAGGGGAACCTCAGACTTTTATGATATGCTTTTGTTAATACAGTCCTGCCCAATAAGTCCTGATAAACTCATACCATTTAGAGGTTCAAGAGAAGAAGACTTCTCTAGACCTCCCCTCCCCTCACTTCCAAAGCAACGGGAGGGATTGAACCCCCAAATGGTATGCCCAAAAATTTTTAAAGTTTAGTATATAGATTAAGCTTGATTACATTTACAATTACCCCCCCCTTCCCTCATAAAGGAAGTGTGCGTATGCCACTAATTATAGTCGACGCGAAACTAATATTGAGAAAAACAGGTGTAGCTTGAAATACAACTTTTTACAAATACAATTTCGTGTGCATGTTAAAGTTATAGGTGTATCTACACCATGCCAGACCATAGAAATGTATAAAAATCTGTTGCTCTGAACTCTCATCTTTCATTTTAAATAACAGAAACAAAAAACAAAAAGGTAATGAAACCAACACTTTTAAGTGTTTACGGATGTTGGAAACGGAAGTTCGTTATAAATTAATTAGTTTAGGGGTTATTTTTATTAAAATTTTAAATTTAAAGAATGAACATTTAATTTACACAGACATATATAAAAAATATTTTGAAAATTATTAGACTTGGATGATTTTCGTTAAAGATGTAAGGATTCTTTTAAATAAATAAAATTTGAAATCAAAGCTAGACTTGCAAGACAAAGCTAGTAATTTGTTTTTTATTTATGATTACTTTTAACAGTTTTTAATTATATTTTGTTCTTAAAACTAGCTTTTTTGAGGGTTTCTAAATATTGTAGTATTTGTCATATTTTCTACCTTAGTTTGAGAAAAATAAATTAATCTTTCACAATCATTGCTCAACTAAGTTATAGTTGATGTTTTAGAATTTAAACTTTAATAAGGCTGTCAAACCCATTGTTTACAAAACACACTAACGGAATTTGACTAGTAGCTGAATATTTTTTTAAAGTGAGTATTGATGCACAAGATGCATATGATTCCACTGTAATATATTTGACAACACCAACAATTCTGAATATTATGTTTTTCCACAATGGCAACGGGATACGAGGAGAACAATACACGTTTGTATTCTTTTTTTCCCTACTAGCTTGGATTCAGGTAAATAAATTTCTTTTTTGTTGGCTGATACTGGAATAGTTTTTTAACTATTACCCAACACTAGGATCTCACATTTTGGTGATGAGGGATGAGGAAGGTGTTAAAAAAAAAAAAAAAAAAAAAAAAATTACGAAGATGCCTTGTGACGGAACACAAACTAAAACTGACTTATTGAAGTTCGCCTTTTCGGAATTCTCTCCAGGTAAAGACGATATTCGTTATTATTTTCGATGCTTTGAATTGGAATTATGACTCTCGCATTCAAGAAAATCTATTCCGTGAACATCCAGATGAAAATGCTACATTTAATGAAGTTGAAAAATCTGCTCTTACTTATGAATCAGCACTTTTAAAACGCAAAACTATGGAAGCAGTAATGAAAACAGAACATCGCCTGAACCCATGTGTAAATAAAATCACTGCACCTTTGCACAATGGATAGAACAAAACTACAAATAAACATTCAAACTCGTCTAATATAGCAAACAAAAAAGACGCTACTCCATCGAACTTTGAAAGAAAGAAGTTAAAAATTGATAAAAGGATCACTTGCATTCGCTGAGGTGAAAAAAAACATTCGAAGGGGGAAAAGTGCAAGGCAGAGAAAGCATTCTGCAGAGCCTGTAATACAAAAGGACACTATGAAAAAGTCTGTTTGTTCTGGAACAGCTGAATTTATAAATCACATATTTTATATGGATAACAAGAACAAGTATGAGGTTAGTGCTTTTATAAACAGTAAAAAGATAACGTTTCATTATGATACAGGTGCTGGAAAGTCGATTATTCCTGAAACTTTTTATTAAAAAATTGGAAAACGAACTTCGTCTAAATCTAAACAACTTTTTGCCTATCCCTATAAACCAATTAAAACGCTAGGAGAAATAACTGTTCCTGTTACTATTGGATCTAATACAAGGTTGTGTAACTTAACAGTTGTTCCTGGTAACAGTGTTCCGATTCTTGGAAAGGACTTGATGCAGCATTTCAACATAGCAGTGGCATAGCGTAAGTCGGGTGCAAGGGGACGCTGGATCAGTTGAATCATTATTAAAGAATTTATTGCAGTATGGATAATATATATCAATAAACTGAATAATGCATTATATATTTCCTTAAAAAAGAATTTATAGTTATTAGGCAAGTTGGAGTGTATAGGCTGATAAATTTTATTTTTTTACCAACTATGCGAAAAATTCCAGAGCTAGGAATCGAACCCAGGACTGCCGCATAACGTGCAGGTGCTCTACCACTGAGCTACTCTGGGACGATTCCCAGATGAAATATCTCGCATTAGAGCCGTTGGCATTTATCATCTTCCTCTGCAAACCACAGATAGAACAGATGAAACAATTAATTCGCGACAACTCCATTACGCCGCGGATATTATACATTTTTAGAAAGTGATTCCATCAACCTTTCAAGTTATTAGGCAAGTTGGAGTGTATAGGCTGATTAATTTTATTTTTTACCAACTATGCGAAAAATTCCAGAGCTGGGAATCGAACCCAGGACTGCCGCATAACGTGCAGGTGCTCTACCACTGAGCTACTCTGGGACGATTCCCAGATGAAATTTCTCGCATTAGAGCCGTTGGCATTTATCATCTTCCTCTGCAAACCACAGATAGAACAGATGAAACAATTAATTCGCGACAACTCCATTACGCCGCGGATATTATACATTTTTAGAAAGTGATTCCATCAACCTTTCAAGTTATTAGGCAAGTTGGAGTGTATAGGCTGATTAATTTTATTTTTTACCAACTATGCGAAAAATTCCAGAGCTGGGAATCGAACCCAGGACTGCCGCATAACGTGCAGGTGCTCTACCAGCTCTGGAATTTTTCGCATAGTTGGTAAAAAATAAAATTAATCAGCCTATACACTCCAACTTGCCTAATAACTTGAAAGGTTGATGGAATAACTTTCTAAAAATGTATAATATCCGCGGCGTAATGGAGTTGTCGCGAATTAATTGTTTCATCTGTTCTATCTGTGGTTTGCAGAGGAAGATGATAAATGCCAACGACTCTAATGCGAGAAATTTCATCTGGGAATCGTCCCAGAGTAGCTCAGTGGTAGAGCACCTGCACATTATGCGGCAGTCCTGGGTTCGATTCCCAGCTCTGGAATTTTTCGCATAGTTGGTAAAAAATAAAATTAATCAGCCTATACACTCCAACTTGCCTAATAACTTGAAAGGTTGATGGAATCACTTTCTAAAAATGTAAGAATTTATAGTTTTAAAGATAAATGTGTTATAAATTTTTTTAAAAGATATAATATTTAAAAATATTTTAATAAATTACATGGTAGTTTCAGTTCAACACAAGAGACTATCTAAACGATTTTTCTTAATTGCAAAGTAAAATATAAATAATATGCCTTCTATAATAGTTATTTGATCGTGCGAGTATCATACAAGGCATACAATGGGGTCATAAATTTTACCACGAAGGCTGCCATGTGCGAGTAATACCTTTGTTTGTCGTCTGCTTAATGTTCAGACATGGTGTCGTCTGCTTAATGTCAGACATGAAGCTGCATCTTTCCTCTAACGTTATGTTTGATGCAGGAATTTTCTGCAGCTAATCAATAATATTTTCATCGGACACAGTGTCCACTTGAGCCCTTTATTTTCCCAGAAAAAAAAGCACTGCCGAAAAATAATGCAAAACAGTAGTGAAATAAAACTAAAAGTTCCCACGATCGCTGACCAAAATCACCAGGAAACTGAAAGATCTGAGCCTCTCCTCTCTCAATTGTACCCCAATATGCCAGCGTTCCTTACCGCTTAACTCCCCCGTACTCCAACTGATAAGACAGACTGACCGGCATGCGCAGTGTCTTAAAATCAGGGTCAGAAGCAAAAATTTTGGGAAAAAAATAGGAAAAAAAGGAGAGGAAAAAAAAAGAAAAAAAAAGGAGCTTTTTACTGTTCTTTGGGAGATCAATCTATCTATAAATACGTGCTTCTTTTCTAAAAAAATTTTAAGAACATGTATTCATAAGTTAGAAATACTGGGTACTCTTTATTAATAAGAATGTAACCATTTGTACTATTATTGTCAAGTTCAAGAGACTTGACAATAATAGTACAAAAGACTTACTTTTTCATTCAAAAGACTTTTTATTTTATTATTGAAAAGAAACTATTAAGAACAAACTTTCTGTCAGTTATTTTTCTTTAATAGCTAACAATAAATAAATAAGTTTACATCTATTGCTACTTAGTTATGTTTTTCCAAGACACTCAGGAATTAAAAAATGAAGCTCTTGTTAAATTAATTAGAGAATTTTTAATTAATATTTAAATTCCATTAACTTGTATCTTTTTCAACATAAAATCACAAATAGTAATTGATACAGTTGTCACAAGTAAAGTCTCGTCTACAAGATTTTTCTATCAGCTTCAGCTTCTTTTAGTTCTTTTGTAATACTCTCAACTTTTTGTGTTGCTATTTCAATTGCTGTAGTAGCGATCTTCATGTTCGGAATATTTTTTACTTAATTGCATCCTGTAATTTCGTATTGCTTTCTTTAAGGTATGTTTGGACTGCTTGGAGATCTTCCTGCAGACCTTTTACTCTCTCATCATTTTTTTTTTTTTTCCATTCTTTTCTTTTCTCCTTTTTACTTCGCTGGCTTCTTTTTCTTTTCATGTCTTCAGTTGCTTTATTTATCGCTTTTTCTTGCGAATAAACAGCATATGCTTTAGTCACAGCATTAAGTAGCTGTTTTGTAATTGCAATATTACTAATGGTACCATTTCTCCTAATGGTATCTTTAACTTGTCGAATTCCAATAACCGCAGCCTCTGAGAGATTATGTCATTCATAAGACAGAATGCTGCGATTTACAGAAAACCCTCTTTCAACATCAGAATTGGCATGCGACAGAGAAAGGCAATTTTTGATTATAATAGATAAATTTGAATACTTTTCTTTTCCGTTCATCTTATCAACAAGACTGAAAACTTCTTTCCAGTACCCATCAATTGGCTATCTGTCATCATCAGAACGTTCATTAAAGCTTTTTACAATTAGATCAACTTCGTCATCTAATCTGTAAGCTTGGTATTCCAAAACTGTTTTGTCTATAATTTCATTA
This sequence comes from Cheiracanthium punctorium, assembly GCA_038373885.1. Taxonomy (NCBI): domain Eukaryota; kingdom Metazoa; phylum Arthropoda; class Arachnida; order Araneae; family Cheiracanthiidae; genus Cheiracanthium; species Cheiracanthium punctorium. Next base: position 125,063 of record JAWZYV010010621.1, read on the forward strand.
GACAAATTTCACAGTTCTAAACAAACACATAAGCATTGAATGGCTCTGTCATTCTGAGAGGATCTGAGAGCCGGATGCAGCTGCTCCAGATCTTTCAAAAATGAATGATTTATAGGCAAAGATTGTTTCAGTAATTTGCAAAATATTTACTAAAAATGCCTGCATGCCCATTCATGCTTCCTTTGCATCATTTTCCCCAATCTGTGACAGCGATTCTCATTACAAAATAATAATGAAAGCGACCCTTGCTCCAAGTTAAAATCCCCCCCAAAAGTGTTAATTCAAACAACTGCATATGGATTAAACCAATATTCAATATTATTTCATCAATTGTTTCCTGAATTTATATTTAAAACAAGTTTAAGCAGAGATTCCCATAGCAAAATAATAATTAAAATAAATTAAGTTTCATAAATAAATTTTTTCCCAAAAGTGTAAACTTTAACAATGGTCAAACTTAAATACACCAATATTGTTTTGCCGATCGTTACCCGATTTTAAAATTGGAAACATAGATAAAAGAAAAAACTATCTGCCCACATAATCCAAAACTATCTGCAGACTCATAATAGTTCATGATAACTAAATACATAATGCGTATATAAACATGTGTATATGCATATGCGCACACATCTGTGCAACGTGCTTGGGCTCAGAGCTCATTCTAAGTAGAAAAAAAGGGCAGGGTGCAAAGGTTTAAAAAAAGGGCATCATTATTTTAAAAGGGCATTGTGTTTCTCAAAAAGGGCAGTACATATATTGATTCTAATTTGCAAAAATCCCCTAAATAATTGAGTAAACCAATGCTTTATTGATTAATAATAATTAATTAGTAATTATTAATAATTTATTACTAGTCTTTATTAAAAATTTGATAAAATTAATTAAGTTGATAAAGCTAAGTAATGTAAAAGAACTACACTTTAAATAACCTCGTTAATTAACTTATTAAAATAAATTATAAATAGTTAAGTTAATAAGAATATTTCTTTAAAAGATTTTAAAGGTTTTTTACTTTTTATAATAAAAATAATCACTCAAGTATACCTAATAGACAAGAAAATGCTTAATTAAGTAAGCATTTTGCATAAGAAGCACATTTTAATAAACTATTTATTGGATTACCTTGTTGAGAATCATCAATAAAAGTTTAACTAAATTAAAAAACACTTAATAAAGTTAAGTTGTTCTAAACCTAAATTTTCATCTTTATTAATTTTTTTCAGTTTTCAAGTTATTACATTTCTAAAAATAATTCATTCAATTTTTCATCATTCACTTGTCTTTGTAAGAATTAATCCAATAATACAAACAATTAAAATAGAGTTAATGCATGAAATTAGTAATAACACTTCTGTTCAAAATTACCATATAATGGTATAATATCTATTCCGGTTATTCAATACATATTCCACTACAAATTCCAGTAATTTATTAATTTTTTTGAAAATGGACAACAATAGCTAAAATTTTTTTCAGGATTATCTGCAGCCATTATAAGTGTTCTTCTGTTGATTTTAACAATCAGCTGGTCACCTATATAAGTAGCAGTTTTGAAACAGCCTGAAAGGAGATAAGAACCTCAACCTCATCTTTCTCCCCCAGTCTAGCTGGGAAAGAAAACCACAAGAGAAGGGAAAAAAAAAAAAAAAAATGTTCCGACAATAAATTTCTAACTTTTGTTCAAATTAAGATGTCTTTAAAATTTGGACACTGAATCAATTTTTGCATTTAAAAGTAATTCCCAAAATTTCAAACAAATCAGTCTTAATAAAAAAATTGTAGATGAATGAATTTTTACACAGTTGATTTCCATCCCCCCTTTTCACCACAGAGAAGGGCGTGCATTTGCATTGGCTCTGCTTACTGGTACGGTGGGGAGGGGAGTTCTATTAGCATAAAAGTTGTGTAAATTCCTCCCCACCAAATAAGAGAACAAATATAAGGGATAACGAAGCTTCCGTAGTAGATATTTAAAAAATACAAAAAACTTTGCGGGCAAAAGAGGATGTCCGGCAAAAGAGAATGTCTAATTTTTAATCATCGGTGCCGCGGCGGTCCGCTGACCTCGCCTAGAATGAGCTCTGCTTGGGTTATAGTGACTTAAAAAAGATTTTAGGTAACTATCCATTTAAAAAAAACAACAACTTGGAATTACTGGAAAACTATCTGCAAGACCTTTGAATGTATCCGCGTCCGGCGTGCGTCTACATTATCTGACTATGATTGGAAGAATTTTAAACGCCGTTTCTTCGTTAAAGAAGGGCGGGGAAATAACTCCCAGCTAACTCAAATAGTTTCGGATCTACATTTGAGCCCTGTAAAGCTGTTTTTTTCACCACCACGGTTTCCGCCAACGACGCATATCCACGCGTTTCTGCTCTTACATTATCCCTATGGAAGCTGGACTTCTTCACGCGAGTGATGTTTATGATTGGCCGTACTATCGGCGCCGTCATTCCGAAAGAAAGAAAAAAAAAAAAAAAAAAAAAAAAAAAAAAAAAAAATCAAAGAAAGAGAACTGTGGGAAAGCGAGAAGGGAAAAGGAATAAAAGGAAGAAAAGGCTGAAAATAGGAGGGGAAACTGTATTTAAAGAAAAAAGTAGGAAAAAAGGAGCCAATTGAAAAAAAAGGAGCACTGCGGTCCCTGTAAAATCCGTAAATTGCACCTTCCTTTCTCAGGAAACTGGACGCAGGATTCTCCGAGCATCCCGCAGCTTCCCCTAAGCACAGGAGATGAGAAAAATCCATGGGCGCAGCGGAACAGAAGAAACGATTTCGCACATTTTGCGTAATAGTTGTGAACATGAAACGGATGCTAGCCAAGACTTTAAATGCTATGTTTGGCAAAATTAAAAATTGGTACTTAACTACGAATCAAATTCGTACACATTCCAAATAATAAAACTGTGTGATTATTAAATGTTCTGGGAACGCTCAGCATACAAGCGTTCCCTCACGCTATGCCACTGCAACATAGAACCAAAATATTATATTAATCAAATTAATGATAATATTTCTACTTTGGAAAATCAGCTGCTGAAAGAGTTTTCAGATATTTTTGACTAAACCAAAATTGGAACTATATAGAGTTTTGAAGCAAATATTAAATTGCAAGATAATGCTGAGCCAGTTATTTGTAAAGCTAGGCCAGTTCCTTATGCATTGAGAGCTGCTGCCAATAAGGAAATAGACCGGTTAGTCGAAAAAGACACGATTGAGCCAGTGGATGTAAACAAGGAAAAAATACAGTGGGTTACACCAGTTGTCTACACTATGAAAAAAAAATGGGCAGATAAGACTTCGCGGCGATTTTAAATCGACCATCAACAAACACATGATTAAAGAACAGTATCCGTATCCTGTATTAAAAGACATAATGACCAAATTGAACAATTGCACAATATTTAGTGTAATAGATTTAAAAGTTGCTTTTCTGCAAGTAAAAGTTAGCGAACATGCTTGCAGAGGATATTTCCGTTTTTGCCAAATGCCGTTTGGTGTTTCTTCTGCTCCAATTATTTTCCAGAAATTGATGGATCAAAATTTCTAACAAATCATGAACTATATTTTATAAACTTAAGTCGCCATAATAAATTAGAATTTTCAGAAATACTTTTTCTTAATAAAAATCCTTCCTTAATTTTTTTTAAAGTCCCTCTCCCTAACCAAAATGGTTTATTACTTTAAAATCTAATTACTACAAATATGGGTGTCAGGGTATTTATATAAATATATATGTATATATAGTACTTAGTCTATACTATATACTTATATAAATACCCCCACTCACATATTTCTAATATTGGAATATCTTTTTAGATTTTAATCAACTATTTTTGTTGGGGTGGGGGGTAATGTTTAAAAGAAAAAAAGTTAAGGAAAGTTTCGATTTAGAGGAAATGTTTCTGAAAATTCTAATTTGTTATGGTGACATAAGTTTATAAAAAATGTTCATGATTCGTTATAAAATTTCAAAGTAAAACTATTTATGCATACTCTCTAAAATGTGGTAAAATAGTTGTAAATATGAAAGTATCATCGATTACTTTTCATTATTGCTACCTGTCTAAAGTGCTGAAAAATGGTGGTGAATTGTCGTCATTTAAACGCATTGAAATAGTCGAAAAATGGTCAACAAATAGGCTTATTAACATTTCAGCATCGATTAAAAATGTTGGGAAATGGTTGCTATATAGGCACACTATCATTTCTGCGACAGTTTTAAAATGCTGTACAATGATAGCTTAGTAAGTCTGTTTTAACGGTTTCTAATTAGATGCACTATCATCTTTTTTTCGTTTTGGCAAACGTTTATAAAATGTGGGAAAGAATGGGTGTTAAATCGGTGGAAAGTGATGACTCATTTGCGATTTCATTGTGTTTCAGCTTGACGTTTCTGCAACGGAAGGCGATTTCGTGTTAGCAACGTTTTAAAATCGGAAGCGTGCTACTTGGGATATATAAGTATATATATTTGATGGAACTGCATTACATTAAGTGCTTTAATTAATTACTAACGTTTTACAGACCATTAGGAAGAAGATTTTTAAAACATCAGATTTTTTTTTTTTTTTTCTGCTGAAGACTGAAGGTTCATCAACTTCTTTTTAAAGAATCACATTAAGTGAGGAAGGTGATGCTTGATGTTCTACCTAGAATAGCACCTCCGGCCTGCCCCAGCTTTTGATCTGTCCCGTGGAACATATCAAAACCCCGCATAAAACCCATATAAACCATTAAAAATTTCATTTAAAATCTAATTTTATGGCCCGCGACTTCGCTAACATATCGAAGTTTGGAACGTGACTTTGCTACCAGCCTAAAATTAGGCCTTCAACTTTTCAAATGTTTCCCATACCTGGAATAGCATAAAGATTTTCCCCAGTGCTTTTGGTCCATCTGTACATGATATGACAGAGGTCGATGTCTGCCATTGTCAGAAATTTTCAATTTTCTTGTATTTTTTGAAATATTTTTATCTATATAAATACGGCCTGTTAAAGCGGAGATCTGGTTAAACAGAGACCGGTTAAGAGGGAGTCAACTGTATTTGAATTCTTGTCCTGCAATAAAAAAAAATCACCTGTTTTATATGTGTTGGTCATTATTTGGGAGCTAAACTGATTTTTTCACTAACTGAGATGTACAGGAAAACTAGAATAATCGAGACTCTACTCTGAATATGATTAAATGCAATTATTTTAGGATTTAACGCTTAAAGTTTAATATTTCTTTTTAACATTATAGAGTTAATTTTTCAGAGATTTAAATTCAAAAACTATTAGATGAAAATTTGTATTTTGAGCTTTTTGACATGGTGGTTTTTCAGATATTAAGTGAAGGCATCACTGTGTCACTTTCGAAATTTGGGCTCTATTTTAATATATAGATGTCCTTGCCAAGAGCACTTTTTAAGGGTTTCTAATGCGTATTCACGTTACATGTAGAGAAAACCGGCGAAAACTCAAAACCATTAGATTGACAGCTGTGCGGCAGGCCAGAACTATTGACCTTCACATTTCAGCCATCTACCATTTTCAACACTGGACATGGCGGGGATCCCTAAGCCAAAAATTTCTATATACATCAATGCTAGAGAAAATACATTTTGCTTCAGTTTTTCTAGGAAAATTCGTCTGTTTAAATATAAAACAATGTTATCAAAATTGCGTATTATTTAAATAATTAATTATTAGTATACTTAAATTGAGGTATTATTGACTAGGCCAGATTAATAGTTTAAGATTTTGTACTTTTCAGCTACAACAAAATAACTATGACGATGTATATTTCACATATCGATGCTACATTTTCCAGTCAAGATTCTTCTTCCTTCAAACGCCAAATAGTCTAATTTTCTATAAGTATGTATAAGGGTATCCCTGAAGGTAGTTAAAATAAAAACAAAGAAGCATTTTTCTGCATTGCAATGTTTGGTCGGAAATTAAAAAAGTAGATAGTTTCAGCACGATTCCAGCCTATTTCGCAAATAATGTGAGTAATTACCCCATTGTCATCTTTCATCCCCTATCAATTGGACAAGTTGGACTAGTTGCTTGGCCAGCACGTTCATTAGATTAATCAAGTATCGAATTTTGCTTTTGTGGACACCTCAAGGCACTCGCTTACGAGACTCAAGTTGACACAGATGAGGGCCTCATTGCAAAATTTTAGTAACCGCTGCAACCGTTCATGGAACACCTGGCATCTTTGAAAGGGTACACCAATCACTTGCTAGACGCTACCAGCACATTTAAGCATTTACAGTAGAGCTTTTTCATTTCTTTTGCATTTGCTATATTTCCATCTACACTTTTATTTCTAACCCCACACTGCTAATCTGCTAGACAAAAAATGCTTCTTTATATGCATTTTATTCTTAAAGTTTGGTTTATGAATTCAGGAACACCCTGCGTATATATATATATCTTGGGTGCACCCCCCCCCCTGGAAATGATCCTGCCGGCACCCTTGTTCATGAGGTATTAACAGTTATGACATCACAATCAATTGTTAGTAGTTCAGAACTATTTCGTCAAATCTCTTCAAATATTCGGTTAATTTAGAAGAAATTTGTTGCTTTGTGAATGCTTCTTGATGAAATGCTTTGATTTCCTGCTGAAAAGCTTTAGTGGTAATGACTTATTTGAGACCTTTCCAAATTACTATGGCATGATTGAATCAGTTCTAGTGCTCCATGCGCATAGACTCAATAGAATGCATGATAAACAGTACATACATGTAATCTTAGTTACCCAATGTGACTTAACAGTACTAAGAATGCAATCCCAACAGCAATCAACAGTTGAAGAATGAAACACTCCCCTATTTTCTTCTCTACCAGTTACAAAGCACCAATTTAGCATTACAAGAAAAAGTGCATTTTTTGTCGAGAAATGCAAAGTTTCAAGTGCGTTGCAAAGGCACAAGATTTTATTTGATAAAAAAAAAAACAAAAAATTAGGCATACCTTAGTAAACCTAGTAGGCTCATTTATTGCACTATTAGTAGAACAATGGAGTAAAGTAATTATGTTTTTTATGCTGAGTAAAAAGTGTCTATTTTAATCCAAATTCCAAAAATTCAAGTCCAATGCAGGGGCAGAAGAAATTATCCAATCACAATAATAGTTTACACCACTCTTATTAAAGCCAGAGAGAACCTTTTCTGCACTATTAGAATAACGATTTCAAAAAAAAAAAAAAAAAAAATTCGGCCCATCCTACTGCACAGTAACCCAGACTCTGGACTTTCACACCTCAGCGATCTACCAGCAGTATCAAAAAAGGATTGGGGATGGATTGAATCTTTACTTTTGAACACTCCAGCCTAGAAATATCACAAGCATGAGAAATAAACAGTAAAACCTCACTTTGTGATTTTGATAGAAACATTCGTAAAAATGAAATGTGAAAATGAAGATAGCTAAATATTTTCTAGAAAGTTTGTCCCATAATAAATAAAGCTGCATATGAATGCTTAAAATTCTGGAAAATAAATTGAAATTCAAGTACAGTAACATTCTTGTTTCATCACAAACATCTCTAAATAGAAATACTCATAGGCCCATGAATGTCTGATCCATTGTACACTAAAACCTGTTTGTGGCAGTAAAATATTTCAATTCCTTGTGATTCTGTTAAGAAAGGTTTTACTTTATGGTAGTATTAATAGTAAAAACCTGCTGAAAGCAAAACTATTTGTAACAAATAAAAGGTTTGCTGTTACAGGAAAGTTTTTTTTTTAATTTCATTTAATAAACATGTTTATTACGATTCAACCTTCTTATTTATTCTTTAGAAATGGAATCAGAAAATTGAAATATTTGTTGCATTTACAAATGTTCACTGTCAATGATAGGTTTTAGGAAACAAAAGTCCCACAGTGGTCTGGGCGCTAAACTCTGTTCCCATAAGAACACGGCAAGGGAAGCAGCATCCGGCTTGGCCAGTGCTTGGGATGGTCATCTCCCTCTCGGTTTGTCTGATGTGGAATCGTGTACGCTAATGGGAACTGGTACACGTAAAACCCGTCGTGGCTCCAATGTCCCCCAAGTTGTTAAACGATACCTCTGGGGGTGCCAATTTCAGGTGGTGGTTGGCCCCTCATCTGGAATCGGTTCAAAATTAGGGACCAACAAATAGAAGTCCAACCCCCTCGGGGGCACTTGCACCCCTCTTTCCATGGATAGTGTCGTCCATCCATGGACACAACAACAACAAAGGAAACAAAAGTATTAATGAATGAAAAGTTGTGCTTGAAAGATATATACAATATATACAATAATAAGCTTACAAATCTGTTGCATTCATTCTCTTGCTCATTTCTAAGAATAAATCCTTTGATGAATCTAAAAGAAAATGTAACATAAAAACACATTTAATTCATTAATATACTGAATACTAAATTTTATTTAATTATTAATTTATTAAAGATGCAAGTACAAGTATTAATGAATGTAATATAAAAAATAACAGAAGAATGCACAGATGTTGCAACAATTACACAATGCAGCTCGCACTAAGTCACATTTTGATATGTGGTTCATTGAAAACAAATTGTTACCAGTATTTAATGAGTTTTACCTATGGAAAAGTGGCAGAATACACTTCCCGATAATTATATTATTTTACTTTATTAGTTGAATAAAATTAATGTTTTTTTTTTGTTGTTGTTGTTGTCTTGCTATCTTTGGTTGAATTATGTGTATTCACACACATTAATATACTTTCATTATACAGCATTTCCATTCTCTAGAAGATATGAAATTCTCTGACTTTTCCCAGCCAAATTTCAGTTCCCCCCCCCCACACACACACACATGAAAAAACAGTGTTTAATAATACACTGCCCTCCAAAAGTTAAGGTACAACCTGTTTTTGTGAATAATATGGAAACAAATGAACATAGAAGAAAAAAATTTGGACTAACTGAGCACTAAATAGTTCTTTATTGAGTACGACAGAAATTTACATAAATTCAACACAAACATGGTAGAAAAGTCCACTTTTGGAGAAAACCGTTTATCAAAGCTTTTTGTGGAAGCAATGGGGTGGAAACATTACAAAAATGAGTTCTAATAAGGAATGTGTCCACTGTCCACCCCTAACTGCAATGCACTGGCGGCATTGATTCTCCATGTTGCTAATTAAGTTGTCGGACACCTCAATAGGGAACGAAGGTCACACACAGATTAGATCTTGTTCCAGCTCATGCAACAGTCTTGGAGGAGGACTTGAAGCAGCCACTTGTGTGCCAAGGTAGTCCGAAACATGTTCTATCAGATTGAGGTCTGGAGATTCAGCTGGCCACTCCATTCGCTCCAAACCTTGACTCTCAAGATAATCCTCAACAAGCACACCTCGATGAGGTCGGGCATTATCATCCATCAGAATGAAATCATTGCCAATAGCAGCAGCATATGGCTGAACATAGGCATCAAGCATCTCGTCCCGATATCTCACACCAGTCATAGTTCCTCCCTGAAACACATGCAGGTCAGTGTGACCATCGAGTGGGATCCCTGCCCAAACCATTATTCCACCACCTCGATAACTGTGTCTTTCCACAGTGTTGGATTGATGGTATCAGGTGCTTCATTTCCTCCAGATAAGCAGACGTCCTGAATTGCTCTCCAGTGTGAATCTGAAGCCCATCGGTGTCTGGTCCAAGGAACATGTTCTCTTGACCAAGATAAACGGGCCCTTCTCTGTCATTCGTTGAGGGGGACACATACAAGTGGTCACCTTGCATAGAGACCTGCATTGTGAAGAAGCCTTTGCACCGTACTAGCGGATATTCTCTCTGATGCTACAGAGTGGTCTGCAACAAGTTGCGGCACACAAATGCTTCTTTATCGGGCCGAAAGAGCCATAAAACGATATTCTGTGCATGTTGTAGCTCGTGGTTGGCCTAGAACATGTCTTCTGGGCACAGAAGCTTGCGTTTGATATTGATTCCCGAGACGGTGGACCACACTGCGAGACACATTAAGACGCCTAGGAGCATAAGCCTGTGACAACTCCATTTCCATTCATACAACCGCCAGACACCTTAACAAATCGGGCAAACAGTTTCTCTAAGACATTGCGGGACCCTACTACCTATTGTTAACGAATCTGCTAATAAAAGTTGTAAAATCAACAAAAGTTACACGCGTAATTATGAAAGCCTGATATTTGCACATTTTTCTCTGACTCATATATGCCTGTTCTTTTCTATATAAGCAAGTGGTAGCTATCGTTTTTGCATAAAGTTCATTTTTATCATTTATATAAACCATAAATTTTACTGTCAGTGTCATTTTTTTTTATAGTGAGCTTCGAAAAACATTCTGTTCCTTAACTTTTGGAGGCCAGTGTACCTCAACCCAAAGCTATGCGATTTTCAAATCTCATCAATTCATCTGTTGCTTGAATCCTTCTATAAAAAATTAGTCTCAGTTTATAATTTTAGTAATTTGTTATATATATGTATTAGCTAAGATTTTATTAAATATTTTTGTTTAAATTATTCTTTTCTTTAGGTCTCTCCATAATTAAAAATAATTTGTGTGTACATATTTATATGTGAAAGTATACCCACAACTTGCTATTGTGGTTAATTGCAATTATTGATTAGTCCCACCTACAACTTAAGTTCAGGGTATTACTGTACTGAGAAATACTTATACAGGGTTTTTAAAATTCATGATTTTTAACATGTGTTTATTAGTTTCACCGGTATGTTTGTTTGTTTGTAGCCGACTCCTTTAAACACGATTTTGACCCACTTTAAATGGTCAGATTTAATTTAAATTTTGTAGACGTATCAAGGACCGATGACAATACAATAATTTGGTAAGTTTATCCCATTATCCTGATTAGGCTGTCAGGATTAGTAATTTTCTTATAGATCCTTTGCGTGAGAGGGAGAGAGATGGAGCAAGTGTGTGGTCTACGCATGTGTACTATTTCGGCACTTGGCTCAGCACAATGGAGTAGAACCTCTCTCAATATTGGTAACTGTATTCAATGGTATGTTTGGGTAGTTACGTTTTTGAAATCTAGATGGCAAAACTAAAAATTTTATTACATGGATGTTTGTGGTAGTGGTTATGAAACTTGTAGTATTTTGCCACTACTGCCGTGAAAATTAGTTTAGCTAGGTTAAAATTTTGATTTCAAATTAAGCAAGTCACCAAAACAGAATTAAGATTTGACCATGCGTTGTGTCAGCAGTAGTTAGTTAAATAACCCAAAGTTCTCAGCCTTGCCTGATGTGTGTGTTAGAAGCGTGGTAAAATAAACACAGAGACAAATAGAAGATCACCAACTCAATTTATTTATGCACATCATAACAAAACAATAGGATCGGAAACTTAGCATCTTGGGGTTTAATTGATATACATTAAAAATAAGTTTAGTATTTGTGGCATATTCCTTAGGATTTCAGAAACATATAATTTGGGTACCCAAGTTTATGTATACATAAATATTTCAGACATATTTAATTTGCACATTCGTCATTAAGGTGAAATAAAATGGAAATCATCATTTCAAATAAAAAAATTTTGACTGGCCTGATGAGCCCCTCACAACAATCCCTAGGCCAATCCCATTCAGGACCTTAAGGTCCAAAAAAAAGAATTTCTTTCAAACCCCGTTACTTGTAACAGCAATAAGCAACTTAAATAATAGGAATTTTGAACATAACAAATAAACCGAAAGTTTATTAAAAAAAAAATTTACATCAGACTACCCAAGATTCCTTTAGGCATTTTCAAGGTGCCTAAAGGAATCTTGGGTAGTCCCAAGATCCCCCCCCCCCACACTTTTTTTTAAATTCCCAAATTTAAAAAAGTTTAAAAAGAAAATTGTCATATCAAAATTTTGGTCAGAGCACATACAGCAACAAGATATTACAAAAAAATAGCCCAAAATCAAAGATTTCAAATGGAAGCAGAACATGATTATTTCACAGTGGTAATTTTACTATTTAAAACTTCTGGGATTTTTAGGTTAGCTAGAAATGTTGGATGGAATTTTGACTCCCTGGTGGTACTAGAGTTCTTGAGGATGGTCGGAAAGAGAGGAAATTGGAACAAGCTCACCGGAGGTGTCTGCCGGAACGCTGGGGTCAGGTGCTCCAGTCACGGCGATCGGACGTCGATGTGGTTCATCGGAACATGGGCGCTGTGGCACGCAGCTTGGGGCTCACTAGAACGACTTGTCTGACATCGAGTCTGCCGCATCGGCGTAGTAATTTCAGGATGCTGGAATACTGTCAGGTGGAATTGGCGTAATAAAGGCCAATGAGGGCATGAGGCCCCAAAATGAAACGATATCGGTGGTCGAATCTTATATTTTCATGGTGCAGGATGGGTAGACGAGCAGATGGGCCTTGTGCCTACACAGAAGTGGCTAGCGCCGCATGGCGGGATTGACGATGTGCAGTTGTAATAAAAAAAACATCTATTTGAATAACAAAAAGAAATTTAACAATAAATTGCGATGGCGAACTTCACGACGTTCTGGCCCCCTGGCCTACGAGCGCTAAAATCACATCCTCGTAAAAGAAAAAAATAGGACAGAGCTGTGCTCTGTACCGATAAAAGTCCCTTTTCGATTCACACACGTCTGCACTCCACCAGACCACGACTCCCCAAATCCAGCTTTCTCCTCGCTCACGCGGGGCTACCCAGAGACGCCAGCGACGTGGACCAATCAGAGCATGCCATCTCTGCCTCGGAGGTTCGAGAACATTCCAGCGAGTTCCGGCCCGCGAAACACGAACGAGGGGGGAAGGAAAGGAAGATGAAGAAAATGGCGGCTAGCGACCGGTAAGAAGCTTCTACAAGCGGAAAAGAAACGAGCTTGGCTAGGGTGAAGCAAGAGCAGCCATCTTGAATTGGGAAGAAAAAAAATACTTAATTGATCAAAAATACATTACAAACGTTATTAAATTTCCTAAAAAAATTAGCGGGAGATAGCTAATCGTCCGAGACAACCCTGGGTAAAATTTGGAGTAAAAATTTAAATTAGAAGTGAGTAAAAATAATTAAAAACCGGACATGAACAAGAGATATTGCAACAAATGAGTTAGGCTATTGAAGAGAGAGGGAAACGTAATAGTCAGCAGAAAATCGACAGAATTTACATGATAATTAAATTTACACCTCCGGAGACAGGGCAAACAACGGCAGAATTAATTTAAAGAAAAGGTCATTATTTAGAAAGTCCCCACAAAAAAAGGGGTAATTAGTAGTAATTTAAAAAGACAAGCTATTGAGTTATAGAAGAAGAGTCACCCAGACCATTATATCTCCTGACAAAAGGTATTTAAATTAAACTTCCAAGTTAATTACAAGCATTAGAAAATAAATAATTAATGGTTAAAACAATTAAAATAAAAATTACTGCATTTGATTTGTAAAAACATTATCCTCCAAAAAACAATACAACATATTATCCTTCCTTCTCCTCCAAAAATTTTTTACGAAGTAAAAAATTTTTCGAGGAGAAGCCAGGAACAGACTGGCGAAATGTCTTGAGAAGCAGCATATAATTCCATTTTGACAACCAAACCTGGGGAAGACCAGCCATGGCAGCAAGAAAAAAATTGCATGAAGCAAACACCTCAAATAAACATTAAGAACCCGTGTCCCAAGTCAGGACACATAAAAAAAATTTCAACCCTATACCTACATATTCCACAAAAAAAAAAAAAATCAATCAAAAGGCAAAGTTTTACCTGCACATTCCTTTACAACAAAAACATACCGTATATATGTAGTACGACATATAAAACATGACAGAACAACATTAAGCGAAGACAAAAAGGTAAAAAATCTTTGGTACATAAAAGGGTAATACGCAATTCTGACCATGATGATTTAGAGTCCAAGGAAGTGGTCAGTAGCAAAATTTTGTAAAGTCCTCGTATAAGTAGTCACTACATGGAGTTTGTTGTCACAAGCGTGGGTAAAAATCAGTTCAGACATTTCCAAAAGTAAATAAAAAGCTAGTCAGTGTCATGTATTGAATACAAGACCACTAGCAGGCAAGGGCGGACAAGTACCTAGGATGTTGAACCACCCCCCTTCCAAAGAAAGCTGAGAAAAAAAAATTTTGACAGGGGCATGACAATCCCAAATTTGTAGAGAAAGAAAAAACCCAATTAATGCAGCAATTTAGAGGTAAAGTAGGTAAAAACATTAGGAGACAGGAGAGAAATGATCCCTGAACAATCCCACATTCAGCAGCAATTGGCCTGAGTACAAGAGGCTAAACACCAGCCCAATTGTAACCCAAGATCAATTACCACCAAACATGGAGGTTAATTCAAGTGACCAAGAAGGCTCTAGAAACACTTCTGGACACTAATCATTCTCTCCAAAGAGGAAAACAAAACAAAACAAGGTAATTTTAAGAAAACAGCAAAAACCAGCATGAATAACTTAAAGCAAACACCCCCCCCCCTCTATTTAACAAAAGGTAACCAGAAGGTTGGTAGTAACAAAAGAATTACTTATTGTAAACCAAGTGAGAAAAAAAAGTTTTGAACCCTAAGTTTCTTAGATAAAGGCCCTGGGATTGTCTACACCAGCAAAGTTAACAACTTTAAAATTTTCCTCAAGCCATTACAGAGAGAACAAAAGTTTGAACCCCAGAAATTTCTGCACTGATTTGACAATTACAGTACAAGTTTTTTTTTTTTTTGACATAATCAGGTAAAAAAAAATATCTTAAGAAAACTTTCATGTGGTTATACAGTAATAAAAGGTAAAAAAAAAAAAATATCACATGAATTATTGCAATGGCCCTTAGCCATACACAATTTGTACTACCAAAAGGGTACTACATCAGTTTATAACACTTACACAAAAACATCAAACAAAAACAAAATATTTACTTCAATAGGAACTTGCATAAGGAATGTAACAACATATAACACAGATTGTGCAAGTAAAATTTGATTGATACCAACAAACAAGTAAAGAAAACACCCACCCACAAGAAATTATAAGTAAACGAAAAGGTAAACACAAATGCAAACACTAAATGAAAAAAAAAAAAATACTAAAATGACACCAAATTCAAAAAGGAAAAAAAAAAAAATGATTCGCAAATAAAAGACCCAGCACTACGTTTTAATTACAAAGCCAAATTGATCACGTGGCCTAAGATTATACCCATAACTACTAGTGGAGCTAGACAGGCTTGGAGAAATCGAAGATGGGGTTGCGGCATCAATATCATCACCATTTGAACTTAAAAAGGAAACAGGGGACACAACAGTATCTCTAAAAAAATCAGTATCAGGTTCTGCATCAAACAGGGCTACAACAGGCGGCATAGGAGAAGCTTGAAAACTACCAAAACTGTCTTCCCAAGTGGGATCATAAGGAAGAAAGGGGTTTGGGTACTCTTTCAACATCTTCGCTTCCCAATCCTCAGTTGAAGACGAAGGGGTAGACTCAGGTAAAACAGACTCAGGAGTGTGTGGCAAGTTGTTATTACTAGTAGGAAAAACATCTCTATCAACAACTTTAAAAATTCTATTGACATGTACCTTTTGAACATCTGAAGGGTTAGTTAAAAGAGAAATCAAAAATAAAACAGGAGAACATTGCTTTAAAACGCGATAGGGACCCTTATTAAATTTACAAAGCTTTTTCGACAAATTAGGTTTATGTGCAGGTGTGTGTAAGAAGACAGTGTCACCAACTTTAATGTCTTTTAAGTTAAATTTTGTAGGAGCAGAGTTAGCTTGGTTATGAGAGGCAACTTCAAGGCGATCTTTAATTATTGGAAAAGTGTTCTGGAGATTGGTGACAATTTCCTGAGCATAGGATCTAGTGTCGGCATATGTCCTGAATTTTGATGAAAAAATCAGGTCATATGGCAACACCAGATCTCTACCATAGGTGAGAAAAGCAGGAGTGTTTTGAATAGTTCTGTGGTAGGCAGTGCGAAAGGCCAGCAAAGCAAAAGGAACCTGTTCGCACCAATCCTCCTGAGTTTCACTAACCAAATGACTTAAAGAGTCTACTAAAACCTTGTTCAACCGTTCAACGACCCCGTTGCCTTGCGGATTATAGGCCACCGTGTGCATTTTCTTGATTCCTAAGATCTTATAGACTTCCTCCATTGCCTGCGACAGAAAATTGGACCCCCTGTCTGAGTACAGCACCTCCATAATGCCATGTCTGGAAATGAAGTCCACTAAAACCCTAGCTACTGTGGCACTTTGTATGTCTTTAACAGGGTAAGCTTCAGGGAATCTAGTAAAATAATCAGTAATTACAATTAAAAATTTGTTCCCATGTTTAGAGGTAATGAAGGGACCAACCGCATCAATAGCACATTTCTGGAAAGGTCTATCAACAGTGGGGATCTCCTGGATGGGAGCCTTTTGACCTTTTTTGAAACCACGTCTTTGTAAACAAGAATGGCACGACATCACATAATTTTTAACATTACGGTAAAGACCTACCCAAAAAAAATTTTGCCTAACCCGATGCAATGTTCCAGAAAGACCTGGATGCGCAACAGTTTTGTTGTCATGGCAGGCTTGAAGAACTTCCTGAACAAGAGATTGAGGGACAACAAGTCGAATATTGGAAAGATTTGCATTAGTAGATTGGCAAACAAGAACATTTTGTTGAAAAAAAAATTTATTTGACTTATGAATGAAAAA
Organism: Cheiracanthium punctorium; assembly: GCA_038373885.1. NCBI lineage: Eukaryota > Metazoa > Arthropoda > Arachnida > Araneae > Cheiracanthiidae > Cheiracanthium > Cheiracanthium punctorium. Next base: position 141,746 of record JAWZYV010010621.1, read on the forward strand.
AGGATCTTGCGAAATATTACTCGCCATCTTTTGGCAAAAAGAGTCTTCCTGTTGTAATTTAATTAAGTCCTGGTCAGGCAAAGGTAAAAATTCACACTTAAATGGAACATTATCAACAACGTTAACTTCTCTAGAAAGAAAGTCTGCCATTAAATTTAACCGTCCGGGTTTGTGTACAATAGTATAGTCATATTGTTGTAACGTCATAATCCAACGAGCTATGCGAGAGGTGGGATCCTTCAATTTAAAAAGTTGCGAAAGTGACTGTTGGTCAGAAAAAATAGTTACATGAGTGCCATAAATGTACTGTTTAAATTAATTAATACCAAAAACCACAGCAAGGGCTTCCTTCTCCACAACAGAATAATTTATTTCAGTGGCAGAAAATTTTTTGGAAGCAAAACAGACTGGGTGCGGAAAGCCGGCTTCATCCTCTTGTGTGAGCACAGAGCCCATGGCGAACTTGCTCGCGTCAGTACAGATAGAAAAGGGCTTATTGAAATCTGGTAATTTTAAGCAAGGTTCTTACGTTAAATCAGACTTAAGTTGGTCAAAGGATCTTGTTCGAGATCCCCCCAGGAAAATTTTATGGAGTCTTTAGTTAAATTGGTTAAAGGGAGAGCTTTTAAGGAATAATTGTTGATAAATTTTCTATAAAATCCAGTCAGACCTAAAAATGAGCGAAATTGTTTTCGGGTTTTTGGAACAGCAGCATTGAGAATAGATTTGATGTTATTAGGATCTGGCATTACTTTACCCTCCGTTACTCTATGTCCTAAATACGTAATTTTCATTTTGTTTGCCAAAGCACACTTTTTGGGTTTAAGTTTTAGATTTGCATCAGTTAGACGCTGAAAAACGAGCTCGAGTCTAGACAGATGATCTTCGAAGGTAGTTGATGCCACAACCACATCATCAATATAAACACCGATTTGGAAATTGGACAGTCCGGATAGCACAACGCCCATTAATCTTTGAAAACTAGCACTCGCGTTTCGCAAGCCAAATGGCATCCGTTTGAAGTGAAAGAGGCCCTCCTCTGTAGTAATACCCGTGAGATGAGCATCGTCTGGATGCATGAACATTTGATGAAAACCTGACGTCAAATCCAAGGAAGAGAAAAATTTAGCCCCAGAAAGAAAATCAATCATCTCTTGCAAATTCGGAAGAGGGAAATTATCTGGTATGGTCTTGGCATTAAGCTTACGGAGATCGGCCACCAGGCGAAATGATCCATCCGCTTTTTTGACCAGAAGGACTGGCGCAGCATAACTGCTGGTCGATGGTTCGATAATGCCAGCCTCCAAAAGAGTTTGAATCTGCCTCTTCATTTCAGGCTTGAGGTGGTAAGGGGCACGATAGGGCTTAGAACGAACCGGAATGTCATCTGTAAGGTGTACACGGTGTTGAATGATGGGGCAGGCGCCCAAGTCAGAGGAGTTTAATGAAAAAACAGACTTATATTTAGACAAAAGAGCAATCATATCATTACGTTGAGATTCGTCAAGATGGGATAAATCTATGTCCTTAGCCCACAGGCTAAAATCATCTGAACCAGCTTGTTGTTCTACTGAGTTGACTTCATCAGAAATTTTATTTAAATGGATAGGGGTAATATTAACTATTTTCATATTCTTATTTAAGGTAATGGAATCATGGGTAAGATTAATAACTTGAATTAAACACTGACTATTGCCATTCATGGTGGAAATAGCATTGGCAACAAGAAAGGAAGTTAAATTTGTATCAGGATTAGGTTCGATTATTACAGTAGAATTTTTGAAAGAGGGATCACAGTTTGGAATACAGTTGAAGGCCAGAAATCCGCCGACCTAAAATCTGCAAACGTCCGAAATCCGCACACCTTCTCTGATGTAAATAATGAAATTCGCAGTATTCCAACAACGATGAAATTGTTGAAAAGTTTTTTGAAACCAGATAAATATGATTCTGATGATGATGATAAAAACTTGGGTAATAATAATAAAAAAATCCATTTGATAAAAGTTTAAAGTTAAGAGAAGAATACCTAAAATTTTTACAACAACTAAGTTCTGTAACAAAACAAGAATTAATGATAATTCTGTTTAAATATTCTGATGAAAATATGCAGTTTAAACAGTTATTGTTTAAACTGCACATTTAAACAGTTATACAATTTGCAAAATTAAATAAATAAAAGAAAGAAACTGAAAGTAGAAAAAAATATTTTAAAACAAATCACCATAGAACATGTTTTTAAAATTAGAGAAAGGAAATTTTGAAACCATTTGCTTTGCTAGTCTTCATGTAATTTCCTTTTTCTCCTCTGCTTTTGTATTTAAAGTGAAAATATAAGTGAAATAGATTTGACTGTGTTTTTATTTCATCGTAAATGTATTCTCCTTTTCTTAAATCAGAAATATAATGATTTATTTTTTATGGCCTGAAATCTGCAAAATCCTAAAATCCGCACAATCCTTGGTCCCAAGCTGTGCGGATTTCTGGCTCTCTACTGTAGTTACAAAAAATCTCTTTTGAGAATAAGCGGGTAAAATGATCTTAGCGGGCAACTTGCCAAAAAGAGAAAAGTCAACATCGGGATCAACATCATCATGTGCACTTGTCACGACAGCATTCAGAGAAAACGGGGGATGTTCATGCGTCGAGACCACACTAATATCATCATTAGATAAAATACAGTTGTCACAATCGATATGAAATTTGTAAGTCTTTAGAAAATCCAGTCCCAAAATGACATCAAAGTTAGGAGAAAGAAAACTCTGAGCAACCAAAAAATTACACGAAAACGGGGTGTTACAAATGTGCAACTCAGTTTCAATTAATTTTGGGGTGACAATGTCAAAACCCGTCAACGCTTTTAAAGAGAGGCGAGAACTATCAAATTCTTTGAAGTCAATAAGAATATTAAAAACATTAGAAGAAATTAAATTAACACTGGCACCAGAATCTATGAGTGCACGAAACTTAAAATTGCCAAAGTTAACATAAATTATGGGTAAAGAACTCGACACACGTACTTCGGGTTGCACAACGGGATCAAACGGGGAATTAATGGAGTGTTGTGATCCAGACCAACCTCCCCCAAACTTAGTTTAAATTCCCATCGTTAACCCCACTCTGATCAGAGCCTGAAACATTGGCAGGAGCCTGATTTTCCTGACGAGGCCTGTGTTGGGATCTAGCAGCCTGGTCACGCTGTTTTTTCTGACAATCTCTCGCGTAATGTCCTTGGCGGTCACAATAAAAACAAGTTATGTTACGTTGAGTGCGGGCAGGTTGGGAATTTCGCTGTGGAGGAAAAGATTGTGGGATAAAACTCTGCGACTGCATTTGTGATAACTGAGCCTGCATCGCAGCCATCTGGCTGGTGAGCAATTCAAGGCTTTTTGCATATGAGTCCGTAGTGGCCTTAAGGAGCCTCTCAAAGTCGCCTTCCACAATCTGGAAACGTGCCGTTACGGCATTTATGTCTGACAGGTGGCATTGGAGTGCCACTTCCACACGTTTCTCGACCTGTACCGCCTCGACAAAAGTTTTAGGGTCTACAACAACAACCTGGGCCTTAATGTTTGGGAGAAGACCCGCTTTAAATTGTGAAAGGAGCATCTCCTGTGAGAAACTCTGTGGTATAGAGTCCGAGGAATTTACAGGATTTTTGAGGGCCTTATGGGCAATTCCTTCCAGCCTAGTGGCGTAATCACGCACTGTCTCCCCAAAATGTTGCTTACAGGACGTTAATTTTTCTATGTCCTGGGCCAAGGATCCCGCTTCTGCAAAGTGTGCCATGAAGCGGTCCTTGAACTCTTTCAAGGTTAGACCCTCAATTGCCTCTAAGGTAGAAGTGTAAAATTGGAGAGCAGCACCCTCCATTTTCAACTTTGCGACTGCCATGGCCTGGTCATCATTCCAGGCCGCCAAAGGCTGAACCAAGGCAAGTGTGTGAAAAAATGTTGAGCAGTTGCTACCGGACAGCGTTGGGAGCATGCCGATAAAAGCCGGACCTGGCAATGCCGCCGCCCTAGCACCTTCTTCTAGGGCCATACTGGGACTTAAAAAAATTTGAAACACCAAAAAATAAAAGTTAACCTCCCAATGTGCTTCTCAAGACAGTCCCCAGTTACAAAGAGAAATGTAAATGCATCAAAAAATGAAAATTTTCTGTATCCATTTCACCTTATTCAACACACACAAGATTGGCAAGGAGAGGTCACGGCACCATTTGTAGTATTTTGCCACTACTGCCGTGAAAATTAGTTTAGCTAGGTTAAAATTTTGATTTCAAATTAAGCAAGTCACCAAAACAGAATTAAGATTTGACCATGCGTTGTGTCAGCAGTAGTTAGTTAAATAACCCAAAGTTCTCAGCCTTGCCTGATGTGTGTGTTAGAAGCGTGGTAAAATAAACACAGAGACAAATAGAAGATCACCAACTCAATTTATTTATGCACATCATAACAAAACAATAGGATCGGAAACTTAGCATCTTGGGGTTTAATTGATATACATTAAAAATAAGTTTAGTATTTGTGGCATATTCCTTAGGATTTCAGAAACATATAATTTGGGTACCCAAGTTTATGTATACATAAATATTTCAGACATATTTAATTTGCACATTCGTCATTAAGGTGAAATAAAATGGAAATCATCATTTCAAAAAAAAAAAATTTTGACTGGCCTGATGAGCCCCTCACAACAATCCCTAGGCCAATCCCATTCAGGACCTTAAGGTCCAAAAAAAAGAATTTCTTTCAAACCCCGTTACTTGTAACAACAATAAGCAACTTAAATAATAGGAATTTTGAACATAACAAATAAACCGAAAGTTTATTAAAAAAAAAATTTACATCAGACTACCCAAGATTCCTTTAGGCATTTTCAAGGTGCTAAAGGAATCTTGGTAGTCCAAGATCCCCCCCCCCCACTTTTTTTTTAAATTCCCAAATTTAAAAAAGTTGAAAAAGAAAATTGTCATATCAAAATTTTGGTCAGAGCACATACAGCAACAAGATATTACAAAAAAATAGCCCAAAATCAAAGATTTCAAATGGAAGCAGAACATGATTATTTCACAGTGGTAATTTTACTATTTAAAACTTCTGGGATTTTTAGGTTAGCTAGAAATGTTGGATGGAATTTTGACTCCCTGGTGGTACTAGAGTTCTTGAGGATGGTCGGAAAGAGAGGAAATTGGAACAAGCTCACCGGAGGTGTCTGCCGGAACGCTGGGGTCAGGTGCTCCAGTCACGGCGATCGGACGTCGATGTGGTTCATCGGAACATGGGCGCTGTGATGCGCATGGACGCAGCTTGGGGCTCACTAGAACGACTTGTCTGACATCGAGTCTGCCGCATCGGCGTAGTAATTTCAGGATGCTGGAATACTGCCAGGTGGAATTGGCGTAATAAAGGCCAATGAGGGCATGAGGCCCCAAAATAAAACAATATCGGTGGTCGAATCTTATATTTTCATGGCGCAGGATGGGTGGACAAGCAGATGGGCCTTGTGCCCACACAGAAGTGGCTAGCGCCGCATGGCGGGATTGACGATGCGCAGTTGTAATAAAAAAAAACATCTATTTGAATAACGAAAAGAAATTTAACAATAAATTGCGATGGTGAACTTCACGACGTTCTGGCCCCCTGGCGCTAAAATCACATCCTCGTAAAAGAAAAAAATAGGACAGAGCTGTGCGCTGTACCGATAAAAGTCCCTTTTCGATTCACACACGTCTGCACTCCACCAGACCACGACTCCCCAAATCCAGCTTTCTATTTAGATAGCTCCCAATAGATAGCCAATAAACTGGGATAGCCAATAAACTTTCTAATATCGCCAGTAAAAAGAACTTCCGTATTCCAATTAAACCTAATAAAACAATTTTTCAGTGCATTAGATTGGAAAAAGACCCAATCAACCCCATCGAAACCGCAGGGATCTATAAAATTAATTTTTTGTCAAACGATACTAATAAAGAAAATTGCTACATCGGCGTTACAAAGAGGAAAATTAAAGAGCGAAAAAACAAACATTTTCAAGACATTAACCTCCAGAAACAAAGTACCGCTCTGGCCCGTTTTGCTTTGAAAGAGCCCATTACCATTGATTTTAAAAATATTAAAAAAATAGCCAACTTTAAAAATAGTATATATGCCTACATTCGTGAGAGCTTGGAAATAGCGACGACAGATGGCAGCATCAACGATGCGCTTCATACAATCGACCGATCATGGGATGACGTCATTCATCGAAAATTCCAGAAGAAGAGAGAAGAGATAGAAGAGGAAGCCGCCATTAGTGTGAGATCCAGAAACGACTGATGATGGTTATGTGTGTAACCGAAATATATATCGTTTACGGGGGAATAAGGTATTCCCAAATAAAAAACTTTAACTGATTAATCCGCCGTATTAAATAATGTTTTATATGTTTTTATTGCATCTTTAACGTTGAACTCTTTCATATAATTGCCCACATCTCTATGGTTGTTCACAAAATTCAGCAGTTTGTTCAGAAGATTGCTATTATATCTATATTTCAACGAAAATAGAACATCCATATCCAGGAGTTGCAAACGAGAGATACAATTTTGCAGTAAATATAAAACTTCCACATTCCCATTTTTAAGCAGATCAGCTGGTGGGGATGGGCAGAATACTTAGGTAAAAGAAGTAAAATCTTTGCATCTTCAGAAAGATTCATTGCTTTGCAATGGGCATGTGCTTCTGGCACAAAGTGGTTTCCAAACCAGTCTCTTGCTATATCCCATGTAAACTAGGCTCTTTTTTATTAGATTTGTAATTCACAAGGAATGTTTAAACTCTTTTAAACACTTATGGTCTGGCTCTTTTGCAAATAACTAAAAGCTTATACTCGTGCGTGTCAGTAGCATTCATACAAGCTAACGCAGTTAGTCTTTCCTTGGCATCTTTAATGTTTATAGATGAATCCTCATCTGCAGTCACTAATGTATTCCTTGGTACACGGTGCCAAAACAAAGATGTCTCATTAACATTATAAATCTGATCCGTAGCGAGGTTTGTTTGGAAACTAATTAGTTGAAATTGTCTACAAACTCATCAGTATATTAGGCAAGTTGGAGTGTTTAGGCTGATTAATTTTTTATTTTTTACCAACTATGCAAAAAATTCCAGAGCTCGGGATCGAACCCAGGACTGCGGCTTATCGTGCAGGTGCTCTACCATTGAGCTACTCTGGGTTGATTCCCAGATGAAATTTCTCACATTAGAACTGTTGGCATCTATAATCTTCTGCAAACTACAGATGGAACAGATGAAACAAATAATTTGCGACAACTCTGTTATGCCACGGAAATTATAAATACTTTAAGAAGTGATTCTATCAACCTTTCAAGTGCATTAGACTAGATAGAGTGCTTAGGCTGATGAATTTTTATTTTTTACCAACTATACAAAAAATTCCAGAGTTGGGGATCGAACCCAGGACTGCCACTTAAGGTGTGGGTACTCTACCACTGAGCCACTCTGGGGCGATGCCCAGATGAAATTCTTGCATTAGAAACATTGACATTTATACATTTTGTCCAATCAAGGGCACATTTTCACTCCGACATTGATGAAATCATTCAATAATAATTTTATCCAAGTCTTCATTTTTTACAGAATGCATATAGCTTGTCTTCTTTCTATTTCCCTCAGTGTGTGTGTGTCACTGTGTACAAAGAATTCCAAAATTTCTTTTTTCTGCTTCTGCAGATAATAAACTGTAGATTTCCCAATGTCATATTTGTCACAATAATTACAAACTGAGGTCCTATGTTCCAATTTTCTCAAAAGTTTGACTTTTTTTTTAATGCTAAGAAAGTTGAGCTTTCATTTGCAACTCTTAATAGATGTATTGCTAGGTCTCTTCATAAGCTTTTAATTTATTTTTAAAAGATACAAAACTGGTTCGAAAAAATTAAAACAAGTGCTAACTCTGCGATCGTAAGAAAGAGGATGAATGTATGGAATGCAGTGCAATCATTTTGGGTTTGGATGAATTCCTCAAACAGATTTCCATCTGTCACTTATTGAATGTCTGAATGGGGAAGGCAGGAGGTTGTTTCTATTTTTAGAACAGATTTGCAGAGTGAAAACTTGATACACAATATAGGAGAAGTAATGAATGCCTTTTGTTAGAAAGATGGAAAAGATTATACATTAATGCACTATAATACCATTTTCGCATTACTGCAAGTATTTTCAGCCATGTACATGGACATTATCAGGTGTCTTCCTGTTTGTTGCTTCTCATTTTTTTTGTTCTCTTTAGCCAAGCCCACCAACTTTTGTCAATAAGCACAAGAGTAGTACCATTGACTGCTATGATGTCACTCATTATCTCTATTGCTTCTCTTTTTAGACCATAGCCTTTATTTTTATAGTTAGCTATTTTCCTTATATCATCTAAATCAATGGTGAGGGGGTTGGGTGGTTTGGGCTAATCTTGATAGAGCAGTACTTGGCTTTCCAAAATGTAGATGATTAATGTGTCCCTTTTCCTTTTTTTTAATTTTCCTCTTAGTTACTCCAATGTAACACCCTTAACTATAGTTTTCTTTATATTTAAGATTAATTTTGTAGATGCCTGCTGTTTCTTCTTGGTTTATTTTATCTTTATCAGTCCTAATTCTATTAAAAATGTCTTTATTTGGTATGATGGGGATGTGGATTTCTTTTTTGGCAGCTACATTTACTATTTTAGAGGCTATTCCTCTAATGTATGGGATTGCTTTAGTGAAACTTTGTTTTGTTTTTCACGTACTGGTTATTAAGTTCAATTTTTTTAATTCTTTCTTTAAAGATTTTGTTTACAATTCCTTTAGGATAATTTGCTATTTTGCATTGATTTTCAATAAAGTTGAGTTCTTCTTTTAAGAGGATTTGGTTGGAACAGATTTTAATAGCTCTATTGATGTACGAATGAATATCTGCTGTTTTATATTGAAAGGGAGTATTGGAGTTGAAATTGACAAGTTGATTATTGTTTGTGGGTTTCCGGTAAATAATAATATTTACTTTGTTTTCTTCATCTCTAATGATTTTAAGTATATTGTTATTTTCTTTTTCAAAGGTGAATTGGATGTTTTTGTCGATTTCATTTCTCACTATAAGCAGGCTTTCTAAATTTTTATTTTCAACAACAAAAACATCATCCACATATCTCCACCAGACTTTTAAGGTTTTATTTAATTTCATGTATTCTTCAATCTTCCTCATTTTCCATTCTGCAGTAATATCGAAAATGGGAGATCCCATTCCTTGTTTTTGTTTATAACTAGGGGCCAAGGCATCTACACTCGCTACGTTCGCTTTTTGTTTGAGGCATTTGGCCCCAAAGCCTTTTTTGTAAAACAGGCATAATTTCAACAGACAAAACCTAAAGATTGGATCAGACAGAATGTTACAGAGCTGCACATCGCTTGGTTTTTGCATGCTTCTCGGAAATCCCCACGGTTTCGCAGGAGATAGCAGAACAGGCTTTTGACAGCGGCCTCAGCCGTTACCTTTTTTTTTTAGAATAGAGAGACAATTCCCTATTAAATTGAAAATATGAGTTTGCAAAAATTAAGTAATGTCACATTTTGATCCAACTTATATATGGTGGATCAGGTCTCAAGAACTGGTTAAAAAAAAAAAAAAAGGTAACAAAATGTCCAAATTTGGAGATTTTTGGACTTTGTACGTCCGGATTTGGGACGTTGTACTGTAATAACAAGATCTGTAAGAATTTATTGCATTTTAAAGAAAAATATTTTTTTTTTCACTCAACAGTTATAAATTTTTTTATTAAAGGAGCCCCCCCCCCACACGCACACACACACCTCTCATGAGACTTGGTTATGTATTATTTTTGTTTTGCAATTGTGTAATTGTTACTTGATTTCTTTTTAAGACACTTAATTTATTAGGAATTGTCCATTTATATAGATATAGAGAGAGAGATAGATAGATATGGGTATAAAGCAAATCCCTACTTTCTGATGACATCTGCAGCCCATCTTCTTTTTTTCAAAAGTTCTCTTGCTAAATGACCTTTCCAATAACTTGTAATTAGTTGAGCTGGAACAAAAACATCAGATATAAGAAAACTAAATAAAATGAGGTTAAAAAGATCATCAGAATATTAGATGATAAAATTTTTTACAGTAAAACTATAACAATATCAAAAATTCAAAATTTTAACTAAGAAAACAAACTACTATGCTGTTTGCAAGTATTTTATGCCCACCGAAAGTGAGGAATTAAAGCAATGATCTCTACAAAAATTTCCTGGTGATACTAAATAAAAACCTACAGGATAAATGTAATTACTTATGTATTAACCTAACTTAGATTGTAAAATTTTTTATTAATTAAAAATTTCACAACATTCAAGAAATGCTAAATACATTTTTTAAGCTTCACATATGCAATGATCCTCACATTCATAAAACATGCATATTTCTTACAAAATGTGCAACTCATAATTACTTTTACATAATTTAGGTACCTGATTTTTGAATGGATATATATTTCTTTCTTTGAATATAACCACGGAATCTGGCTTGTATAATAGTAGCTAGAAAGAAAAAAGTCAAATGAAAGAAATAGTTTTACTATACACACATAAAACTAATTTAAGTAATAATGCCTCACCTAAAATGTGTTTATGTTGTTGAAATTCATCTTCAGTAGAAAACAAAGTTCTAGGAAATCTAATAAAAATCTTTGACCTATAGAAATAAAAGCTTCGCTAAAGAACTAAAAATTTTTAGTAATTGATTATTATAGTAAAATATATTGCAGAACAAAAAAACTATAATACGTATGTATGGTCATTCTTTTTAACCTTCACAGTTTTACTACCATAATTAATAAAACTATGGACTTATGTTGGAGAACCAAAATTATTTTTTATGCATTCAACTTTAAATTTATAGTTACACATTTATGAATTTTCAGTGAGGGTGATCTGTTTTTCTAGAGTGTAATTTGATTTAAAATTCCATGTTCTATCCATCCATCAAATACAAAATGCTGCATTTTGTTTCTTGTAAATTGGTTAATTATAGAACACAATAGATTGATTTTTGATTTCTGATTTCATGCAAAATATTCATGATATGGTCAAGCTGGGTTATGTTTTGTGACATTTTTTGATTAAATTAGAAGATATTTTGTCAAAAGTCGGCAACATGACAACATTTGGCATAATCTTAGGCATCGTAACTGTACAGTTTGCTTTTCTGCATAGCAATAATAGTATGCATCTGAATTACAGAAAAAAAATGTGGAAATTTTTGTTTTAAGAAAATACAAAAACCTTTGAGACAAATTTTCAGAAAATATAAAAAAGCAGGTTGACCCAGGTAGTTAGTTATTCCTCAGTTTTCAGTCATAGGGAGAGCAAGATTTTTTTGTTGATACCATAATAGTATAATGCATATTGGTTGCCTTGTGATTCAGTTAATGAAAGCTGCAGGTATTCAACTATTAAAGAAATGGATTGCAGTATACTGTACATTGTGAAGCAATGGATGGATTCACTTGGATTTCCATAGAATGTATTGTTTAGAGATATATTTTATTGTAGAAGAATTATTCTTTAATGAAAGTCATTCTATTCAACTGTTATCCACTAAATTACTGTTTATTAATTCCTATTAGTGGTGTTGTGAAGATTTAACAAGTTTCTAAAAGCAATAAAATTTTTGATTTATCGTGACAACTCGCTTTGTTCCTATAACTTTCTAGACACTCTGAGCTCTGAAAACATTAACACTGTATGAACTCATCAGCTTTTTGGAGTAAATATAAGCATTTAACACTCTCATTGGACCCTTAAAAAAGTCACAATGTTCATGTTTTTGGCTGTAAACGATGATATTTTCAAGCGCTGAACATCAATGTTGGATTTCTAAATAGGCTAGCTATGCCAGAGTCTATGGTGACAAATTTTTGAAGGTAGTAGAGTAGGCAGCACTTTGGTTCAGCATATAGCACCAAATTTGTAAATCTGTCTCTGCTGCTGTATATTCAAATTTTTGTTCTCGTAAACAGTTATGAATCCTTGCATTCAGTTTTTAAGAATGCTGCAAACATGCAGGTTTTCATGACTGTATCTGTAACTGAATTTGTAAGATTTTAAGTACTTGGCAGATAAGTGTGACCTTTATTACTTGACTTCAATTTTCTTTTCTATTTCTTAATCCTTTTCTAATCTTTTCATGATGGTAGATACCTTGTTTTTCCATGTATTAAATGTTCATAACATGTAGTAACATTCAATATGCTTTAGCACTTCAACTATCATGGTTAGATCTATGGGATTATATACAGTGGTTTAATGAAAACATGCAGATGCAGCTTACAGAATTTTATGTCCGAAAACCGCAATGTAATTTCTGTGGAATTTCATTACTCAGGGATGAGATTGGCAAAAAAAGAAAATAACTGAAATCATACAAGAGCAAAAAATGTGTACACGTCATACTTTTATATAATACTAGCTGCCTCCGGCGACCAGTTGGTTCGCCATCTTAATAAATCTTGTTCAGAGAGAATCCCATAATGTCTTGTTCAGAGGCACCGACTGTTCCGCACCGGCTTCCTTGGCACTGAAATCTCTCGGATTCTGAATAGAATTTAAAATTAAGATGGTTAAAAACAGGAGCAGCCCTAGGGTAAGTGGCGCCCCCTGCTAATTTAAAAGAAGCCTCCCCCTTTTATGCTCTAGTTAGTTTTTGAGTTCAAAATGACGCCTCTTCGAAGCCGGCTCCCAGATGTGATGCTTACCATGTCGGGCCGCCCCTCGTTACAAAAATTAGATAGTTAAATGATAAAAACCTACAAAAAGGCACAACTTATTTTCGTCCTATATTAATTCTGAAGAGCTTCTGCATATACTGGCCTTTATAAAAAAAAAACGGAAAGGAAAAAAAAAAAAAGTAAGAAAATCTGAAAAAATTTCAGATTTTAAATACGCACTACAGTACTATATATTTTTCCCTATTTTCGTTCCTTATTTCATTAAGTTGGAAAGTATGTCATTATTTATGAGTGTGATTACACAAAATTAAAATTGATACTTCTAACATCCTTTTTCTGGATGTAATACATTAGAAATAGATGGAGAAAATCTGCACAGAAAAATGCACAATTCCAACTGAATGAAAATTTCAAAACCTTATTCTCAGGTGTATTCATAATCCAAGTAGCTATAGCAGACGATAAATTGCACCAAGCACTAGAATCACATCTTTTCAAAATTGCATATAAACCATTTTATTTTTCGACAAATTAAAAAGTTGCACGTTTTAGTCTTGGAAAATTTCCAAATTCTGTTCTTCTTTTGAATATAAAACATTTAATTCCTGTTCTGATTTCACATGCACACGATATTTTAATTAAAAAACAACCTTACAAATAATTTAATCTAAAAAAAAAAAAATCATTCTTTTATTTTTACTTCAAGAGTCTGAATCATTTAATAAACTTGCCAAATATGGCAACCTAGATATGCTAAATTATCCCTCTTTCCACTGCGGGGTTACAATTAAGTAATGGCGAGAGCAAAATTAGCCTTATGAGATAGGTTCTTTATCGATATCTCCTAAAATAATTCGAATTTCGAAAAAATCGCTTTGAAGTATGTCGGGACCAATCTTGGAGAATTTCCATACAAAATTTGGTAGGTCTAGGATCTAGGCGAGACATAGACAAACTAACTAACTAACCAACATTTTACACTTTGTTTTATTTATATAGATATGTGAAAGAAGGTTTAAAAAGTAAAACATCAGAACATGGTACAAGATAAAAATATTACACAGTTACTTAATAACTAAGCAGAATTTATTAGAGGAAAAAGACAAAAGAGAATTCCATTTAATTCACAAAAAGCCGAAATCAGCTAAAAAACTGAAGAAACTCATCCCTGATTACTTAAGACAGAAGAAGCTTTTGAGGTGAGTTTCTGTATATGACTTGGAAATGGATAAAGTAATCTCGCTGTCAACCCAGATACTCCTTGTCTTTTAGCATTCAGAGGAAAATGAAAGCATCTCCAATCATTCTTACTCTGAACTGCAAATCACCACAGCTGAATCTATTCAATTATTTTTGGATGCCTTTTGCTGATGATCTGAACAGTTAACCATTAGGTTAATGTCATTCTCTAAATTGGAAATGTCGTTATCAATTATACGAACTTTGTCTAAAAGTATAAAAATATCATGATATTTATTTTGAAATAAATATCAGATATATATCAATGAACCCTGTAATAGAGCAAGAGAAAGTTTGAAAGTAAATGAATTTAAGTCAACTGAGCTGTAGTGTAAGAAATGACAATTTTTAAATCATTTGTACAGATTTAATACATGTATTTATACTCTTTCAAAGCTTCATCTTACTTTCCTAAAGCAAATTCCTCAGGTTTGTATTTCAGATGATGAATAAGGACCTCCACTCCTTCTTTTGGATTTCCCCTGTATACTGGCCAGGTTGAAGGGCATAAACATTTATACCGTTCAAGAAAATCTTCATATCTTTTACGGTACGCAAAACCAGCTCGACGTACTCGTAAATTTTCCATTAAACCTAAGTACTTTACTTGATGAGCAACAATAGTCTTATCAAAAAACCCTGCAAAGAATCATGTAATTTCATTTGACACAAATGTAACTATAGTCAATACTTCAAAACTAAAACATATGCCCTCAATACTAAAATTGCAATTGAAAAAGTAGCACTTGTGATCAAAATGATCTTTGGTGTAATTTTAGTGTATACTGTACATCTTGTCGCATATGGAAAATAACTTTCAAAAAAGTACAAATAAGTTTATTCAAATGATATTAATTTAAAAATAGTTTTACCTTACTATATGCTTGCTGCATGTTTTACTATTAAACACTAGCTCATGATTTTTATAGATTTATATGCATATGTAAAAAAATTTAATTATAAAAAAAATTAAATTAATAAGTATTGTACACCTGCAATGGGAAATACAGTTTTTTTTTTTTTTTTTGTGGGATCTGTGTGTATGCAAAGGGATGATTGGCAGAGGGTCTTATTTTAAAATTCTTATTCGACTAAACAAAAAGCATGAAAACATAACATATTAGCAATGTCAATTTTCGGGGAGGAAGGGAATACTAAAGTTTGGTAGTTATTGTTCTGTATCCACTATCATTATGCAAGATTATTTAATTAGTAGGGTTTGCATATTTAAAATAAATATAAAACAGTGTATCCATTAAATTAAAAAATAATTAAATATTCAAATTTATATAAACTTATTTAAATAGCCTACCTTTGATTATTTAAATTATAAATAGGACAGTGCAAACATTCAGTTTCAATTAGAGTGCCTTTCATAGTCAGTATTTTCTGATAAGAATATGTTGGAAAATTCAGGTAATTTAATTTTCATATAAATAAAATTGTTTTCAATTGCTCTTTTGCTTACTTTCTTCTAAGTACATACCATGATTACATTTCCAAGGTAAAGAGACTGATTGTTACAGTTTTGAGTAACAATGCTATTTCAAGAAATTAATCTTAAAAAAAAATAATTATTTTAAAGTTTTACTTGATATACATATTATATATAAATGTATTTAAACCTTAAGGTAAAATCTATCATTTCTTTAGATTATTAATAGACTAGTTAATAATAAAATAGATGAATTTAAACTCTTGTATACAGAACTATTTTTTTAACTTTTTCTTTTATACTTTACTTTTTAAATCATTTTTAAAAATATTTTATCTGATACTATTATTTGTAATGGGTATGAGTAAATGCCATCCACTGCTGTGGTTGAAGTTCTAGCAAGATTGTTTTGTACTCAGCAGATTTCTGTTATTTTAGCAATTATTTGCAGCTCATACACATGTATTGATTTTCTGATGAAAATCATAGTATAGCTACAACTAAAATAATAAGAGCCAATAAATTATAAATTGAAAATATCACCTGGACGTTTGCAATCATTAGGTTTAATACACCTAATATACCATGGCTCTTTTGACATAAGAATGCTCATCAACAAAGAAAGACTGATTTTAAATTGAGTTGCTGCCTAGAAAAAAAAAGTTTAAAAAAAGTCAATGTAAAATTTCATCAAAGGGAAAGAACAAAACATGACATGTAATTAAATATTTAAAAAAATACTAACTGTATGGGGTCTCTTCTTATCAAACAACTCTTCAGATCTAAAAGTTTGCATCACTACTGGATTTTTCGATGTAATCATAGCCTTAAAAATAAATATATAAATCATTAAAATCTGAAAGAGTATAACCACACTGATGTCAACTAGATCTGTTGTCACGTTGACACAACATGCATATTTTTTATGAAAAATTATTGATACAAATGTTAATTCCTTTGTCTAAATTTAAAGTAATAGTCTATTCTAAATTTAATTAATTAAAATTTTTTTTAACAGTAACTGATTTTAAAGCTTTCAAATTTCCTTTTGCCCATTTCATTTGTAAAGGCAATAACATACTTTTAAATCATTTCAATTTTCTGCCTTCGACAATGCTAATCAAACTTGCAGGTGCAGTCTGTTTTATTTATTTTTTCTTCCTGTCTACTTTTCACACTTATTCATATAAAAGCCTAACTTGCAGAATCACACTGTTCCCAAACTGCAGTGCTTGTTTATCTTTTTTAGCATCTCTGTGCGCAGATGCACACATCGAATGTTCTAGGAAAGTCTTTCGAATTCCGCTTTTCTCTCTTTTGACATACGCAATAAACAGCCAAATTTGACCTCGTGACATACCCCTCTGTGCATCTTTGAATGTGAGCAGTCAGTAGTGAGTTGGCGAGCAGAGTAGAGCTGCATTGGAGGTTTGGGCAAGCACTTTCCCCTTCAGGATTGTGCCTCTGCCCACCTAGCGTGTTAATTATTTTGTAACTATATTTCATCATTTTCAATAACAGAGAAATTTTACGTATGTATGTGTATGAAAAGTGAAGAAATAAGTTGTAGATTTTACTGTGTGAAGTACTATATATAATGTGTTATGAAATATAATTAAAAAAAGGTCGGAGTGTGGTTTTCATCTGATTTACGTATCGCGACTCTATACGTAAAATCGTGCTGGTTCGAGTTTTATACAGGAATGCCTATCCATCTTTTGCCATCAAGTTTTTTTCTAGTGTAATTGAAGATTATACAGTTAATATATGCATTCATCTTCACTTCGAGTGAACAAGACATATTTCTTTTACAGTGTGTGATTGTGATACAACCCTGTTTTCATCTTGCTTTTTTGCTGACAAGTGTGTATTGAAAATGATAATCTCTTTAAGCCAGTATTTAAATCGTCAAAATAAAATATTTTGCCACTATACGAGTGTAGATGAATGTTTCACAGTTACATCTTAAATAATGATAGCGGATTGTCAACTTGCTCAATGATAATAATGCACAACAAAATAGTGTCTAATCAATAAAGAATTAAGTTTATTTCTACATTAAATTATAATCGGAACAGATGTATTGAATATTTGGCCACTATTTGTTACTCAGGTTGCCAAATATTCAGTTGTCGGAACATTCGGTAGGCTGAATACTGTTATATATTCAGCTGAATAATTTCAGAATGAAAGAAAAAAATGTTTTCAACATTAATTTTTAAATGCATTTAACAAAGAATATTGCTTAGTTTGTACTTCAACATGTTAATTTTATGTTATAAAATACCTAAGTCACTGAGTTTTAAGCTGCAAAAGACATAATCATAATTCACAGCAGAAAATTCCCAGATGTGTGAAATTCAAATACTTGGACAAATTTTAGGGTCAATGCAAACAGTGCCAATTGTACTCCAAATGTTTTGAGATACTATAAAATGTGGCTTTTACTTCTTATTAAACACTTAGAGCATTAAAAATATATGTGAGTAGTTTTTCTTTAAAAGAATTTGCAGAGAGTTGTAGTTTTCTTTAAGAGGGCAAGATCTTTTCAGATCTTCAATTACAAACAAAATTTTGAAAAGCTACTAAATATGTTTTGGCCAGTGGCTGTGAAATCTGAAGTGTGACAAGATTATGGATAATTAACAGCATTTATTACCATAGCATATTTATTAAATTATTTCCAGTTCTCAGCCTAGAGTGGTCAGTGTGGACTGCTTTAGAGTTGCTATGGAAGATGACTATTTACAGAGACCTGTATAGATTGGGGCTGACAGATACAGATATTTGTCCCCTTTGTGACCATGGCATGCTTATGACTGGAGAGCACCCCAACAATTGTTGAGCTATTAGGCAAGTTGGAGTGTATAGGCTGAATTTTATTTTTTACCAACTATGCAAAAAATTCCAGAGCTGGGAATCGAACCCAGGACTGCCGCATAACGTGCGGGTGCTCTACCACTGAGCTACTCTGGGACGATTCCCAGATGAAATTTCTCGCATAAGAGCCGTTGGCATTTATCATCTTCCTCTGCAAACCACAGATAGAACAGATGAAACAATTAATTCGCGACAACTCCATTACGCCACGGATATTATACATTTTTAGAAAGTGATTCCATCAACCTTTCAAGTTATTAGGCAAGTTGGAGTGTATAGGCTGATTAATTTTATTTTTTACCAACTATGCGAAAAATTCCAGAGCTGGGAATCGAACCCAGGACTGCTGCATAACGTGCGGGTGCTCTACCACTGAGCTACTCTGGGACGATTCCCAGATGAAATTTCTCGCATTAGAGCCGTTGGCATTTATCATCTTCCTCTGCAAACCACAGATAGAACAGATGAAACAATTAATTCGCGACAACTCCATTACGCCGCAGATATTATACATTTTTAGAAAGTGATTCCATTCACCTTTCAAGTTATTAGGCAAGTTGGAGTGTATAGGCTGATTAATTTTATTTTTTACCAACTATGCGAAAAATTCCAGAGCTGGGAATCGAACCCAGGACTGCCACATAACGTGCGGGTGCTCTACCACTGAGCTACTCTGGGACGATTGTAAAAAATGAAGACTTGGATAAAATTATTATTGAATAATTTCATCAATGTCGGAGTGAAAATGTGCCCTTGATTGGACAAAATGTATAAATGTCAATGTTTCTAATGCAAGAATTTCATCTGGGCATCGCCCCAGAGTGGCTCAGTGGTAGAGCACCCGCACGTTATGCGGCAGTCCTGGGTTCGATTCCCAGCTCTGGAATTTTTCGCATAGTTGGTAAAAAAAATAAAATTAATCAGCCTATACACTCCAACTTGCCTAATAACTTGAAAGGTTGATGGAATCACTTTCTAAAAATGTATAATATCCGCGGCGTAATGGAGTTGTCGCGAATTAATTGTTTCATCTGTTCTATCTGTGGTTTGCAGAGGAAGATGATAAATGCCAACGGCTCTAATGCGAGAAATTTCATCTGGGAATCGTCCCAGAGTAGCTCAGTGGTAGAGCACCCGCACGTTATGCGGCAGTCCTGGGTTCGATTCCCAGCTCTGGAATTTTTCGCATAGTTGGTAAAAAATAAAATTAATCAGCCTATACACTCCAACTTGCCTAATAACTTGAAAGGTTGATGGAATCACTTTCTAAAAAATGTATAATTGTTGAGCTGTTTTTAATTCTTTATCTTTTTATGTTATTGATAAAGCATCTGGTTATTGCTTTTATCATACTTTTTTGTATTAGGCTGCTTCTCAACTAGGCTGGAATTTCAAAAATTGAAGAAGTTGAGACTTTAATATCCTCTAACAGTGTACCAGTGAGACTCCTGCAGCTTCTGAGTCCGAAAGGAGGAATGCATGCTGGGCAATTTTGATAAAAGTGATCTAGGTGATTATTCAAACGGGGTTTCTCAAAGGGTGTGAAGGATGAGAAAGTATCCGGAAAAATGTATTGAGTGAAATCTTATGGCAAGTGTGGGTGAGGGATAGTTCATGGCAATGATGTAAAGACTCTGGAGAGGTTCTAAAAGCTTCAGAACAGATCTGTAGTGTAATATGATGTATAGTGTCTAGTTTCTTAAAATCCTAAAAACTTGGCAGAATCATGGACTTCTATTTTCGATCTACCTAGATAAAGCTCTAGATGTAGATGCATACCACGCTTCTTGCAAAAGTGAATAGACACAGTCTTATCTTGAGATGGTGCATTCTATCCAGATAAATTGTAACCATTTGTGTTACACCACTTCAGATTATGGTGATTGCAGTCTGAAGTTGGCGTTCAACAAAGTGCATGTCCTTGCCCTGACAGGAGATCTGGATATCTACATATAAGCTTTCATGTACGGTCAGAGAGAGTTGATTTAGTATGTCATTAATTTTAATAGAGAAGAGGGTGACGCTGAGGACAGAGCCCTAAGGTACACTCTCTTTTTCCCCAAACTTATTAGGCAGGGTGTTATTTATGTGTACCTTAAAATTGTTGAGGGAAAGGAAGTTCTGTATAAAAAGTGGTAGATTACCATGGAAACCTAAATTATGGAGGTCTCCGAGGATACCGCATCTCCATGTCCGATCGTACACACTTTCTGTGACGAAAAAGACAGTAACTAAATGATTTCTTCTCAGGAAGGCATGGCAAATTAGGGATTCTAAATTTAAAGTACTATCAATAGTCAACCTGTGTTTATGGAAGCCACTCTGAAAAGGGTGACTGAGTTTCTAAAATATAAACGAGATGAGTATTAACTATTTTTTCCATCAGTTTGAACAAACAACTACCTGCTGTGCCAACTCCAACTAAGTAAGAGCTATGGGTGGTTGTTACTGGCATCAGTTGTGTTTTTTCCCAGGTTTAGGGAGGATAATAATTATAGCAATTCTATGAGAGAATGGAAATGTGTGTTCATTCCAGATTCCCTCTTATATATCAGAACCCTAGATATTATATAATTGCAAAAGGTTTAATAAAGAGTTATGGGAGCGGTGCTTTATCATTTCATATGTAATGCCATCGGGACCAGACATGTATTTGATGACTGCCTTAAGTATTTTCATGAGTTCATACATAGTAAGCATGTTATTGTAAGGGAAGCAGGAGGGTGTAGTAAAGTTTAATTTATGCCACTCTGATTGTTGTTTAAATGGAAGGAATGTGTTTGAATAGTTGGTGCTGCTAGATGTGAAAGCCAAAGATTGAGCAATATGTTAGCAATCTCTTTTGTATCAGAGATTATGCAGTTTTTGGAAAGGCAGGATATTGTGCGGTTATTATAGATTACCATGGTTCTTTTTATTTTTTCCCATAGCTCCTTAGTGGAAGTGATGGTGGTAGAGGCATATTTATTCCATGATTCTTTTTGCGCATGTCACCTTATTTTTCGTGAATATGCTCCCATTTTTTAAATATTATTAAATATAAAGTATGAAGTTTTCAGCTGTAGGGTATCGTCGAAAGGTGCCCCATGCTTTTTGGTAATAGAGCACTTCTCATTCCACCACATTTTTTTGCAGGATGTTGGTGCACTTTGGAATTGACGAATCTGGAGCTTTAATAATTATACAAGTAACCTTTTAGACTACCTCGTCAACAGTACCTTCAATATCTTCAGATGATATAACAGACATCTCAGTGAAAGTTTCCCAATATGCTTTATCTTGTATATAACAGGAGATGGTAAAATTATGGCTGGGGTTCTGATATAAGGGTGAAATAATTATTGGAAAATGATCACTAGTGTGTAGGCTACTAGAAACAGAATTTGTACAAAGGAAAGATGGAGAGAGAAAGGATTGCAATATCTATGGCATGGAAGGATTTAGTTGGATAATGCCAGTAAGTGTTGTTGCCATTATTCATAATACATAAGGAGAGATCTGTAATTAGTTGTTCAGTTCGTTGCCCTCTATTGTTAGTGTCTTTAAGGGGCTATAGGCATTCATGTCCCCCCAGGAGCAGGAAACGGAAGGAAGTTGCTGGACCAGGTCATTGAGCTAAGTTTGGCTGACTGTTTTGTTCGGGATAAGATAAATACTGCAGATTGTGGTAAGATGAATGAGATGGATGCTAAAGGCGACAGCCTGCAAAGTTGTGCTGATATTGATTATATGATAAGGATATGGATTATTTATTAAAGGGGTAACTCCACCAGAGGCTATTTTCCCTAGTTCATAGGGTAGTTCTAAGGATGGTACAATTGTGAATTTGAGTTTGTTCATTGGCTTTGAGGTATGTTTCCTGAAGTGCAAGACAAGCGGGATTATGATCATAAATTAAAAGTTTTGAGGACATCAATTTAATTTAAAAAACTGGGGCAGTTCCATGAAAGCAGTAAAGCTATAATCAAGTCATGTTAGGCATGATGGTGATCTTGCTCTGAATCCCTGATGGTTGAGGTGGGGTTCTAGGGATGCTATCATCCATGATATTATCAGAAATTTCAGAGACGAAAGGATCCAAACGTACTATTGAGTGTGGTGTTGTCACTATACTATCCCTTTTCTTAAATTTTCTTTTGTCAGTGATTAATTTAATTTACCTCTACCCAGGACGTTTTAGTAATGTAGGATCTTTGCAGTTATAATTTTAAATAACTAGTACTAAGTAATTTCTTACCTTTGGGGGGGCTGTTAATTATTTATTTTGTTTTGGCAGTGTAAAGTTTTCTCTCTTTTGTTTACTTTTTGTAGTTAAATTTTCTTTTCACCAGCCGTTTTTCGCCTTCAGGGCGTTTAAAATTAATATTTACTTTTAATTGCCGTTCTGTGGTTAATCAGGGGTTTAAAATATAGTGGCTGTACCTCATACCTCCCTTTTCATTAAAGTTGTTTTGTTGGGATTTTTTAAAATTAATTTTCGTAGCTTCCCGTAATCCCACTTTTCCTTATTTTGTTACTTTATTTCTCTCGTTGTCAGGAGTCTCCCTGTAAATATTCAATAATTTTCGTCATCTTTTAAGTTTTGCTTGCTATTTCACACTATTGCATCATATTCTGTGCCTGTTGCATCAGATTTCAGAGGTGACGCTAACATTTCCGCCTTTTTTTTATCCTGATTGTTCTGGAACTTTCTTTTTCCCCCTGTTTGAGCCCCAGGTCGGACTATCCCGGAATGACTTGAGGTGCACTCTCGGCTCTGATTGGCTGAGGGTGGTGGTTCCGGAGCGGTGGTGAGGGCGAGCGCGCGAATTTTCAGGCAGTTACGCTTGGACATCCAGACTAGGAGGTGGTGTTTCTTTTTTAGCTCTTGCGAGCTCCAGACTACAAGTTCAGCCCAGCCTTAGGATGACTTGTGACAGCCTTGAAGCGATGTCCTAAGATATGCTGTAAAGAAGGAGCCTAGACCCTCTTCACCCATGATGGCGCGATCAACCTCACCATGTCTTTGACTGCGTTGATAATTTTTTTTTTACTGGCCGCTGAATGAGAACCAAGTTCAGCAGATGTTGCGTACGGAAGAGATGACCTGCTAGGCCGACGCACGATCCAGCTCCTGCCGTTGTGTGTTGCTGATTAGCACATGGCCCACCGTTCACACATCGACTGACGTCGTTCCCCCCGATCGCCATGCCGCCAGCGCCCATGTTATGGTAAGAAGTTTCCATACTTATCCTTTACTAGTTTTGATGCTTGTCCATGTGAGGTGCCTCTAGATGGATGTCTGCAATGTGGGCCTAGCCCCGAGTCTCCAGACTGTCGTTTGAGGGCTTGATCTCTTTTTCTATCAAGAAGATTTTGAACCAGTGTGCTCCAAGTAACGCTGCTTCTCATGGTGTCTCAATATGGAGGACTGTTCGCGTCATCTGCCGCCCCCCTCCCTCTTTTTTTCTTTTTCCTTTTGTTAAAGTGTCATTTTCTTATTTTATTTTGTTTTTCCCCATTTTTTCTTTTGTTTAATTTTTTCAAATTTATCTTTCTCATTTTTTTCCTCTTTTTGTCAGTGCAACTAATTTTTTTGACCATCGGTCATACTGTAAAATTATAAAATAGGGGATTGAGCAGTAGCTCGCTGAAATGTATCAAAATTACAGTGTCTATTTCTTTTCATTGGTAACAACTTGTCTAAATTACATGACATTTGATTTCAAGCAAAGCATGATTTTCTTTTATATTTAATTTTATGGTTTGCAACCATGGGTACCCAGGGGTTTAAATTTTTACCGAAATATATGAGTATTTTTGACTGACCTGATCTTTTATGCAGTACTGGAGCAGGTGTTAATTTGATCTAAACCTTTAGCAGTTGATTAAATCAAGCTATGAGTTGTGAGTTGTGTTCTAGATAAGAATATTTTTATTAATTTTTATTTAACGGTTAATTGATTATTGCTGCTGTATCATGCTATAAAGCAATATTGGTGAAGCATTTTTTGTACAGCATATTAAGTTTAATTATTTTATTTTAAACTAATATGTTAATTGTTCAATAAATGTGTTTCAATCCCATCTTTTAGCTCTCTTTACTTTGTCAACACACAACACAAGGGAGGTAAGCAAAATGCTGGGTTATTCTTTCAAAAGTTTTACACAACGTGTTACTTTTTTTTTTTTTTTTTTTTTTTTTAACTGTGAAATTTAAAGTGTAGTGTTCCAAATTGGAACATCACCACATGAGTCATGAATGGGTCATTGTGAAAGGATGTGTCTAATATTAAGTCTGGACTTAATATTTTTTGTGCTGTAAGCTGCACTTTTTTTAATTAACCCGTAAGCAGGCATGCTGGGGTAAATCTCACCCCAGGAACATTTTTTCTTTGTAAAATAGGAGAAATATTTTGAGAACAATTCTGCCCCTTCTTCTACCTTTCAAGGTCAAGATCTAGTTGGGGTTGGTGAAGGAATGTTGTTTCTTTGTTGTCCAGGAGGGGAGTAAATTCCACTTTGGGATTAAATACTCCCACACGACTAGCAATGTTTCATTTCGATAACACAGTATGAGCAGAGACTTCGTGATCATCTAGCTGCAGTAGAAACTGATACTGAAATTGATGATTCTGGGGAATCGAAAAAAGATCACATTTCAGAAAGCGAGCATGATACAAATTCTGAGCAAGAAAATGATTTTGAAATTATAGACATTGATAGCAATGCGGAATTTTTCATTGGGAAAGATGGAATGAAATGGAAGAAGATCCCACCAGCAAAAACTATTCGCACAATATCCCATAACATTCTTACCTAAAAGCCCAGTGTAAAACAACAGGACTCAAATTTAAAGATTCCAATGGATTGTTTAAAAGCTATTTTTGACTATGAAATTATGGATATATTAGTAAAATCAACTAATTGCTGCATTGCATCTATAAAAGGAAAGTTCAAAGGAGATAGCGATGCAAATGACACAAATATGGCTGAAGTGAAAGCTCTATTTGGTTTATTATATAATTCAGGAATGTTGAGAGCAAGGATTTGTGGTCATCTGATTATGGCATACGCATTTTTTCAGCTACAATGTCAGTAAAGCATATCCACTTCCTTTTACGATGTCTGAGATTTGATGACTTTAGCACAAGAGTTCAGAAGAGAAAACAATTTGACTGACTTGCGAAGGGGAAGATGTTTATTTAAGCAATATATTAAAAATACACCTGAAAAATATGGAATAAAGATATTTGCCTTATGTGATTCCTTGACGTTTTACACATATAATATGGAAATATACGCAGGTACACAGCCTATTGGACAATTCAGGCAATCAAATTCGGCTCATGATGTAGTAAAACGATTGGTTGCACTCATGAGTGGAATCGGACAAAATATCACAATGGATAATTGGTTTATGAGCTTCCCATTATCTTGCGAACTACTGCAGATACATAATCTTACAAGCGTTAGAACATTATGAAAATATAAACGAGAAATACCAAATGAATTTTTACCAAACAAATCTAAACAAGTGCATTCTTCTCTTTTTAAGAATTTAGCAAGGAGAAAATCGCTTTGACATCATATGTTCCCAAAAAAGAAAAATCTGTACTGGTTATGTCTTCTATGCATTGCGATGCTAAAATTGATCCACTGTCAGAGAAACAGAAACCAGAAATCATCACCTTCTATAATTCAACTAAGGGTGGAGTTGATACAGTGGATGAGCTATGTGGTACATACTCAGTTTCTCAGAAATGTAAATGTTAGCCTTTGACACTTTTTTTTGGAATAATGATTGTAACTGGTATAAATGCTTACATTGTGTAGTGCTCAAATAATAAAGCCCAGGAAAAGATTGACCGACGCAGCTTTCGGAAAGAGCTTTCTATGGAATGGAACTGGTGAAGGATCACCTTACATCTTGGTCAAATATTCCATTTCCTACAGAACTTTGTCATTGAATAAAAAGGTTGTCAGGTATTCCAGAAGATGAGAAAGGAAATAAATTTCTCAAAAGAACATAAGGACGATGCGATATTTGCCCACGAAAAGAAGACAGGAAAACTTTTTTGTCATGTTATAACTGTAATTGTTTAGTATGTAAAAATCATGTAATAATGAAATGTGAAGAATGTGACAGCAATAAAATCTATTAATTATTAAACATACATTTTAAAACAAGTGACATTTTTAATTAATATTTTGATGATGCCAAGTATTAATGTGATAATAGATATATATATATATATATATATATATATATATGCATGCATGTATGTATGTATGTATGTAAAATGTTTAACAATTTATTCAAATAATTTTAATGAAAAGTAGTGTAAATATTACTGGCAAATATTTACGAAATGTCACTAGGTGATTTTATATTATATTAATGAAATAATTAGTGTTCTTAGGTATCAATTATACCATGTGGCATTTTTTTCTTAAAAAGTAGGATCTTTACAGAAATTGATAGAAAATATCTAAATAAATATGAAGCGCGAGATTTACCACCGAAGAACTCATGCATTTTACAATATAAGCCCACAAATTTGTTTTTCAAATGTTTTTAATCAAAAATATCACAGGAGACAAAATGGGATAATATTTGCCCCACGCAAGTGCTTAAGTTACAAAAGTAGAAGCGCATGCTGACGGGTTAATTGTCCAGTTTGAGCGGAGATGTTGCTTTGAGGCTTTTTCTTGGGTGTGCTTTTTTGTGAAACTATGGAAGAATTATTTTGAGTAGAAACAGTTGACTGTTTAGCATTTGGAGTGGAAGTAGATGAAGAGAGAGGTACAGATTTTGGTGGGTCGGTTTGGATGGCAACTGGTTTAACATATTTTACTGCAGCAGCATATGATTGACCAGATTTAGGAGTGTGAGAGGCTATTATTTTATGCGCTTCAGAGCAAGACAGTCTCAGTGGCATGCAAAGACTATATTTATTTTTCATAGGGCCATTTGGACATGAACAGAATATGAAGGATGGTCTTGTTTGCAGTTATACCATTCAGGTGAGGTAGTCACTGTCATGGCTAGAGATTCCACAACGGGCACAGGCTGGGCAACCACGACAAGAGGTTTTGGTATAACTGAACTTTTGGCACTGAAAACAATGGATAGGATTTGGTATGCACGGTCTAACGGCACATGAAAGATAGCCAGCTTTGATATGCGATAGAAGTTTGGAATGCCAAGATTATATGCTTAGTGTCCAGTATTTGGTTATTGCGTCCAATAGAGATTCTGCAAACTGCACAAATTATTTTGAGATTTCAGATTTTCTAGAATTTCAGCCTCAGAGCAGTGTAACAGGTCAGGTTCATATATGGTGCCTCTTGATGAATAAAGTGTATTATGAGGTGATACAGTGACAGATTGTAGACTGATAGTTTTTAATTTTATGATGTTGTGTGCCTGTTAGCAATTAGTTACTTCCACTAAGCGGTATCCATATTTTTTTTTAATTCTAGCAACTTCACCAACATTAGCTATTATGCATTTGTCTATTAGAAATGGACACGTTCAGCTAAAGCTTCCTTCCTGACATTTTACAAGAAAAAATCGTCCATTAACACCCCCTTGAGTAAGAGACTTCGGAACATTGGCATGTGACAAAGAAAGCATTGAATCCATGTTGAGGTTTGAAGATTCGGACTCGTCTGCACTGCCCACCATGGAGCCCAGCTATGGGATGCATGTACATACACCAGTGCTAGTTAGGTCTATACACACACAGTACATCCGTTAAGCAGAATCCACCCTTAACAATGTGCCCAGTAGATGTTCAATTGCTTGAATCCTACCAAACTAGAACCACTAGCCGATTGATATGCAGGGGAACGTTGCGCCTGTTTACTCGAAAACAAGGCCAAAGCAATGTATGTTGTATAAAACCCCTCAATTACCAGGATCCCTCATTTCTAGGGACACTGATCTCCAATCACGGCAAACACTTGGGCAGTTTACCAGCCAACAGAAGCTGGCTGAACAGAGCGACTGCAGCTTCTAAAGGGGGGGGGGACCCCCACCCCCTTCAGGAGAAATTATCATAAAATAATTTTTAAACTGTTGCATCTCGAATTTTATCTGTCATAACTTTTTGATATTTCGCTCTGAGGCTGCTCTGAAGGGGGGGGAGCCCCCTCTCAGGAGGGGGGGTCACCTCCTGAGAGGAAACCACAGTGAGGGGGAAGGGGAAGGATAGAGCTAAGTAGAGAGGAGGTAAAGAAAAGAGAAGCAAAGGATCGCTGGGGGTCCGGAATCACGACACCTGTGAGTACCTAAAGAAGGTGCTTCCCCTGAGGTGAAACTTGTTCTAGACAGTAACTTTGAAAACTCCTCGTTATTGATAACATTACTTGAAAAAATTGAATTTCATTTAGCGAAGGTTCTTATAAATGCAGCTATTTTGAACTATACATTCAAATAGATTAAGATAATAATGATGCTGCAGAAAACTAAACTAACACTTTCACTGAGCATTAAATTCTTAGTCCTTAGCAGTAAAACCCTTTAAGTATTTTTTATTATTGATTTTTATATGATTAAAATAGGCACTTTTATATTAAAACCCTTGAAAGTTAAATTAATTTTGCTTTTATAAAAAATATGACAGTCAAAAAATCCACCTGGTTATTAAATACAGTCATTTAGTTTAAAAACTGTTCAACAAATAACATATATGGCAAGGTAAACTCTTTAGTTATAATAAAAATTCAAATAATTAAACAATATGCAATCACCTTGCAGTAATTTTAATATTTCATTTTATAAGATATTACCTTTTTCAAGTCTCTAAATAGAAGATCATTATTTTTATCCAAGAACCCTGAAAATATAAAATAAATATTAATATAAAGTAAAATATTTAACCTTTTCATAAACTGCTTGCATGAAACAAACATAAATCATATCATATGACAAATTTATCTGTATCATTTAGTATTAAACTGTTAATTTCATTAATTAGAAAGCCATATTGAAAATTTTGTTAATACAATTTACTTTTTTCAAGTTGAATTTGCTTTGTTACGCATTTATCGTACATTAAACTAAAATATTTATATGTGTACATCAGAGAGATAAAATAGCAAAAAATTATAAGCACACAGATTTGTAAATATTAAAATGTATTTTAAAGTACATCACACTTACTTGATTTAATATCTAAAAAATAAAGCTAAGTTGTTTATGTTTGAGCAGAAAGTAACTCTCTTGCTGCATTGCCTCACAAGTTTTCTCTACTTATTATAAAATATGTCTGTTGGTGGCATTACAGACAAACGGATACAAGAAAATTACCAAATTTGGTAGAAAGGTTTCATAAGTTCTAAACATGAAGTTGTGTGGTTTTTTTCAAAATTCGGATTAGAATTTTTAAAATTTTATATTTTATGCAATTTTTTACATTTTTTCTCACCTAATTCATATTAACGAAGGTATTTGCGCTTTCAGTAAAACAACATTTGCATCATCAGATAGAGGGGAAAATTTTCTTTTAAAAGCAGTTTTTTCTGAATATGTAACATACTTTTCAGATTCTTAAGAACTTTTTAACTAGATCACTTTTGACGAAAATTATCATAAAATAATTTTTAAACTGTTGCATCTTGAATTTGATCTGTCACAACTTTTTGATATTTTGACAAATGATGAAACATTCATTTAATCCTCTTTTAAAAGAAAAGCTAAAAACTTGTATAAATTAGGTCTTTTTTTTTTTTAAAGAATTTTAATGTAATGTTTAAAATTCATTAGAAGCTGCACAAATAATTTAAGGCTGTTATAGACATCAGTCAAGACATGAATTTTTATGCTATGTTGCTACCAAAAGCATGGAAAACTCTTGTCTTTTCAACCTTGGGTTATCTAGCAGTATTTTTGATACAGTTTTTAAACAGGGTAGTAGATTTTTGAATCGCAAGTGAGGTCTACTTCTCTGGAATCAAGTGCTTTAAAATGTTAGAAAAAGATGCAATTCTAATATATTTTTAAACAAACATATTTTTCTGTTCTGTAAATACATAATATTTATAATACAAATGCTCTTCATTTTAAATGTTACAAAATCCGTATTAAAAACGCGATATTAAAAATTTTCTATTTACTTTTTTATTTTTGCATTTAATTATGCCCTAGCCATATATATGTATCCAGCATATGCATAGTGCCAGTATAGTTTTATTTTAACATAGGATTACATTCCTCCATAACAGTCCAATGTAAAGAAAAAAGGTTTTCAACACCATAAGTTTCAATATTATTCGGTATGAAAACTACTGTGTAAAATAACCATACTTAATTACTCAGGGCATCTTTTACCACAATCAAAACGTGACATCAGAAATTAAAAATGGCATGAAATTCATAAACTCTGCACATAATTTAACATCCTATCTGAAATTTGAACAGCTCGAAATAGCTTGAACGACTCTAAATATCTTGAGATTACACAGTTTGATGTTTTTCACAAGACTGAACACCATGGAGGATTTAAATATCTAGATTTGTACAACTTGGACACTTTCTGCCAAAGCAATATGAAATATTTACGGTGCTAAATATGCCAATCTGATAAGAATTATGCATAAAAATATATGGAGAGCTGTTTTAACCTTTTGCAGGCCATGTTCTCAACTGGAACACTAAACTGAAAATTTATTTAAAAATTAAATTTCAACTGACTTGAAAAATTAGAACGCATAGTTAAAAAGATGACTTAATTTTTTGAAATAGAATTCCTATCATTAGTGGGAAAATGTGAATCATAAAAATGACCATTCATAATTTTTTTACTGAGCATAACTGAAAAAAAATCATATCAATTTGAAAAATTCGCGAATGCTTTTAAAAACAGTCTGGTATCTTTGAAATATTTTTCATTATTAAATAGGACACAATTTTTCATAATATTTATCATAAAGAAACTTAGGATAACTTATTATACATTCATGTTTCAATTGGGAACACAGAGAAAATTGTATTAATTTTTTATTTTTAACCATTTAAATGACGAATAGTTTTAACTACAGCATTAGAAGGCAAAATAGGCAAAAAACTAATTTAAAATATACCTGGATCTGAATTTGGCCTGTAAAAAGTTAATAGCAACTATTTTGAAAAATGATTACCGTTCATGTTAATCCATAAATTGCAAAAAATCACCAAAGAGTAGAAAGGCACCATTGTTTTCAAATATCTAAGCTCTTTCTTTAAATTAAGCATTAAAGAGAGAGAAGCATATATAGTATTAGATAGATAGTATTGTTTCAGAAAACTCTGCTATTCCTGTGTTCGTCATTCTAAAGTCCAGTAGGTGTAGAAAGTTCTAGTAAAAAGTCATTTGTCAAGATGGAACATGTGATATAAGTTATCACATGCAATTTTAAATACCTATAATTTGATATTAAAACCCCCTTGAATGTGTATAAAAAGAATAATGGTAAGCTATTACCAGGGATGTGATTGGCCAAGAAAAAAATTAGCTGAAATTTTTTTGGTCTCCGGGGGGGGGGGGACAAAATTTTAGAAAATTTTAAAAGGTATAATGTATGTTAGCACAGTGATATCAAATAATCATGTTTTCATATTAATGAAGTCAGGGGTCTCCCAATATGGAATTAATGATAAAAATTATATATTAGGTATATAAGTACAGCATAGGACCGATTATCCGGAATTCCGAAATCCGGAAGTACCCAAAAGCCGGAATGGCCGCCAGTCTCTTTTTTTCCCCCGATCATCATAATGAAATAGGAAAAAAAAAAGGTCTTAAAAATTTAAAGCAATCCGAAGTTGACCGGCAAAACAGAGGTTGGGGGGGTTGGGGGGGGGGGGGTACGCACGTACATACAGATCTATTTTTATTTAGGTATTTTTTAAACAAAGTTTTTAATTTATGTGTTTGAATCTGTTGGAAGAATAATAAAAATAAAAAATAATACAAGAGAATGATTAAAAAAAAAAAAGAAAATCGAGTGTAGTTCTGTGCTTCCTACCTCTTGCGTTTCTGCTTATGCGATAACATAGTTGAATCATTGGAATGTCGAGCCGGAAAGTAGGTCATGACTCACTAGAATTAAATAATCCGTTATCAGCCTTTCTGCTCTTATTTGGGCTTTTTTTTTTTTTTTTTTCATGCTGCCGCTTTGGAATCTTTAAGATTTAAATAAACAGAGCCAGCTGATCAGGTTTTTTTTTTTTTTTTTTTTTTTTTTTTTTTTTTTTTTTCCCCTCCCCATCCTCTATTACATACTAGCTCCGCAGCTGTAAAATATTTGTGTTTTTGTTATGTATCTGTCGTAATTTGAGAGCATATGCAGCTTTTTTTTCCTCCACCGTAGGAGTTGATCCTTTTATAATGAGCTTTTACATATAAAATCAGTGAAAGTGAGGTACGTGGTGTAAAAATTCGGATTGATAGACTGATTAGTCCATTGAACGATGTCAGCAGCAGGGTTTTGCTACGGCGCAAGAAATAATGACAATAACTTTAATTAAAGAAAAGGCATTAAAAGAAAAAGCTAAATCATACGGCAAACAAAAATTACTGAGATATTTTGTAAAAAATAATGTTGCAAAATAAATATTGTGCGATTTATGAGATTGTTTGTTTCTTGTGTAAAACGAGATCGAAAAAAAGCTTTAAAGTGGGTGCAGAGGGTGAAAAGTCTGGTTTCCTCACTGAAAATCGGAAAAAAAATCCCCTGAATCACCGCGGTCCCGACGATTCCGGATTTGAGACTTTGTACTGTATTTTGTAAATCAGAAAAATTAAAAGGAAAAAGGAATCAAAATCCCGAAAACCTTCGGTCCTGACAATTCCGGAAAATCGGTCCTATACTGTATTATAAGTCTGTTATTAACAAATACACAATACCAAAAGAATCTGGTGCTTTAATATCACTAATTAACAATACAATATGTGGTGTTTTAAAAAGTGACGAGCTCGGCAACCAATCGGATTAATCCCATTGATGTTTCTAGTTGCGTGTTTTCCATTGGCTTACTTACTAACTTCAGTTTGGTGAGTCAACCGGTTTCCATTTATTTATAAACAGAGCGCAGAATGACCAAGAATAACACTGTTTTTATCATATGAAAGTACTTTAATTAAAACCAGATTGAAGAAAATCTGATTGAAATTCGCTGAAGATCTGAAAAGATTAAAAATCACGGAAGTTTTGAAAATGTTAAATTTCGCGGAAGTCCGCTAATCAGCTATTTAAAATTAGCGGATTTCCGCTAATTCGCGGAAAAATCACATGCCTGTATTACATGCCAAAATTCATTTTCGGATCGTCTTTTGAAATTTTGTGAACTATAAACTAATTTATTTGCAATATTCATCTATTCATCTTTTTATTCAAGATGACGGCCATTTGGAAATCAAATTGCGCACGTACCCTGGTTCTTTTGCCAAGCTTGGAGCATCAACGATCCATTGCCAATATGGCAGTGCTGACACTACTTGGCAACATAGGCGTAGAGTTATATGGGCCCGTGGGGCTCGAGCCCCCCCAATAAATTGTGAATAGGGGCTGAGCCCACCCAATAATTTACCACTAAATACAGAAAATTAATATATACTAACATAAAAAAGTATTTCACGCCATTTACAAACGTTTAAAAAAAACCTTTACTTGGACTTTTAAAAATTTTCTTCTTTTGATTTCAATCACGATTTAGTATTCATTGTGACGCCACGTAACACACAATGTTACTATAAGCTGCCCTCACCAGGCTCTGGTTAATTAAAATCAGATTATGCAATGTAAAGTATGAAATAAAGAAAAGTTCAGATGTGTCTAAAACGCACTATCTCATTGAAAATGTTTTTTTTTCCTCCTTTGGATTTTTTACACTGCTTCTATTTTTAACTTATAACATGATAGGAAGATACTAACATGAATACTTACCTTACATAGGTGTAGAATTTTATAGACCCATAGAGCTCGAGCGCCTCCAATAATTTACACTTATATATAGTAAGTCATAGCTGCCAACTACTACGGAATATAATTAACCATTTTTTGTAAACAGTATATTTTTTAATTATTTTTTTTTAAATAGCAACCAGCTCGCGCGCGCAGCACAAAAATTTTGCTATATTTTAAGCCGAAAAATCATGTAGAAAAAGTGGTTATATATATTCTATGGTAGTTGGCAGCTATTACTAAGTTATATGTGCGTGAATCAGTGGCGTAGCCAGAAATTTTTCATGGGGGAGTTACGACTTCTGCAACTCACATATATGTATACGAGTGTATGATAAGGGAGTGAAGAATATACATTTTGTATGGAAAAAAAATTCCTCATGGGGGGTTGACCCCCCTAACACCCCCTTGGCTACGCCACTGACGTGAATATATGTGGTTGTGGGGCCCAGCCCCCCCAATAATTTTGAAAACTTTACGCTTATGCTTGGCAACTAAGTAGCTGATCAATCAGCAATCAATACATGTTCCCGCGCTTTGCCGGACCTATCGTGGGCCATGCAAGGTTGGCGGCAAAGTGGTGTTGGGTTAATATGATTTTCACAAGTCACTGGCTGAGCGCCATTTTCGAATCACTTCACTAATTTTTCTTGACCTAAGCGGATGCTAAGTCATCCATTCGCCCTTTTTTTAGGGATCTCTCGAGGATGAGATTCTCGGCTATGTTCCTAGTTAGCAGCATCGTTTAGTTCTTCCTTTTTTTTTTTGGCCAAAAACATGCCGTTACCTTTTAAATCTTTCGTGACGATCCCAATAAGAAAAACCCAGAAAATGTATTTGGTATAATTTTGTCTTTTGCACGTGTGTGCGCTATTTTTTTTGAGGTCTCGATGTGTGCCATTCATATGAGTATGCCCTTTTTTTTTTTATATTGATGCAAAAGATGTTGTTATAGAGTGAATCATATTTCAGTAATTATAGATTGATGAAATAAAATTGTATTTTTCTACAAAAAGCAGTTTCTTTTCTCAAACTCTTGTGCGACTCGTTGTTTCTACATGTCAACTAAACGGGGTGAGTAATTTTTAGAAAATGCTTTCCTTTTCTTCTCATAGTTTGTTAAAATGCTTCGGTTCCATCGAGTATTTCACAGGCAGTAGCGTAGCCAGAAAAAGGTTTTAGGGGGGGTTTAGGCACTGATGTAACGGATAATCTACATTATGGATAGCATTCTTCATGTCAATAATAAAACTCAGCTAAATTTTAGGGGGGGTTCTGACACCCAAAACCCCCCCCTCGCTACGCCACTGTTCACAGGCACAACCAATGTTCACTAGATCATGCCATGTAACGTAACATCACCATTTTCAAAGATTTACGTTACAGAACACAAACTTTGTGGCTTCTAGAATTTAGTCGAACAATCAGGTATACAAAATTCACAGGCACTAACGACCAGTAGCTCGTTTATAACAATCAACTCATTACCGAAGATTTCACAAATGCTGTCATTCTCACACAGAATAAAACACTTCCACAGGTAAAATTCAGTGGAAATATGCAAGGGATATCATACGCAATCCTTTAAGACACAGCAATAAAGAATTTACACACAGCACTTTAAAAACAGCTTCAAAAACAAGTGCAAAAACATCGCTTCTATCACACAGTTCACAGAGTAAAGCCCTGATAACACTAACACTCCCTCAAGACTCAACAATGAAGAATTTACACACAGCACTTAAGAACAAAGCTTCAAAAACTTACACGGAAACACTGCTTGTATTACACAGTTCACAGAGCAAAGCGCCGTACTCCTCGGATGCTCAATTCACACTCGACGGGAGCTCACTCCATACTGAACTGGGGCCTCTGAATGCTTGTATTTCTATGCAACGCAGAAGCTACAAGAAGCATCTATTTCTCAAAGATTCTACATAAGGTGGGAATTTTGATTACGTCATAGAAGAGAAATATTAGGCTATTATGCAGATTAATGCAGAAAAACCAACTTTACAGCCTCCATTGGGAAAATCGCACCAAATGACCAAAATGTTGCCAAGCTTGGCGACTTTTGGCAAAATATTGCCAAATTTGGTGCCAAAAATAAATCCCCAAAAAGGAAGTTACCGAAGGCCTATGACCAATATTTCTAGAACTGCCATAGGCAATAGGGAAACCAAAACCTCTGTATCTTCGGTTCTAGTTGACCGATTTTGCTGCAACAAAAAGCAATTTTTTTTTTTTTTTTTTTTTTTTTTTTTTTGTGTGTATCACAGGTAGTTACAATCATATTTTAAGAAAATATTCCCTTCTTCCAGTGTGAAGAGTGGGTATGCAGCTAGTTCAAAAACAAAACAAATAAAACTTTTCAAAAAATTAGGTTGTAAAGCACCTAATTTTTTGCAAAACCTAATAAAGCAAATTGGTCTAGTTGCTACCCAGTGTAGCGAAGAGCAACATATTATGATGCCATGTGACTTCTGATGGAAAATGGTTTTTAAATTACTTTTTTTTTTTTACTGCTCTACCTCGTCAGAGTTCAGATTAACAGTATTCAGATTAGCATGACTCTACTGTACTTAAAAATAGCTACATAATATATATATATATGTATCTCTACAACAATAGTACTTCACTTACATCTAGTACTTTACACCTGCAAGCATACATAAAAGAAATATAAATATATAATATACAGAAATCAACACAAAATTTCTATAGTTAAAAAGTATCAAAATCATGGGCTTAACTAATTAGACTTGGGATATTTTTAGACAACGATTTTAGTCCATCGTAGTATGCTATATCATACTCATACAGTGCAAAATCTAATTTTTCTGGAGAGGGTAAAATCTTTCAAGTGTGGACAAACCTAAACTAGCCCTAACAAAGTTACACCAAACAGTTTCATGTTGGCATATCTCCAGGCAAAAAGAATAATCCATGTATTAAAAAACTACACTTATCAGTGAAAATATATACATATAGCTTTAGTACAATTTTTAAAAATTACAAAATATTTTCTTTACAATATTCTTCAAAGACATAAGTTAACAATAGTAGATTTAAAGGTTTACCTTCAACATTATAAGTTACATCTCCAGCATAGTGAATTAGACGAAATTCCTAGAATTAATTTAAACATCATTAACTTATAAAATTCAGTAATAGTGTTTTAAGTGTAAAATAATGCACACACATAAAATATTAGATATATGTCTTAAACTAAAAATTTGGCATGACTCCATTTGCAGATGTGCCAGCTTTCCAAAACCAAAATGCTCCTGCTTTTCAAGGTCAAAAAGCCTGAAATGTTTAATATATTCATTTTCAGCATACAATGGGTATATAATCAATACATAGTTTGTTTTCTTAAATGCCATTATCTGCATCCTCCGTGAAAACTTATGTAATAGGACAGTGCAAACTTGTATAATGTAAATAAATTCAACTTCAAATATTTGCCAAAATATTGGAAAATACAAAACATCAATAAAAATACATAGGTGATAAACTACTGATACCTAAAAATTCTAGGATAACTTACAACACTAAAATTTGAAATAATATCTAATAATGTTTAAAAAAACTTTTAATCTCGTACAGTTTTGAAAATTTTAGATTACTTGCACATAAATAATGAGCATATATGAAAATTTAAAATCAAATACCCTAAGGTTGTTG
Source organism: Cheiracanthium punctorium (assembly GCA_038373885.1). Classification (NCBI taxonomy): domain Eukaryota; kingdom Metazoa; phylum Arthropoda; class Arachnida; order Araneae; family Cheiracanthiidae; genus Cheiracanthium; species Cheiracanthium punctorium. Next base: position 179,693 of record JAWZYV010010621.1, read on the forward strand.
AGCCTCATGCAGCAATATGAAAGAAACATGAACTGATTTTACAAAACTGATAAAAATTGAAGAAAATTTAAAGTTTTTAATAAACTCTTAAAAAGCCTGAGAAAATAAAGAAAAATCCCGAGTTTTGGCATGTCTGCACTTGACTTTCTGAACACTTGATATTTACCAAGCGTCTAAATAAATTACACATTCAACTCAATAGATGGGTTCAGGCACTAGTGCACTTAAAATGATTTGAGTGCATAGGCCGAAATGTATAAGAATACTTTTTTGTAGCCCTGTAAAAAACTGTTGGGTGTATACTTTCTAAAATTTATGCAATATGAAAAACAGTAACCTATAACATGTGTGCCTAATCTGATGTCAATCAAATGCACCATTTAGATACTAGCTCACTTTCAATGATTTGCACCCTTAGGCCGTAATATATAAGAATTACTTTTCTCTAATCTGTGAACAAACAATCAGTTTTACACACACCAAAATCTATGGTGTGTGTATAACAATATGTATGCAGGTCATGGGACCATGACCTATAGTATACATAACCAATTTGAGCACAATTGAATGCACCCTAAAGATACTAGAGCACTCTCAAGAATTTCAGCCCATAGGCCATAATGTAGAAGAACACTCATTTGTTGAAATTTCGAAAAACTATAAGTCCTATATACAGCAAAATCTCTAGATAATAAGCATGATAACCTAGCTTGGCACAGATGTAAATAAGTATTAGGAATACAACATATACAGCACTAGTAATTGAAAACTATGCAATTGTGTTTTTCAATTACTTGTGCTGTATAGGTTGTATTCCTAATACTTATTTAAAATCCATACATGTTGTATGACAGCGACCTATAATATATATATATACCCAATTTGAATTTCTTTTAATGAAACAATTAGACACTAGTTCATTTTAAAAAATTTGCGTCCATAGGCCGCAATGTATAAAAATTATTTTTGCAATCCCGCAAGAAAAATATCAACTCTACACACATCGAAATTTCTGTGGATCATGTAACCGTGACCTTTTATAAACATGCCCAATTTGTGCTCAATCGAATGCATCGTTTAGATGCTAACACACTATCAAGAATTTCTGTCCATTGGCCATAATTAAAAATTCCTTTTTTGTAGCCTTGTAAAAAGACTATAGGGTACTTTTCCACTATGCGCACCACAGCCAAATTTGGTGGATTTTTTTTTTTGTCGCCGAGTAGCTACGATGCTTTTTTGGAGATTTTGTTTTGCCGCCAAGTAGTTACAATGTTTTTAGCCAATTTTTGCATTGCCAAATATCTACTATATATTTATTTTGCTTTTAACACATTTTCACTGCCTTCAAAACAAACATTTTAACACAAAATACAATCTTAAAAATATAAAGAAACACACTCACCATTACATACAGCAAAATTTAATGGTCATAAAATCCTTAAATCAACAATAAATAAAACGTATTACTTTTCTAGAACTTAAATGAGAATTTTCAAACCAATTAGCATTTTAAATATCGATGCTACATCTGCAAGACATCAATTTACATTTCCGAACAAAAGGGCAATTAAATTACTATGGGAAATTTTGTTGAGCAAGTTAATTTACTTGCCGAGCATCTACAAGAATTTTTTACTGCTATACTCAATGCTTTCAGCATTTTCTGTAACCTGAATTGTAACCTGGCATTTCCTATTACTTCATATTCAGGGTTTCTACAGATTTCACAGCTTGTGCTTCCCTGACTTTTTCCTGACATCTATCATGCTCTTCCCTGACTTTTTATCTAGCATGCTTTCCTGAATTTTGCATTTCTATTTTTAATATTACATCCTTTAATTAATAACTTTTTATATGTTTTGCCCCTTTTTTACAAATAATAATAATAATAAAATCAATATACACAAAAATATTATTTGACATCACTGGATTCTAAAAAAAACCATGTTTGATAATTTAGGATAAAATTAAGAATATTTCAACTGAACAAGATATGTTAATAAAAGACACATTTTAAAATTATTTATAAGGTTAAATAAGAAAATGAAAATAAAACAATTTCTACAATTAGGTTCTAACAGGAAGTATTTTCTTGATTTTGCCGCAAAATTCAAATATTCTTGCATTTCCCTGACCTTTCTTCTCTTCAAATTTCAATGACTTTTTTCCCAAATCCCTGACTTTCTCTGACCAAAACTCATTTCCCTGACTTTCCCAGATATTCCAGGTCTGTAGAAACCCTGATATTTATTTAAAATATATATATATATATATATATATATATATATATTAAACCAACACTACTTAAACTAAAATAAATATGGCAACAAATGTTAAACCTCATGGAAGAATACAGAACAGACACAATCGGCTTTCGTTTGCTATTCAAACACATGCTTAGGACCTACACAAGATTGATAAATCAAATAGGTGGACGAATACAAAAATAGGAAAATACGTTTTCCTTTGCTATTCAAACACAAGCTAACTTACTACGGACAACCAAACAAGGTTAAAAAAAAAAAAAAAAGGTTGCCGCACGATCGGTAAGCTTCGTCCTCCACTATCGGGGGGGGGGGGGAAATTGCCTAATTTGGCTAGGGTACACGTAACAGAAAAGTACCACTATAGATCCTATACATACCGAAATCAATACTGGTTTTGTGATGACGGTCTATAGCATGTATACCAAACTTGAGCTCAATCGAATGCTCCATTTAAATGCTAGCAAACTTTCAAGAATTTCTGCCTATAGCGCATAATGTAAAAAATCTTTTTCATAGCCCTGTACAAAAACTAAGTCCTACACATGCCAAAATCAATACTGGTCTTGCGACAGTGGTTTATAACATATACACCTGCTTAAGAGTTATTGTGTTCACTCACATACACACAAACACACACACATACATACATCTCGTAAATATAGCAAAAATGAATTCAGAAGACCTCAAAACATGTAAATACACCAAAATCTCAAAGTCAAATTTTTTCATGATTAAAATACTTTCCTTACGCGGTACATGTTCGGAAAGTAAAAAGTGAATTTTGAAAAAATAAATATCTGATAATCATAAATGGCCTGTCTATGTGTTAATAATCTTAAAAGTAATTACGAAATACAGTTTTTTTTTTTTTTTTTTCATTGACTAAACTGTTTGTACAGAAACACTTGGGGCAACTTATTACTTCTGAATTGGTTCAACTTCTGTTTGCATTATGTCTAGAAATGTCACTAATACAAGATTAATAGCCACAATAAAAAACTTATAGTCTAAACATATGTTAAAATCTCACACTAATATACATTTCAAGTGCTCAGGATTCATTTAACTTCAGTTAAAGTGCACTAAATTAAACCAAAAACCTGTATGCCCATTCTAACACTAAGTTCCATTCCAAAGTTCTCAAATTATTTAAATGGAGATGAGATGGGAGCATTTAGTACATCCCTAAGAGACAATTAGATGTACAGTGACTTTTACAGAGCAGCAAGATATGATCAAGTGTGTATTGCAGAATATTTTGATAAAACAAAACAACTTATGCAATAAAAATAAAATAATAAAAGTAAAACCATTCTTAAAAAAAAACATAATTTAAATTACAAATAGAAAATAATGTTTAAAATATTATTTTATTACAATCTCATTTTATAAACTTACCTACCAATCACTTCTGAGTGCATGAAAAATTTTAAAATGCAGAGTTTAGATAGCATGTACAAACTTCCAGAAATAACACAAAGACATTAAAAGCACAAAATTTGTGTAAAGCCTACATCAATAAAAAATATTATAAACATGGTTTTCCTCGTAGTTTCATTTTGATTTATGTGTCTTAAAATCACTGAGATGTATTATCATTTTTTATTTACAGAAATATGATTAAGATTGGATCAATCAAGATTTCTCTGGCCACCTTTATTGATTTTGGAAGTAAGTATACAGAATAATTTGGGAAAGAAAATTTCTTTATAGAATCACAAGTAAGGTTGGCCTTAAAAAGTAAAGATGTCAATGTTATGATTTTCCAAAGTAACTAGTAACTGAACTAATTTCTTAACTGACTAGGGGCCAAGGCCGCCAGACTCGCTACGCTCGCTTTTCGTATGAGGCATTCGGCCCCTAATCAGGCTTATTCGTAAAAAAGACATAATTTCAACAGACAAAACCCGAAGATTGGATCAGATAGAATGTTACTGAGCTATGCATTGCTTGGTTCTTGCATGTTCATTGGTATATAAAAATTTAAACTTCACACTACAATAGACCCCCTCCCCCTCATAACACGGAAGATATTTTGTTATGGGAATCCGTGTTGTACGGGTCCTGGGCTATACTACACCTGGAGTGCAGACTCCGCTTATAATCGCTGGAAAAATTATTTGCACTCCTCAGAAACACAATGATATTTAATGTTGCCATTCAAAAGTTATATTAATTAGGAGCTAAAGCGTAATAAAATCAGAACATATGTTTCAGCTGTATTTTTAATAATGTAAAACCTATTGGACACCTCCTTGCGAATTTGCCACCCATGGCGATTTTTCATTATTTGGTGACTTGCATACATGTAAAGTTAATAAAAGCTACGGAACAGATAGGATAGCTTGCCACCAATGGCGACTTTTCATTATTTGGCGATTGACGCATGCTCACAACCTATAATTATTGTTCATTTAAGGTTACCGGAAAACCGTTATTCATATTTTCATTTACATAATCGTTTGCAGATTGGCGTACTTAGCACCACGAATTATACCATCTCGTCGCGCTAGCAAATATCCAAAGTGTACTGTAACTGCTATAATGGCTTAGTTAACGCCGCCAAATATTTCTACTGATAGCAAATAATCCAGCTGGACCGAACCTGCTTTAAAATAATCTGCATTTTAATTATTTTTCATTTTCAAGATATTAGTTACTCTGTTTTGGAAAAACGAATAATCGCTAATTCTAAACTCATGTTGTCTAAGCGAACTTACTATTTGAAAATTGTCAACTTTGTGTAACACATTTTGAGTTACTTATTTCATACAGTTTTTATTTTGGCGTAAAATGGGCATAATTCTAACTCATGTTTGTAAATTTCACGCGATTCTAGATACTTGGAAACGCTTTGTTGCAAAGGAATGAATGATTTTATGCCAAACCTGGCAACCATTCGGTTTATTTTTTCAGTTTTTTATCAATATCTTCTAAAATAATTCGATCTTCGAAATTTAAATCAGCTTAGCAGGTTCCTCGAAATTTTTCGAATCTGTGGGCACCTTAGTCGAAACTCAAATCCCCACGGTTTAGGAGGAGATATGCTGACAAGCTTTAGACAGCGGCGGCGACAGCGGTGTAACGTCTTGGGTGTGGAATGGTAGCGTTGAGAATTACAGCTAAGTTCCGTTTACAGGAAATTAATTTATTTATTTACAATTTTAAAATAATCTTGATTAAATAGTGTTCCCGCAAGTGCCGACAATCCAGGTTAAATTTGGAAATGACAACACCCGGGAAACAAAATTGGTGTTGAGAAGTGGATGGCCATGAGTGAAGAGTCGTGAAGAGTCACTCTTCACTCATGGCCATCCACTTCTCAACACCAATTTTCTTTCCCGGGTGTTGTCATTTCCAAATTTAACCTGGATTGTCGGCACTTGCGGGAACACTATTTAATCAAGATTATGGAAACAAGGATAGCAACTGAATTGAGAGACATCTACTTTTATTTATAGCAGTCTGGCACAGAAATGTATCACAGTCAGCAATTACTTGTAGAACAGGATTTCATTGCAAAAGAACTATTAAATATCACAGCTATGCTTTATCACAGGAATATATCACAGTCTGAAAAACTCGTAAGTACTGGCAAAAGTGGTTTAATGAATTTAAACATTACAAGCCGTTTAGATTTCAATTTCAAAAGCTGCTTTACCTTGAAGAGAACAAGTCCACAGGGAGAACTTCAGATCCTTAAGATATGTAAAAATTACGATGAAACACGATGTTCTATATGACGGCACTTCAAACAGAAATTCTAACATCTATTTCACTTTAAAAACAGGTTAAAATATCGGCATTAAATGTTGATAAAAAACGTACTATCATTTTAAAGATTAAATAGAAGCAGGTTTAGCTGGCTAAAAATAACATGTCTGGAGCTTAAAGAGCTTAAACAGTTTTCTCCGGGCGATACTCACTTCGCCAACCAACCATTACGCCCGTCCAAGATGGCGACTGTTGACGAACTGGAGATCGGAGCCGTGCGTCTTAAACGATTGTTGACGCAAGCCACGGTTAAAGCGAGGTTTAAATTTAACAAAAAGTTATTAAGTTCATTTAGCATTTGAATTAAACTGCTTGGCTTTGGGAATTTATTTAATTAACTTTAAGTTGTTGAAACTTTATCTTAACCTTTTATTGTAGCCCTTAACGTTGGAGAGTTTCACAATTCAGGTAAGTTAGAAATTAAATACACATAAGAGTTGGGATATTTATTGTTCACAAATAACCATTGGGAACAAAAGCCCCTCCTCCCAGCTCTTATGGACTGCAATTGCCAGCACTTAGAAGAATATAACAATCAAACATCGTAACCATTTACAAATGCAATAAAACAATGTGCAAATCAATTCATACCTGTAAGCGAGTAACGAGCAAGCAACATGCTTCAAAAGATTAAAAAAACAATGTACCAAGAAAACTTTAAAACAATGTTCCATACAATTCAAAAAAAAGAAGGCAGGCAAGGTTTCAAAAATTAATTTTTGCAGTTACATTACGTAATATCAGAAAACTTTAAAACAATGTTCTCAAATACTTTTCAAATATAAAGTCCCTTTTTTTTTTTTAAACCTTAAAAACACTTTTTACTTAAAACCACAAGTAATTCCAACAGATTCAAAATTAATCATGCAAAAAGGTTTCACTAAAGCATTACAAAAATTTACTATACTTCACACAGTTACATATGTTTAGTTTCACAGTTAGGATTTTAACTAATCAGGTTGTCCCATGCTCGAACGACGCGAACGGCAATTAAAAAGATTCAAAAATTCTACTTAATCAAAAATACAAAGATTCTAAATGTTAATTTTGATACCTTAAACTTTGAATTCTAAGCACAATTCTAAACAATGAAAATCTTAAACGTTTAAACTCTTAAACATTAATCCAACCACCAAAAACCTTAATCAACTAGAAAACACAGTATATTAGTGCAAAAATCGTTAAAAAGAAAACTACGATATATAAGTGCAAAATTTTCAAACAACATTATGACATGATAATGATTAATGACCTCGTGATCACCAAAGATTCAAATATGCACAATCTTTATGCTCATACCTTTTACGCATAACTTACACATAATTCACACATACCTTGGCCAAGGATTTTCACACACCAAACTTTCATTCAATGACATGAAAAACAGTTGCTTAAATGACATATTTACAAAATGAAAAATGACACTTTTCAAAATACATTAGTACTTTATCAAACATTAAATATCAAAATTCAAAAATATGGTGGTGGATCAAAAATATCAAAAACTTTAGATCTCAAACACATCCTCAACAAACTTTTTCAATTCATTTTGAGTGATAGGCTTAGTAAAGATGTCAGCCATATTAGATTTACTTCTGATGAAGTTTACTTTAAATTTATCTTTATAAAACAGATCTCTTACAAAAAATAATCTAACATCTATATGTTTGGTTCTATGATTTTCTATCGGGCTTTTAAGGAAATCAATAGTAGCCTGGTTATCCACAAATAGAGTAGGTTTGGAGTTATATTTGATTAACCCACAATCATTACCCTCTTTTAGAACGTTATCTAGCCAGGTGAGTTCTTTGATATTCTCAACCATGGCAAGAAATTCAGCTTCCATAGTGGATAAGCTAACTGACTTCTCTTTGAATGTACGCCAAGTTATGGGTGCTTTATCTAAACAGATGAACTCTCCCCCCATGGATATTCTGTCGTCTCTATTCGCTGCGAAATCTGCATCCGAGTACCCAATTAAATTCATATTTTCACACTTTAGCTTTAATTTGTATGATTTAGTCTTTCTTACATATCCAAGTAATTTCAACAGTCCGTTCCGATGTTCCATGCCCGGGTCACTCTGGAACTGGGAAAAGATATTTACGGCGTAAGAAATGTCGGGTCTCGTGCGGCTAGCTAGAAACGATAGGCATCCTAAGATGCTTCTATATGGGTAGATTTGCATTTGATATTGTTCACTGTTGGTTTGAGGCGATTGTAATTTGCTGTACTGTACGCTTTTTGTGATTGGGAGTGATGAGATTGGTAATTTAAATTTATCAAATCTTTTGCAAATTTCGTCAATGTAGGGAATTTGGTGGATTATAAGACCGCTATCAGCCTCTTCAATTTCTACCCCGAGTAACCTTTTGGTTTTTCCCAAAATTTTTAAATCGAATTTGCTTTGTAGTTTGTTTAAAATTTTTCCTATCTCATCTTCAGTCCTTCCAAAAATGACTATGTCGTCTACATAGACTAAAAGTACAGCAGAATTATTAGAGAAGAAAGTACAATTGCACCATTCGAATTTTCCAAGTCCAATTTCTAGCAAAACATTCTTGAGTTCGAAATACCAAGCACGACCGCTTTGGTGAAGGCCGCATAAAGTGCGTTTTAAGTGAAACTAAATTTTTCCTACCAGCCTCTACGTACCCTTCAGGTTGTTTCATGTAAACTTACTCTTCCAAATTTGCATACAGATACGCACAGGCAACATCGCACTGCATATGTTTCCATTTTAACAAGACCACGAACAGAGAAAAAAACAGCCTAATTAAAGAAAAGTTTATAACGGGAGAAAAGGTTTCGTCATAGGATTCGCCCTTGACCTGGTTGTATCCCTGTGCCACCAAGCGGGCCTTATATCTCGCGACGTTTCCCTTCTCATCTCTTTTAATGTTAAATACCCATCTGCACCCCAAAACTTGTTTGGCTGGAGGCAGGCTGGTTAGAACCCAAACTTTTCTATTTCTTAGATTCTGATACTCTGTATCCATGGCCTCTTTCCATTTTTCAATTTGTGGGGACCTGAGCATCTGCTTACAGGTACGAGGGACTTCAGGTACTAGTCAGCTTTTGTTTTTAACTTTAACTTCCGCGTTGCTTGGCTTAGGGTTAATGACACCTTGGAAGGAATCCTTTCCCTTAAAACTGAACATACTTTTAGTTACATCATCAAACTTAATATTATTCTGTTCGCAGTATTTCTGGATTTCGTTTAAGCTTTTCAGTTTACGCTTCTGACCCTCCTCATGAAAGTAAATATCTGTCCTGGATCCATCCGGTCGAGGGACGGCGGTTCTTACCCAAATCGCATCGCGAAAAGTAGGAGAGCTAATTGTACTATCATCCATACTTTCATCTGCATCAGATTCTTCATCAGACTCTATACTGGGTGTGGGAGAGGAACTCGGGAGACTTTCGTCTTCGACCGATTCTCGACTCTCTTCACCAATTTGAGAAAAGCTAGAATCATCTTTGGGCGCCAGCACCGCTCCACTGTCACTTTCCGAAACTTTTGGAAATGACACGTTACAGGTTTCTATCACCCTTTCCTCCTCCGGGATCCAAATTCTATACCCTTTGGTACTAAAAGCGTACCCAACTAAAATGCCTACTTTGGCTTTCGGGTCAAGCTTTCCTCTCAAGGGTCGAGGAGTACCAACGTAAACTTTTGATCCGAATTTTCGAAGGTGTCTTACTGAAGGTTTAATTCCTTTAAACAACTCTCTAGGGCTTTTTGATTGTTCTGAATGGCATAACCGGTTCCACACATGAACAAAGAATAACACGGCCTCTGGCCAAAAGATTTTTTCAAGACCACTTTCTGAGAGAATGGTCCTGGCTCCGTCTACAACAGTTTGGTTGAGTCGTTCAGCCGATCCATTTTGCTCGGGCGTGTAAATGTTTGTGTGTTCATGATTTATGCCCTTTTCAGTGCAAAAGTCTTCAAAGTAATTACTGGTAAACTCACCCCCATTGTCGGTTTTTACAGCTTTAACTTTTAACCCAAGTGATCTTTCGGCACGGGAAACATATCTAGTAAATATGTCAAAAACGTCTGATTTTCCCTTCATAGGATAAATGGTCATATATTTAGAGAATTCATCGATAATTGACAGATAGTATCTTTCCCCACGTTTGCCTACCACATTTGATGGACCCCAAATGTCCAAACAGATTAGATCTAATGGACCTCTCACTTTGCTCCCACTAACGGACTTAAATGATACCCGCCTGTGTTTATTTAATTTGCAAAGTTCACATGAAAATTCTGGGTGTTTCTTTAGGTTAGGCAAACCTTTAACAGCATTTAGAGTACTAGTTTTTGTGATGAAATCTAAACCTGCATGACCGAAACGTGCATGCCATGATTCGAGTTCTCTCAGGTTATTTTTACTTATTGCATTACAAGCTGGCTTAACGGGACTGGGGTATACGTGGTACAAGCCACGTTCGAGTTTAGCAGAAAATACAAAAAAATTTTTCTTAAAGACCTTAATTTTTCCATTTCCCCCTACAAATTTAAAACCGTTCTGATCGAGCATGGGGCCTGATAGTAAATTTCTCCTTAATTTTGGAGAGAAAAAGACATTTTTCAAAACACATTCATTTTTACCGAATTTAAGTTTTACATCCCCTTTTCCATTAATTGGAAACTAGATCCTCCAGAGCGAGCACCATATTTTCATTCTCAACAGTCACAAAATTAGAGAAGATGCTGCGATCATTACAGAAATGGTGGCTGGCGGCCGAATCCAAAATCCACGTATGGTTGTCGACATTACAATTTAGATTGGCCTCTGCCACAAAAAAACTTAAATTGTTACCTTTAATGGTCTTGGGGATAGTGTTCTTATTCGACTGGTTACCTGGGTTCTGGCGTCTACCTCGGGACCTTTGCCGCTCGGTTTCTGCTGAGCTGGATGTTGATTTGGAGACTCTGCACGCACCCGGACTATGAGATCTGTTCCTGGGACGACTAGGAGACCTTGGACGGACACGACAGTTCCTTTGGAAATGTCCCAGACGACCGCACTGGAAACACCTTGCCTGGTTTCCCTGGACACTAAAGGCTTCCTTCGTTGACGTCTTTCTATCGGAGTCACGGAGGTTTAGTAGAGTCTCTTCAGCCACAACTTCCAAGACGATGTCTTTAAACACAAATCTTTCACTGTCCCATCGTAGAACACTTTGGACAATTGAATCAAATTTTGACGGCAGATTTCTAAGAAATTGGTATGACAGAAATACTTCATCGAGAGATTTTCCGCTGTCCTTGAGCTGGTTGGCTAAGCTCTGGATCCGTGAGGCAAAAAGATTGACGTTCTCATTCGGCTGAATTCTACTTTGCATCAATTCACTGAAGACCTGCATGGGATGACTGCGGTTGTCGGGCTTGAAATTTTTTCTTAACAGGTCCCAAACTTCACACGGGTCATCTAAATCACCGATAATTTGTCGGAAATCACTGTGCACATTAAGGTACAGCATAGATAATGCAAGCCTTTTTCGGACGTTAAATGCCTCTACATCCTTTTCTGTGACAGCGCCCTCTTTGATCACCGGGCTTTTCTCCCTACCGCACACAATTTCATAGCAATTTTTCTCCAAGAGTAGGAACTTCATATCAACACACCATGAGGAGTAATTTGTAGCATTTAACTTCTCGGTTTGGTAGAAAGTTGAGATCCCTGGTGAATTAGCCATCTTTCTCAAAAATTTCAAAAGTCCTAAGTTTCGAAGAAATGTACTAAATTTCAACTTCAAAAATGTCAAATTTCAAATACAAAAAATTTCCAAGGGTTAACTTCAAAAAAACTCTCAATTTTTAAACTTCAAAAGCATCAAAAAATTTCAGCATTAAACTTCAAAAACTTCAAAAATTTCGACTTTAAACTTCAAAATCGTCAAAAATTTCAACTTTAAACTTCAAATTGAACTTAGATTCAGAATCATCTCTAATTTCAGGATAAACATCGAAGTCTTCCGGAGATTTCAGGGTAAGCTTTAAACCTCTTTAAAGAATTTCTTCAAATATTACAGTTGCCCCTCCATCTCGGCACTGGGGGTTTCCATTCAATATCTTCAGTCACGGGCTTTCACCCTGCAACGCAAGCCCATAACCCTTATTGTTCCCGCAAGTGCCGACAATCCAGGTTAAATTTGGAAATGACAACACCCGGGAAACAAAATTGGTGTTGAGAAGTGGATGGCCATGAGTGAAGAGTGTTATGGAAACAAGGATAGCAACTGAATTGAGAGACATCTACTTTTATTTATAGCAGTCTGGCACAGAAATGTATCACAGTCAGCAATTACTTGTAGAACAGGATTTCATTGCAAAAGAACTATTAAATATCACAGCTATGCTTTATCACAGGAATATATCACAGTCTGAAAAACTCGTAAGTACTGGCAAAAGTGGTTTAATGAATTTAAACATTACAAGCCGTTTAGATTTCAATTTCAAAAGCTGCTTTACCTTGAAGAGAACAAGTCCACAGGGAGAACTTCAGATCCTTAAGATATGTAAAAATTACGATGAAACACGATGTTCTATATGACGGCACTTCAAACAGAAATTCTAACATCTATTTCACTTTAAAAACAGGTTAAAAAAATCGGCATTAAATGTTGATAAAAAACGTACTATCATTTTAAAGATTAAATAGAAGCAGGTTTAGCTGGCTAAAAATAACATGTCTGGAGCTTAAAGAGCATTACCGCTCGTCAAAACGTCTGTCAACTGTTAATACAGCCTGACTGTCTAATTGCTTAACGGCGACGATCGGCCTAACTGCCTCGACTGCTGTCGACCTGCTATCGGTCTGCTTAACTGCTTATCTGCTACGATTACGGTGAAAGCTCCTCCTTTTATTTATCACTGCCGACTGCGCATCTCATTTCTGAGTTGTTCTCCGGCTGCGCGGTTGAACGGCGTTTACCGGGCTTCGGGAGCGCATCGGTGATTGGATGAACAGCTTTAAACAGTTTTCTCCGGGCGATACTCACTTCGCCAACCAACCATTACGCCCGTCCAAGATGGCGACTGTTGACGAACTGGAGATCGGAGCCGTGCGTCTTAAACGATTGTTGACGCAAGCCACGGTTAAAGCGAGGTTTAAATTTAACAAAAAGTTATTAAGTTCATTTAGCATTTGAATTAAACTGCTTGGCTTTGGGAATTTATTTAATTAACTTTAAGTTGTTGAAACTTTATCTTAACCTTTTATTGTAGCCCTTAACGTTGGAGAGTTTCACAATTCAGGTAAGTTAGAAATTAAATACACATAAGAGTTGGGATATTTATTGTTCACAAATAACCATTTGGAACAAATAGGATGTTATATACAAGTAAATCAGAGTCCCAAAAGAGCTCCAGCTCTCTTGCTCCGACCCAACTCTCTCGGTTCTCCTCTCACCCTCATCTTTCATCGATTCTTTATTGGATATCTCTACAGACGGGGGTGGATTCAAGGATTCCCAATTGGTCCGTACATGGCGGCTGTCCATCTCCTCTAGAAGGCACCTTCAGGTCCAGCTCACGTAGACGCGATCAATTTCGGCGCTCTTTGAAGGTGCGGTTGCTTTGAAACAAACTGTCTGGAAAGGCGACACCAAGTCTGTCCTTTTGTGTGGATCTGGGAATCTTACAACTCCCCCCCTTCTCCGGTGAACTTTTCGAAGGAAAAGTTAATCCTTTGGTTCAGGCAGTTGATCAATTACACTCTACTATACAATAGGCAAGGAACCGAAAAAAAAGGAGAGAAATATATCCAGAATATATCTAACGGTTTCTTTCCTTTTCAAAATTAAATTTTAGAATATACTTAGAATATTAAGTTAGAAAATACATACATATTACCTGATTATATTTTCCTAATACAAAACACATATAATCTCAACTTTAAATTTTTACACAATGAAAATATTTACATTTTATGCTTTCATCTTTAGATACGACTTAAACAGTCTGCATGGCAGTTATTTTTTCCAGTGCGGTGAACTACTGTGAAATCGAAAGGCTGCAATGCCAGTGACCACCTCAATAGTCTCGGATTGTTCCCCGCGTTGCTTTTGAGCCATACTAAAGGGTTATGGTCAGTTTCTATAGTAAATTTCTGACCGTCTAAGTAATGACTTAACTTTTTTATGGCGAATATTATCGCCGCGCATTCTTTCTCGGTCGTGCAAAATTTTTTCTCAGCCTCACTAAATTTCCTACTTAGATAGAGAACAGGATGCTCGTCTTTCCCGGTTCTCTGGGCCATGACTATCCCAATCCCTACATTAGAAGCATCTGTCTGAATGATAAACTCTTTTTTAAAATCTGGAGCGTACAACACCGGATTTTCCGTCAGCCTCTGTTTTAACTCTGAAAGGGACTTTTCCATTTCGGGAGTCCATTCTATGCTTTCTTTTTTATTTTTTCCCTTTAGTGCTCTCGTTAAAGGCTCCACTAACGTGGCATAAGGCTCTATATATTTTTGATAAAACTGAGCCATACCTAAAATTTTCCTAATTTGAGTTTTATTAGTGGGAGATGGGAAATCTAGCACCGCTTGAATTTTCGCTTGTGAAGGTGTTCGATGACCGTTTCCTACTACGTGCCCTAAGTACTTTACTTCGTCTTGAGCGAATTTGCATTTCGAAGGTTTTATCGTTAATTTCGCTTCCTTCAATTTCTTTAAAACGCAGTCTACGTGTTTGAGGCGATCCTCCCAATGTGCCGAAAAGATGGCGATATCGTCTAGATATGGGACACAAAACTCCTCCATTCCTCGTAATAACATATCCATAAATTTAGAGAAACAGTAAGGTGCAGAGACTAACCCAAAGAGCATAGTTACCGGTAAATACGACCCGAAGGTTGTTACGAACGCGGCTAATTTTTGAGCTCTGGGGGTTAGCGGTATTTGCCAGTATCCTTTAGTCAGATCTAGAATGGTAATGAACTTAGCTGCGGCGACTAACTCCACTCTCTCCTCTATATTTGGCAAGGGAAAGTACTCTGCCTTCGTTATCGAGTTTAATTTCCGGTAATCTATACACGGCCGCGGGTCATGCCCCGGTGTCTCTATCAACAACATTGGCGAAGTGTATTCACTCTTGCCAATTTCGATAACGTTTAGCTCTAGCATCCTCTTTATTTCTCTTTTCAGAATCTCTATTTGCCTCGGCGATGTTCTATAAGGTTTTATCGGACAGGCTGATCACTAATCAACTCAATATCATGCTGAATTAAATCTGTTCTACCCGGATCATTAGAAAACAATTTCCGGTGCTTGTCTAACAGTTGTTTTAACTGAGTAATCTGCTCCTCAGTACACCGCTTATCCAAGTTATCTTCCCTCACTATCTCCTCAAAATTGTATACTTCTGGCTTCGCGTTCGGGTACGGTATCTCTAAGTCTGTCTCCTCTATTGCTCTATTTACATTATCTTCAACCAAAACATTGATCATCTCCACCCTTTGGTGGTATGGTTTTAAGAGATTAACATGATATATTTGCGATCTTTCTTTCTTCCCGGTTAATCTTACAATGTAATTCGTCTCCAAAATTTTACTTTCGATCGTCCCTGGGCCTACCCAATTAGCGGTCATTTTGTTTGGTTTTGAAGTGGCCAAAACTAAGACTTGTTCTCCTATTTTAAATTCCCTTTTTACGCTACTCTTATCGTGCCAATACTTACGTTTCTCTCTGGTTTCTTCCATTCGCTCGGCGGCTAACTCCTGGCACCTTTTTAACCGATTTATTAAGTCAAACACATATTCAGTGACTAAACTCGGTTCTTCTTCTTCCGCGCTCCACTTTTCATACAATAAGGTCTCAGGGGTGCGCAGATTTTTACCAAATACTAGCTCGCTCGGATAAAAACCCGTCGAGTCGTGCTGTGCGGTTCTCAACGCTAGTAGCGCAAAAGGCAAATTCCTCTCCCAGTCTTTTCCACTTTCTAAGCACAAAACCCTTAATAACCTCTTTACCGATCTGTGCCAGCGTTCAATTGCGTTCGTCTGTGGATGGTGCATAGAGCTATGAATCACCTTAATTCCGAATCTCTCAAAGAAAGTGGAGGTGAGTACGCTAAGAAAACTCGTGCCCCAATCACACTGTATTTCTTTCGGAAAACCAGTACGACTGAAAACAACCAACAGAGCATCGATGACCGATTCTGATTTAATATTTTCAAGGGGAATGCAATCTGGAAATTTTGTTGCTACACATAAAACCGATAAAAAATATTTTTTTCCCGTCTCCGATGCAGGTAGTGGTCCTACTAAATCTATGTTTAATCGGGAAAAAACTTCTGCAATTATGGGCACTAGTTGAAGAGGAGCGCGCTTTTGATCACCCGCCTTGCCGACTATTTGGCACGGCTCACACAACCTTCTGTGTCCTTTATAATATTTGGCCAAAAGAAATACCGTAACAATTTCCCTTTTGTTTTGGTAGCGCCTAAATGCACCCCTACTCCGTGATGACACAGCTTTAATAATTCCTCTCGATACAGTTTTGGTATGACAATCTGCTTTTTCGAATTCCCATGGTGATCAGTCACCCTGCAAAAATAGCATTCATTCTCTAAGAAAAACTCTTGAGTTCTCCTTTCCCGCTTTCTCCCGTATGCCTTTCAAAGTGTCATCTAATTTCTGATGTTCTATGAGCTGCGCCGGGCTAACTTTCGCTAATCCCAGCACCCCGTCGGGTTCCACTGGTGGTAATTCGAGATCTGGTTCTTCCTCCCCTTTCTCTTCCTGCGTTTCCAATTGTGCGCTCTGGGTTTCTCCGAATTCTGCATTTCTTTCTTCCGTAAGGGAATTTTCTTAACCCGCTAGCTTCGTCTGACTGCGCGTCACTACGGGGTTAACTAATTCCGGGTTGTTCCGTTTCGCCTCGATTAGTTCCTGGGTTTGATTTCCTAGGATATAATGTTGCATTTCAATATCTGGGCCCACGACTGCTGCTTTGGTCATTACTAATCCGATCTCCTCAATTTCCAATTCTACCTTCGCAATGGGTAAACATCTAAATTCGTTTTCTAGGGACTGTTTGAGCCAAATAACCTCTCCCGTAAACTGTTCAGGACGTACAAATTCCCTGAGGGCTAAGTCTACGCTGGACCCCGAGTCTCTGAGAACTAACCGTTCTACTTCATTGATCTTAGCCATGCTAAGATAGGGAGTAAATGATGGGCTAAATCCTTCTGCACTACCCAGATTATTCGCTCTTTCCGCTTGATATTGTTTGTGTTGTTCCTAGGGAACAAAACATCGTGAGGTCCTACTTCTGCTTACCAGAGTTAAATTTAAAAAAAAAACAAAGCCATAAGTAGGCTAAAATATTTTTATTAAGTAACAAGTTCTATTTACAAGTCATGAGAACAATTATGACATTTTACGGGACACAGGATGCAAAACATTTCTACGGTCACATGAGCAAGAAAACATTTCAAAGAATTTTAAAGGATATTTAGCTAAATTCAGAACTAACGTTTACATTTCTGCAAGGCTCACACAACTAGCATAACAGGCCGATACTACGGCAAAAAGGATTTAACTTAAAGTTTCATTTAATTTAAAGATGTCTGCAAATCGCAGTATAAATTAAATTACGTTACATTACTTTAAACACGGCTTTCAGCCGCTGGCTGAACTGCGTCCTACGCACCCGGCTCCCTCTCTGCAACGAACTAAGATTGAGAGTTCTTATACAACAGTAGAATGCCGCTAGCTGGCGTGGCGTCCAATCAGAGACCGCCGCACACGGGAGCGGGGATATTAGCATATGGCAAAAACTTGAAACATTTGCATATGATTCGCACATGGCGAAAGAATGACTCGCGAGCTAAATCAGCACAGAAAAGAATATCGCAGAAAAGAGATTACGGCCAACAGCACAAACGCTGCTCAACTTCGCCGATGAAACTTGTTTTGATTTTAAACCGGAGCTCATGTGTCCGTTTACAAATGATGCTGCTGCTCCAATTCGAACAGCCATTAAATCTTTTTGCGACGACGGGAGAATGGATTATTGTTTTGAAACTGGGAAAGGTTTTCATTTAAGTTTTAGTTATGTTTTACTTATGCTATTGAAAATAAGAATTAAGTAATTTAAGTTAGAATAAATTAAATTCAGTTTCATAATAATTAAACCCTACAGTTTGAATTTGGGCGCAAATGCTCTAAACTCCCACAGAAAAAACAAGCGGGAGGTTTTCTTTTTTCAAAGATTTTCTCCCTCTCCCCTTGCTTCCCATCGCTATTTTTATCTCTCCAGTTTGGTACTTTAATTTCTATCGGTTTCTTATCGGGGCGAAATTTTTCTGGCTGTCTAAATTTCTCCACCTTGTTGTCCTCATTTCCTTTTACCCACGGCTTTTTATTGGATCTCCTTGCCATTTCATATTCATCCAGTTTAGTAGCCAATTCATTCGGATCTGTGAATTTGCTCCATGAGTCCAACGATCATTAAATTTTGAAGAGCTTCGAATGTTTTAATCTCCAAACCTGAAAGCCATCCCTCTAAATAATTTCTGAGTTCGAATACTAAATCTTTCCACAATCCCTCTCTTTGTTTCGCATGCGAAATAAACTTAGTTCGGAAAGCCTCGGGACTTAATTTAAACCTATTCAGTAGCATGTTTCTCACATATTGGAAATCCTCTAACTTAGATTCCGGCTCCCGAATTATCATTTCTGCTATTTGCATAGGTAGAAGGGATAACAATTGCGTAACCCATTCACTTTCCTCAATATTTGCTTTTTTAGCATGTCTCTGAAACAGTGTCAGAAAAAGTGACATGTCAGAAGTTAAGGGGTCAAAACAGGGCATTAAATTTTTCAAGGAAACTTTTGGAGTTCTCTCTCCAGTAGTAGAATTTAAACTGAGGGTCTCGCTCGTCTGCGTGATTTTCAGTTTTTCAATTTCAAAATCTCTTTCCATTTGCCTCTCTTTCAACTGCCTTTCTTTTTCCAATTTTTCTTCCTCTATTTTTTCTAAACGTTCTTCCTGAATCACTTTAATCTGGCTTATAGCTATCTCTTTATTAAAATCCTCACTTTCCTCAATTTTTTTAATGATTTTAATGACCGTGTCACTTGAAGCGACCTCTACTCCAAATTCTCCCGCCAAAGTTATCAGACCGGCCTTTCTATATTGAGCTAATTCAGACATTTTTCCCTTCCCCAAAATTTTACGTTAGAAACTAATATAACTGTAGGTCTCTACACGCTTCCCAAATTTCTAGGAACTCACGAACAATCAAGAATTTACGATACTCCCCGTACTACTTACTACAAGGTACATAAATTCTCACTTTTACCATACAATACTCCTTAATCATGCATTAAATACACTTATCACATATAATAAACAGTAACTTTCACATATCATACTATTCACTCTGCGGAAAAAATAACTGTTCTTTTCTGAATCTTTCAATTTATATTAAAAAATTTCTTTCTAAGATTACAACCTTTTGAGAGCTATATCTTTTAAAATTCCATTTAATTATTACACTTGCAATTTTTTTTATATGAATTCAAATTTTGTCTCAACCTTATATTATGAAATTCTTAACATAAAATATTGAAATTTTTAGTATTTTTCAACCCAATTGATCCTGCCGGTTTGTACAGTAGAGTAATAATATAATGCAAACTGCCTACCTTTCTGGACGACGTCTGCTTCCTCGAAATGGTATTCGAGCTTGCTTCTGGATCACGAACGGAACGCTTAGTCACTGGAACGGCGTCCTTCTCTCAGGCTGGCTGTCTATCTCTTTCAGGAACGGGCGTCCTTCTCTCTCTCAGACTGGCTGTCTATCTCTTTCAGGAACGGGCGTCCTTCTGTCTCTCAGACTGGCTGTCTATCTCTTTCAGGAACGGGCGTCCTTCTGTCTCTCAGACTGGCTGTCTATCTCTTTCAGGAACGGGCGTCCTTCTGTCTCTCAGATTGTCTATCTATCTCTTTCAGGAACGGGCGTCCTTCTGTCTCTCAGATTGTCTATCTATCTCTTTCAGGAACGGGCGTCCTTCTTTCTCTCAGACTGGATGTCTATCTCTTTCAGGAACGGGCGTCCTTCTTTCTCTCAGACTGGATGTCTATCTCTTTTACGAACGGGCGTCCTTCTTTCTCTCAGACTGGATGTCTATCTCTTTCAGGAACGGGCGTCCTTCTTTCTGTCAGACTGGATGTCTATCTCCTTCAGGAACGGGCGTCCTTCTTTATATCAGACTGCAGACTTCTATTCTTGTCCTATAATCCACACCGTTCTGCCACCATTTTCTTAGCTGTAACGTCTTGGGTGTGGAATGGTAGCGTTGAGAATTACAGCTAAGTTCCGTTTACAGGAAATTTATTTATTTATTTACAATTTTAAAATAATCTTGATTAAATAGGATGTTATATACAAGTAAATCAGAGTCCCAAAAGGGCTTTCAATAGAAGACCAGTCCTTTCACACGGGCAGAGCCCTTCTGTCCACAACCGGACTTACAAAAAACAGTTCACAGGGCAGCGCCCTACAGTCCTTCGATCGGACTTCAAAAAATGTCGCCGGAGGCCTTCTCTCGACCTCCTCTTCAGCTCTCTTGCTCCGACCCAACTCTCTCGGTTCTCCTCTCACCCTCATCTTTCATCGATTCCTTATTGGATATCTCTACAGACGGGGGTGGATTCAAGGATTCCCAATTGGTCCGTACATGGCACCTGTCCATCTCCTCTAGAAGGCACCTTCAGGTCCAGCTCACGTAGACGCGATCAATTTCAGCGCTCTTTGAAGGTGCGGTTGCTTTGAAACAAACTGTCTGGAAAGGCGACACCAAGTCTGTCCTTTTGTGTGGATCTGGGAATCTTACAGCGGCCTTTACTTTTTTTAGAATAGAGAGATAATAACTGGCCTCTTACTTTCTTCTGTATTTTGTTAAAGTTTAATTTTCCTACATGTGTAAGTGTATGAATATACAGGAACCTTATGTAACAATGGGGTATTTTAAAGTAGAGAAATGGAACAAAACCAGATAACATGCTTTAAAAAATGAGAACACAAAGAAAAAAATCCTGAAATCAACAAGTACACCTTCTTGTTGGTATGCTGCATTAAAAAATATTTAGTGATATATTAAAACTTATTTTTACAACACCAAACAGAACTCAGTAAAATATTTTAAAAGGTGGGTTAAATTAAATAAATATGAATAGAAAGCAATCAATGGCATATCCAGGGAAAAGGGTAGAGGGCTTCAGCTTCAGCCCCATCCCCCCTTCCTCTCATAAAAGAACTTTTGGAAGACCATTTTTTAAAAATTAGCCTCTCTCAAAAATTTTTTCATTGATCTTTTACTGAAAAAGCAGTATCATAATTTACAGAAACTTACATTTCGACTGATTGTTTTTCTCAACTTGTTGGAAGCAGTATTGTGCGAAATAAAATGAGGGTGTTTACCCACAACAGTTTCTAGTTTTATAAGAAAAGTGTGATCTGAGGCATCACCAGGTCTAAGACACTCTTCATCCTTAAAAAAAAAAAAGTTTTTAGCTTAGATAATAAATAAACATTTAGAATTTCAATTAACACAAGGCATTATTAATTTTCAATTACAAGCATCATTGAAAATCTCTAAAAACAGAAACATAATTAAAAAGTAGTGTATTTCAAGAAAGCAAAGAAGAAATCAGACAACTATATCAGTGTTATACTAGGTGTTTTATCAATTCATTTGATAAGTGGGTTGTATTTTAAACTGTTGACATTAACATTATTATAAATTATAAAAATAGATTTTCTAATGTCATGTAGGCATGATAGCCTAATGATTAAGATAACAGACTAGTAATCAAAAGATTTCATGTTTGATTCCTGAGCTATAACTGAAAATCCCCATGTACATACACGGTGCCTGAACATTATATATCCATGATTCAGACAGCTGTTAGCCCTAGCATGCATTATCTTAACTATCTACTGTCCTCTATCCTTCAAACGTTCTTAAAGCTCTTGCATACACTTAAACACAATTATTTCCTGTAATTCATGTTTATGACAATAATCCCGCGTGCAAATCTATTTCTTGAACATTTAATTCCAATATTTATAATATTTCGGTGCAATTCCAAATTTCCTTATTGTAAATCGCATGTGTTCTTTACTACATGTATTTCATCTCATTATGTCAGATCCATTAATTTTTGGTAACAGGAAACTATAGTTTCCTCTAACATTTTTTTCACCAAAATAAGTTACTGTTGCCTTATCAGTCAATCTTATCATTCTGTTTGCGTCAGCTGCTGTGTATGAGTTATTTACTCAGCTTATTGTTAATATGTGATGTGAATATTTTATCCAGTAGAAAGTAGTTTAAAAACTTCTTTCTCTCAATTTATGTTTGTATAATCTAGAATCCAGAAAAATTATATATCTTTGAATTGTTGATGCCTCAACAATTCCTTCTCTCTCACTGTCATGTGTGATAAGACACATGCGATTGTTTCATGAGCCTGACAATCTCAGAGATACTCTGTTGCTGAAATACATACTTCAAAATGCCTTCAAGAATAATAAAAAATAAAATAAGCAAATTTTTTAACACAAACAAAATAAGTATTTTCTACAAACTCTATGTTAATAAATACTTCATAAGGTAATAAGGTGGTTTACACTTCCATTTATGATATTAAATGAAGTGATAAAAACTTATACCCGAATAAACTATACAGTGAAATATAAATTGTAAAGTAACTGAAACGGACTATTCTTGATTGCATTCAACATTTAAAAAGACTTGACATACTTCAATAATTCATCACAAGAGAGTCACTTATGTAATTTTTAAAACATTCATTATTCTATTTTAATATTAAAAGATAAAACTCACCAATATTGATATAATTCCTCTGTGCCTTTCTTCAACAAGGTCACATATAATCTTGTTATTAAAATATTCAACGGCCTCCCACTGAAACAAATTTTATATTACAATAAAGATAAGTATATTAGCATAAAATTTTACGTAATAAGGATTTAGATAAATAAATATATACCTCAATGCCTTCTCTCTGGTATTCTTCTTGTTCTGATTTTAGAGTTAGTTCAATAAATAACTGCTGTAACTTTTCATTGCAATAGTTAATGCAAAACTGCTCAAAGCTATGCAAAATGAATCAAACATTAATTAAATTAAGTAAATTTAATAGAAGAGGCAAATAAATTAAAAAAATTAATACCACTGAAAAATTTAAAATAGTTACCTATTTTTCTCAAACACTTCAAAACCATATATGTCTAATAAACCCATTAGTGTTTTTCTTTGACGAGACTAAAAAATGAAATCACCCAATTATTATTTTATACATTGTGTACATAGCACAGTAAAGAAAATTAAGCAGTCAACTTGCATTTTAAGTATTTATATCAACATATAGTTCTAAACAAAAATACTTTCACAAGTAAATTTTTATTCGTAAAATTTGTCTGTGATGATTGTAAACTTTTTTTTTTTTTTTTTTTTTTCAGTAGTTAAAATAAAAGTAACAGAAGAAAAATCTGTAAAATACTCAAGATTTCTCGACAAAATCCTTAATAAGCAATTTGACTATTAAGGGTATAAAAGTACAAGAACTGCAGAACAGAGGTTCCCTTTTCTTGACCACCACACAGAAGAACAAAAAAATCCAATGCCCCTAGTGTCCATAAGTTAACTTTATATAAAATATTAAAATATTGTTGCATATTATAAGTACCTAATTTATCTGTTTATCTTTTAAAATCATAATGCAGAAATTAATAAAATTACAACCAAATGAACAATACAATTGCTTTTTAAATTTAAAAAATAAATACAAAATCAATAAGAAATAAAAAAGTAATGAGATAAACACAAAATGAACAAATATATAAAATAATGAGATGGTTGAGGCTGGTAAAGTTTTAACAATTTGTTAATGCCTGTTAAAATTTTGTTAACGTCAATTCGCATATCAACACATTCCTCTTTTTTGATAGTAAATTAGTTACTGTACTGAATTCAAGTTCAGCCATATACGAAGAAATGCTATTAAAAACTTTTGATGTATTGCCCACAATCCAGGGTAGGGAAATGGAATAGATTTTTGAAGCCAGAATTCTTAGTATACATATTTGAATTTTACTTTGAGTTCTTTGTTAATTTTGAGTTCTACAAGTTTCTCTTCCATATTTTATGATTTTTCAGTATTTGCATTTTCAAAATAGTCTAACACCCAATTCAGTATACTCATCTTAATTTCATAAACTGCATGTTTGCTTACCAACTTGGAAAGGCTTGTCATTGTCAATTTATTCTACACTAAAATAAATTAAGTGTATGTACACCTAATGCTAATTTATGTGATAGTAAAAAGATAACTTACATCTATATATATAAAACAGGAATCTTGTTTGTTTGTTCTCTATAGATGTCCAGACCGTTCGACAGATCTGGACCAAATTTGGCACAATGACTAAATAGTAAAGCTTGAGATTAAAAAAATTCCTCAGTGGCCAGTGGCCCTACAAAGTTCAGTGGCCACTTTGATATAGTTAGTGGCCAAAATTTTCCGTACTTACGTAATTTTTGTTTTCGACACCCTTGCTCCCCCCTTTCAGATATATGAAAATAATATGAGATTTTTTATTTTGTACATTTAATGATTCAATGCTTTTTTAGTAATAATGCATGGCATGTTCTATATATTACATTCAGAAATAACTAGCTGTATTTAAAGAAATCTAAGTACTATGAATTTAAAATTTATTAATTCCTCCTGATTGGCTGCAGCTCCTTGTTAGAATCATCACATCACTGTCTGTGTCTATACTATATATAGGTACACACATGGAGGAGGCTATAGGAGCTTAACCCCGCCCCCTCCCCCAAACCCAAATTAAAAGTGAAAATCTCTTAAAAATAGAGAATTGTAATAAAATTAATGATTTAAAATATTTTACTTTAAAATTTCTCTTCAGATTAATTCAAACGTATCTTTTACGAAAAATAGTTGGTTATTAAATAAATACAGTGGACTCCCAAAAATCTGCCAACCTGAAATCTGTATGGCTAAGTGATATAGAATATTTTGACATTATTAGAAAGTTGTCACTATTACCAAGTACTTGTGAAACATGAAGCCTAAGTTAAAAAAAAAAAAAAAAAAAAAAAAAAAAATTTAAGTTTTTTTTTTTTTTTTTTTTTTTAAGTAAGAAACTGGAGGTAAAATAATATATATAGTATTGCAGACCATTTTCTCAACTTATGGTGTACGCATAATAAATTACTATTTATTTAATTTATCTCTCCTTTCATTCATGGAATTTATGGGGGGAAAAGGAATTGGGACTTAATAAAAGAAAGAGGATCAAGGGCCCCAATTTTCTATTAATTTCGACAGTACGCTTCCTCCTAATTTACTAATTTTGGACTTGCAAGAAGCTAACAAACGGTTATTTTACTTAAGGTAGTAGCTCCCCAACCTCCTATTTAAAAAAAAAAAAACCACTAAGCATCTTATCAAATTTTAAGGAAAATCAGATGCATTTTAAGATGGGGAAATCGTAAGCATGTGCTACTCAAACAGCCCATTTTCAAGGTTTCCACTTTCAAATAATCAAGTGTCTGATTATGTAAAACATTTTTTAACGAACGTTACACATACTAAGGGTTCAATTTACAAAGGTGAATCATATAAAAGAAATAACTTAAAACAGGGAGAAATTTTTGCAGGGGGGGGGGGGTGGCATGGGCGCCGGCAGAATATTTCCAAGGGGGGGGGGGAAGACTACTTCAACGTATGGTTACCATGTTGGAAAGAGCAAAAAAGCAACTAAAAACACTGCATACAAAAATCCAGGGGGAGCCTGCTGCCGGCACCCATGGGGGGAGGGGGATACTATAGCGTAAACTCGGGCGTTGCAAGAGCGACCAAGGAGACGCTATAATTGACCTATGATCAGGCTAGCCGCAGCACATGGCGTTGTGAAAAAGTCCTACGAGAAATACAACATTCGGTGACCACAAAAGATATGAAAAGAAGGAAACCAAAGACTTACCCCAGCAGTAGTTCAGGGCTTGAAGATCTTCCGTGAGAGAAAAGGGAACCACACATAAAAGACGAACACTTTAACTAGAGACTTACTAACAGGAAAACTTTATTCACTGGTAGAATGCACGGTACATTAACATTAGTGCGAAAGAACATTTAATGGGGTTTGATTCAAGAAGGAGATAGATTATACATGATGTATTTCAAAAAGGTAAAATGGCGCACACGCCATGTAATACGGTCAAATACTACAGAAAAAGGGGAGCTTGCAGGATTTTATATTTTTGAAAAATTTAAACCGAAGTAATTTAATAAGGAGGGGGTGTCTTATTTGCCTAACGGAGACTTATCGGTCATAAAACATTTACTACGGTACTGTTCCTGCCGCCTCCAGCAAAAAGGCCACGTTGTTCGTGTTGGGGAGCGCTTCCTTAGCGCGTCGTACTTAGGGGGTGCCGAAAAGGTGAAGTGAAGTCTTGCTCTTTCCAGACGGCTCGCCATCGCCAATTTTCTCGGCAACCCCGGCCACACGTCACAGGCCGGGAGGAGAAAGCGCCACGATTGGTTCAAAGGTAAGCGCGGACAGAAAACCCCTGATGTCATCCCGGGGAATGATGAAATATTTTGCCGCGGAGGTGATGGCCGGATTGCCAGTGGCGCTTATGATCCTCATTATGAAGAGTTGGCGAGATGCTCGAAAATCGCAGTGACTGTTGAAGAAGGAACACATGGTGCAAGCGTGCCGCCATATTGGAAGCACAAAAAAAAAACTGGCTAGCCGGGGAAAACATTTTAAAAAGGAAAAGGGGGGAAGAACCAGGAGTACACACATTGTAAAATTAATGCTTATGGAAGAAAATGCAAAACAGGAATACATGTGATATTTCCATCACAGATACGTTTTCGCTTCGGCCGACCAAAAATGCCTACTATTCGTATAATCTACAGAGAAACTCCCTGTCATTAAAACGGAACTGGAAAAAAAAAAAAAAAAAAAAAGCTTGAAGTGTGAACAGGAGGGGGGGGGGGGGGGGGGAACACTTCTCTCTTCTCGGACAGCTGTAACGCTGATTAATGGAATTCTAAAGGCATGGAGATCTGTTTATTTAAGCTTTGAAGAGCGAGCGCTTTTACCAGTGATTACAAAATAAAACAAAATCAAGTGTTTTGTCTGTTTCTCTTCCCCCTCCCTCTCGCGCTATTGTAGAGATGCCAAAACTCTTGCAAAAGGAAAAACGTAATAATATGAAAGCAGCTGAAATTAGATTTATTTAAAACTGAAAACGGTATGTTTATGACATTAGTTTTTATTTGCGTATTCGAATGTACAAAATAACGTTTTTGTTCATTTTAAATAAAGCATCTTGCGTGGTAGTTTTCGATCTGCTGTTGCGTAAATCAGGATGCAAAGAATGCCAACCTCTTCACCGACCTTTCAAAAGCAGAGGGTTTGTTTATTGTTTAAGTTAATAATAATAATTAAAAAAAAAAAAACGCACATGCTTCCCGTCTACAGTTTTAGAAGGGTCATAGTAAAGATCACATGAAATTTTTTAAAAATATAATCGATTACTCTTAAGTTGACTGGACCCTGACTGATGCGACAGAAAATATACAAAGGGGCTATAATTTATAATTTAGAAAAATATTAGCTTCGTTCCTTCAGTACAATGTCTTATTAATGAGATACTTAATGCATCTTTCACATACAGTCATATATTGTATCAGTAGGCAAATATCAAATTTAGTTTTAAATAAAAGTCCTTTTCACTCTTCTCCTTTTATTACGGCCGTCTATTGTAGAAATTGTAACAAATTATAATTAGAATAATACTTTTGTTCAGATTTTTGCGACCACGTGTAATGTCCAACGGATATGCCTCTCTGCGTACTGGAATGTCGATGTGGATATGTAATAAAATAATGAGATGGTGCGAAGGGTCAAGGTCAACCAACGGGTCAGGTCACAGAGAGGGACCCTGAGTATTCTGTTCCGGTGCGTTCCTACCCCCCAAATGTTACATGTATGTTATCAGTTATGATGAGCTCCTCCCCTTTCTTCCCCTCCCATAGACGTCTGCAACCCTTTCTCCCCTGCTTATCCATATAGCGCTGACATTCAGCTTTTCCTACGAGGCCAAGGGTGGGCGGGACTAAGTAAATTTTGCGCATCATCAATTTTAGACTTTTTTCAACTGCTTTGCTTTACTTTGCTCGGACATACAGCACCGACTTTTGTTACGGGGACGGAAACGAGGGGGGAGGGGGGGTTGCTTGCTGAGTAAATTTTGCAGGTCGCCAATTTTGGCGACTGACAGACTGTTTTGCAGTCGCCAGGAATAATTCCACAGTCGCCACTGGCGATCTGGCGACCGCTAATCTCAAGCTTTACTAAATAGGACAAGAGAAAGCTAATGCCGTAAAAATGAAATTCATCAGATTAATAGTTTTTAGTTATTTTATGTTTTGTAAGGTTTATGGCCCTTTTTTTTTTTCACATTTTGCATTATTGTGAGCTAAATTTTCGTCTGAACACTACTCGTCATCGAAACACTACTTCGTCATCAAAAACTACAGAGTTTTCTTTTTCAAATAAACTGTGTTACAAAATCATACTTAAATTTGCAGATTTTTGGGAATTTTTAAAAGCAATTCCTGTTTCAAACAAAGTGTACCGTTTTTCATTTTTAAACTGTTGCATCAAAAAATCTAACTGGCAAAAATTTTCCATCTTTTCACTGTTGATTAAACCTTTGTTTTGCCCTCTTTTAAATTTTGAATCATGCAGAAATGTTAGGTTTTTTTTATATGACTTTTTTTTCTAAAAAAGATCACAGGTTAAAAAATCTCTCCCGACTCTATTCCAGAAGGAACTGAAGGAAGGAAGATAGAAAAGAACTTTCGCCAATGCCTTGCTCCCATTGGCTACAGCGTGTTTCCAAGGCAACTAGGAAGGTATTCTTTTTTGCCATGTGTGTAGGAGGGGGAGGGGGGGACACTAGCGGAATACATGGAATTTTCTTTAAGGCTAGGAATGTAACGGATATTGATTTTGCCGGATACCGGATATCCGAAGCTCCTTTGGTTGCCGGATACGGATATCTGGGCATATATCCGGCATTAAACATGTATTTAGTCATTAAGACTAGAGTGTTTTTTATTTTCTTAATATAATGACATCAGAACAATAAATTGCAAACATGTTTCACACATCATTAAAGTATTTTTTTTTTAATTGACATATAATTTACAAAAACTAAAAATATTTACATATATGCACATAAAAAATGTTATTTAAAATATAAACAGTTAAAATATTCTTTTTATGTGTACACTACTGGCAGAAGAATAAATTTTAACAATGGCTTTTGATAAGATACTATGATAGATGAGTTATTTTTTTTCCAAACATAGGTTTATGCCTTTTTTTTTTTTAAATCATTTAATATTAATTTACATTAAGTCATTTTTAGTTTTATTTTAAGTTAAATCACTTTTAGAGATTGATAAATAAAAAGTAATCTCTTTTAAATATTTATAATGAAATTATAATTCATTCTTCTGTAGTTTTATATGGGTATGGAACAGAATTTTTAAGATATGCATTAAATGCATTAATTTTTTAAACTACAAGTTAAAAAATAAAAATAGATCTGTTTAATTTTTAAGCTTCTAAAATATAGGAGCATTCTTTCGCAGTACAAAAACTTAGATGGCACCATAAGGGGGGGGGGCAAATTAATTTTAAAAAATCATTTCAAACATTAGTTTCCAAATTTTAGGAAAATTTCACTTTTTACTCTTGATTTCGCCATGCGGCACACACACAAAAAAAAGATCAGTCAAAGTACTTTATGTATGGAGTGATAATTGTACCCTGCAGTAGTAACTAAATGATAATCATACACAATACTGTAGCAGTAACTAAAACAACTATTTTAAACTAGTAAAATACCATGTTACAACATGGCCGTCTGCACAAGCAGCCATGTTATAATTTTCATTAATAAATATTTCACAAACACATTTTAAATGTACATATTTTAAGTAGACATAACTGTAAAAATCAATTAAAACTTGCAGAAAATCATAAGTGAATTTAAATAACTAAATTAAATTAAAAATAAATATGCAAAATAAGGGTTGATTTTTAATCATTAAGTATTGGAGACTTCAATCAAGGAATGCTTAGAAAAGATAGTCATTTACAAAAAGGACGAAGATTGAAAATTTCTCCCTGTCTCTATGAATAAATTTTGAAGACAGAATAATGAGAGTTTTTTGTTAATTATTGGATTTCTCGAGTAAATTAAAAATATCAGAGAAACTCCATGGGGAGAGAGTGTAAAATTACATTATTTGTGGGATTACCATGAGAGAAATTGCATATACTGAATGCACATATTTTTCAAATGATACTACACAATGCTTATAATTAAACTTCCCCTAAAACAGCAGTCTATAGCTGAAAAGGATGAGAAGATCGCCTCCAAATTTGCCTATGGACACTACATGAATTTTTTTTTTTTTAGTTCAGAAAATGTCTGCTAAGCAGCACTTTGCACCATGAAATCAGCTCTAAATATGAGCCTAACAAGTTATAAATGTGCTAAAAAAACTACTGAACAAATGTTGAAATTGTGTATTTATTTCGAATGATCCATTTCCAGAGTTAAATTTACTGTTTTTCATGTTTAATAGCAACTTGAACATTTTTAACTCGAGCTTTTTAATAAAAATTCCCTAAGCATTTCTCATGTATAGTCTATAAAACAAATTTGGTTACTATCTGTCCACCCGTTTTAGTGGTAGAATCCTGTTTATAGGGGAAGCTTAATTATACAAATATAATTTTTCATCTGTCCCATGCATATTATAGATTAAAACTTTAGTAGTATATAGCTGGATATCCGGCAAAGAAGTCGAATATGTGGTAGTTATGAGTCAGATATCCGACAGTATTTCAGATACTGAAAAGTCAACGACCGGATAGGCCGGATACTTGCCGGATATTCATTACATCCCTACTCTATACCCTCTCCGGGCAAACGATCACCGCAATGCTTTTCTATGGCAAAAACTGCCTTCACAAAATTAAACTTCTAGAAAAAACTATTGAATATTTTAAAAATATTCTTTTTTGTTCTTATTCTAACATTAAGTAAATTGGATCACAAAATTTCTCTAATGCAATTAGAAAGACATAAATTTCATCTGAAAATATCACGAAGATTTCAAAAGCACCTAATTTTAAGTTTATCAGATTGCTACAGAAAAACAGTACTATTTTGAAAATTTTTAAAGCATACAAAGTCTAGCATGGACATTTTGCTGTTATTACATGTTTCTTATTTTAATTTATAGATTAAATTCACTTAACAATATTGATTTTATGCATAAACTATATGCTATGAAAAGTTGAGTTTCATGCTGGTGATTCCTTTCCCCCAAAAGATGGTCATTAGTGTGCGTGATTAAGATGGAGTATTGAGGGGTTGTATTGCCTAAGGCATGAATGCCATTTAGTACATTTAATTTTCAATTAAAAAGTAGTATTGAATAAAAATAGAAGTATGACGACATGCAAGCAAAAGTGCCCCCCCCCCCCCTACATGGCCTAAGCTACTGCAACACACACAGGTAGAAGGTCCAATTCCCAGTAACCTCTGTATGCTATCAGGTGCCGCGTTCATTTTTTTTTTTTTTTTTTTTCCACTGCAGTGGGAAGTCCCATGTCCTATTTTTATCATTGTAGCAGGAGGATTCACATTCTTTCCCCTTACCATCTCATACTGATGACTGGACAATTTTTAGTGGTTGCGTAGGTATTAGCTATAAATGACCATTAGAACGCAGACAGGTAGAAGGGGAGAATCTTAGCCACATCCAATTCTCTGTAACCTTTGTACGCTATCAGGTGCCGTGTTCATTTTTTTTTTCGTTCCAGCGGGAAGTCCCACATCCTTTTTTTTTTAAATCATTGAAGCGGGAGGATTCACATTCCAGCCTAGCCAAGACCAATTCCTGGTTACCTGCGTATGCTATCAGGTGCTGTGTTCATTTCTTTTCATTGCAACGGGAAGTCCCATGTCCTTTTTTATGATTGCAGCAGAAGGATTCACATTCCTTCCCTTTACAATCTATATTTAAGGTCAACGGGCATTTCTCTTCCATTGAACGGGCAACGCCAGTCCATGCTGCTAGTAGCTAGATAAAATACTTATTCATGAAAATATGTATTTTCAAAATATTTTATTATATTCTTTTCCCATATAGATAGATATGCCACGGTTGACTTTTTTTGCTGCCTTAACCTCTCCCCCCCCCCCCCCCCCGCCTGCTTTTGGTCTCTGGATCCACTACTGATCCCAAGGAAAACTCTAATGGTAATTTATGCTGTACAGGTTGGAAACCATTGGAATTACAGATTTAATAGAAACATTATCCAAGAAAAAGGAGGATGAATTAGCTTATAAAAGCTTCTCGAAGTCAAAAAGTTGAAGGTTGTTGTAGATTAACATTTGAATGGATATTCCTTCTATTTGACATACAAAATGTATAAATTACATAGAGAGAAGATAGTTGAGCACAATTAAGAAATTGACTTACTCTAGCTTGTAAAGATGCATTCAATTTAGCTACCAACCAAGTAAATAGACGTTCATAGAGAGCTTTGGCTAATGCATCTCTGGCATATATTGCTTGATCTCTACTTAATGGACTGCAGAGCTACCACAAAAAAGTAATTATACTTTTATCAACAAAATCAATAATAAATCGAAATCAAACAATCAGTAATAAATCGAAATTAAATAGTTTTGTATTAAAAGCACATACAAGGAAAATAAAATTTGATTTGATATCAACAGTTATATATTAATAAGAATTTTATAGTTAAAAATTCGGTTACTAAGATATGTAATTTTAAAAACAAACCATGTGAATAAAACTTTATAATGCTCCAAAAATATTTAAGAAATATGTATCAAATAATAAATTCCCTTTTTATTAGCCCCCGGCTTCAAGGAACCTCTGTTTAAAGATGAAAAATAGAGCAGAGGAAGGCATAAAAAAGAATCATTTTATATTAAATTACTCAGAATAAGTCTATAACAGAGTTCTTTAAAGTGATTTTACAGGTTATCATAAGAGGATTCACAACAAAATTTACATAACCCTTGCATCAATGACCGCGTACCCGGGTACCTGTTGGTCATCCGGGGGTGGGGTAATGGTAATTTAATCGTTTCTAATAAAGCCTATGTCAAATCTCTTTTAATCCTTGTTATTTACATGAATCTTAACTATACATATAATTTTAACCCCTTTTGGGAGAAATTATTGTTGAGTTTTATGTGTTATAATATTCAATATCATTACTCAAAATCCAGCTACTGTGATACCCATTATTGTATCTTTTGTACATACAGATTGTAAATGATTATTATAACAAATAAGCAAACATAATCACAATAATAATTATTATGAATCATTTATTTTACTGTGAATTATTATTATTTGAGTCGTGCAGTAAGTTATTACTTGATTATAAAATCGGTAACAGGTAATGAAACAAACGGAGAGCGTAGATTTCAATGTGGGTACTGTGGTACCAGTTATTTAAAAAATACAAGGAGTATTTGGTCATTGACGCAAGGGATAATGGTAGTTGACTGACTGGCTATCAAGTCAACTTAACACAGTAACTTAGGCAGACATTAGGCAGATAATTTAGGCAGGCACAAAGTATTGACCATTTTATCAAGCAGGCACTCAGTAATTTAGGCAGGGTAGTTATTTAGTTTGCTGAACTTTGCTAAAAATCTATTTTGGGAGGACAGTAACTCCAACCTTATTTAAAAGGATAACCTAAATTACCTGATATTTTCTCATCTCGACAAAGTAAATATTTCAATTATTCATTTAAAAAAAATTCTTTTTGGAAAACTTGCTTATGATTACATGTCATCCAATGTTTTCTTCTTCTGGATGAATCTAATTGAAAAAGGAAGACAAGCTTTGTTAAGACTAGCAACACCTTATGAATGGATTCTCAAATAAGATCGGCAATAATCCTTCAACACTTTCAAGATTCTCAGCTTCAATTCCACCAAAAAAAAAAAAAAAGAGTCTTCCAGATATTGGTAAAGCTGAAGGCTTGATATGAAATCTATTGGTCACAACCAAAAACATAAATGCTAGTTTTAACGTTAAGCAATGGTAATTATTACTTAAAATACTAGAACAAACTTCTCAAACTAATTTTAGAATGATGTTCTTAATTGGTTTTGGGGCATCAAGACAGGAAGAATATCAAACTCTCATACAAATTAGGTAAATTTTCTTTCATACTTGCAAAAACTTACTCGTGTGAGTGTGGCTTTTCACACCTAATAATGATAAAAACAAAATACAGGAATTGGGTTGATGGAGTCAAAATCAAGATTGAAACTGGCAAAAACTGTTCAATTAGATATAAACACGCCCCTTCCTCTAATCACATAAATTACTTTTTATGACTGTTACCTTTTAATTCAATAAAATACCTTATTTTCTTTTACATATACACTGGTTATTTTAAATTAAGGAAAAATTATAAAAATGGTGATTACTCAAAAAGTTACATATAGAATTTAATGAAACTCACCCACAGTGTAAAACAGATAGTAAGCTATAAAATAACATAAAAAGATATTACCTGAAACTTGTGGTATTGTAGAAATTATCGTACATATAAAATCAACAAACTAGATGTGTCAGTTTGGTATTGGAAGAGTACCTTCAATATGGAATATGACCTACCCCCCCCCCTCCTAGAAGCAATACAGCCTCAAGAGCAATGTGCGATGCTCTCAATTATGCAATCTATGAGTTCTGTTGCAAGGGAGAGCATTGCTCTTGCAAGGCAGTTGAAAGCGTGGCAAGGGTCGCAGGAGAAGTACTGAGAGCAGCTATCAGTCTTCCTAAAGCATCATAGACTTGCTCGATAGGATTCAGGTCTGATGATCAAGCTGGCCACTTCATGCACTGAATTGTTTGCTGCTGAAGATAATCATCCACAACGTGAGCCCTGTGCAGTCTAGCATTGTCTTTCTGAAGCAGGAAATCATCGCCTATTGACCAGGCATAAGGGCACACATAAGCATCAAGGATGTCATCTCTATAGGTCTGAGCATTGATGGTTCCACATGAAAGACATGGAGGTCTGTGCAGCCACCCAAAGAGATCCCATCCCAAACACAGACATTGCATCCTGCATATGTATCTCTTTCACAGATGTTTGATGGAAGATAACAGGTTCCAGGTTCTCTCCAAATCAAACAATGCCTACTATCGGTTTGGAGACTAAACATGGACTTTTCTGTAAACAGAACAGCCCTCAATGGATCAGACATCCAGTGGACATGGTGATGTGCCCACCTGAAACGTTCCCTTCTTTGGCATGGTGAGAGGGGCTCACAAATGGCTGGTCACCTCGCGTACAAATCACCTTTGTGAAACCTTCTACGCATGGCTGAAGTTCACACCAACCTTTCGGTGGCTACAGCAATTGAGGATCTGAGTTGAGACGAAGTTGTGGTTCTATTCCTTTGTGAACATAATGACAAATATCTTTAATCGGCACTGGTCTTAACAGTTGGCCGTCCTTGACTGAGCCTCCTGGATGCTGAATCCGTCGTTAGAAATGTTGCCAAAGTCTATGAACCACAAATAGACTGACATTTAGCCATCTGGCCACTTGTGTCTGACTTTGTCCTACCTCTAGTCTCCCAATAGCTCTCCCTCACAGTTCTTCAGGCAAATGATGTCTGGAGATCATTGCTACAAATTGGCTATCCCCGATTTCTTACCTTACAGTAACATCAAAAGTTACAGGCTTATCTCAAAAGATGCAAGTTTATGCTTCTAGTAATGAATTTTTTCTTGTTGCAGTGCAGGTCATTTGCATATTGCAGCGATACTCAGTAACATTTATTTGACAACAGAATCAAATTTCATACGGATTGGCTTGCTTTTGAATGAGTTATTCCTATTTTTGTGATTTTTCCTTAATTTTTGGAAACCAGTATATATTAAAGTGGTCCCAGCCTTTGATAGGGATGAACGAGACCATGAGTTTGTTAAAACCTGGTCTAAATAAAATATTTGTAATAAAAAAAGTGGAAAAAATTCATTCGAACTGAGAAAATTATAGAATTAATTATACCTCTTCTCCTTTAGCTTCAATAGTTTTATTTACAACGGCATTCATTAGTACATCAGGTGGGCAACCTAAAAGCTAATATAGGAAGAAATGTTTCAATATAAAGAAAATACATGATGTTATAGTTTAAATAGAATTAAGGCAGTGCAGACACTTTTTTTTAATTGGCTATTCATTAAACACAATTAGCCACAAAAAAAGATACACTGTTTAAAAGGATGCCAAATCAGTGACTTTTCCAAAACATGGACATTTCCATTGTAAAGAAAGCAAGTGAAATATTCATTACAGTCAATTAACAGATTTATATATTTTTTTGATATACATTTTCACCTTTCTTTCAGCCCATACCCATCACACTATCTTTAACATCCTATCACTTATTTAATTTCGTTTCCAAACCCTATTTGAAACAAACACACACACATGGGTATCAAACATACTTTCATTCACCAAACAAAAATACACTTCACTTTATTTTTCTTCACAAACTATGGGGGGGAAAAATAATAATTTAAAAAAAATCACATTTGCAACAACATTTATTCTAGTGACTATTCACCCAGAATAACATTTACCATAAAGAGTCAACAGAATAAAATCAAATTGATGGGATAAACTAAAGAGATACTTAATCTGCCCTATCAGTACAGAACACACTCTTAACATGCAACACTAAAACCGGCATCTTTAAACATAGACCTCTACAAACATGCAATTCTGTAAGTTGCTATACATATGCAAGTTATAATGGTTCAACTACATCACATCGCCAATGTGCTTTCCCCACACATCATAACGGCTAATTACTCTCAGCAACCACCAAACTGATGACAAGTTCTCAAAATCATAAACATGGTTGTGCACCATGCAACACTTATTTATTTATCTATCCAATGTCCATGCTTGGCTTCTTTACCATTTGATGCCAAACCTCCCAGTACTGACTGATGATGTCGTCAAACGGGTGTACATCTAGTCCAGTGTAATTAGGCAAGTGGCCACAACCCATCCTGGCATGGCCACAGAGCAGGCAGGCCTCGCCAGCAGCCAGCGGAGGTAAACTCCAAGGAAGTCGTGTCTGGTTGATAGGCGAAAGTGGCAATCGCCTCAGTTCTCTCCAGGTGCCTCAGGATAGAACGCACTGTGGCCAGGGTTTCCCATGGCTTTACAAGGTTTTTGGTTTTTTGGGTGGTAGCAGTATATCTGTCAATGTACATGCCTATCATGCTCTTCTGCCTATCATGTTCTTTGCTTTTCAGAGGGTCAGGGGGACTTCTACCTGAGACGACTCAGCTCCCTGCTTAGCTTTGTGGTCGGCTTTCTCATTACCAACATGACTTGGGACCCATTTTAAAGCTACAATCCAGCTGTGTGAGATGAGCTCCACAATTTTAGCACAGCACTGAATTGTTTGTAGGCAGTCAGTTGGTATGTTACTGCTTGAGGCTAAAATTGAAGCTTGGAAATCAATGAGAAAAACAAGTTTACCATGCAACAGGAATAGTTCCATATTTCTCTTTCAGGAAAAAGTTTAGAATTCAGTAGTAAAGTGCCAGGAGATATTTGTTAAGACAGTTACAGGCTGAGATAGCGGAATAATTATACTAGTGTTCACTTTCTGACTTTGCAGTTTGAAATTTATTGGCATATACTAAACGCACTATAGTGTATTAAAGAAAGCCCTTTTAATTGGAAGAGATATTAACAATAAGTATGACTATAAAAAATATTTATCTCATTTGTTGTATAGCTTTCATTTAAAACAAAATAATTTAAAATAAAGTAATTTCTACTTAGATTACAAAAAATTAAAAATATCAGAAGCATTCTTACAGATGAAATAGCCAGGACAGGTTTTTCATTGGAAAGAACAGCTTTCCCTTCCTCTTCAAGAAAACCAATATTGCCCAAATGCAATACAGAAGCAACAATTGCAAACACAGCCTGTAAAAAATGAAACATGTTTTATGACTGTCAGAAATGTATATGTACAGACAATTACCTAACTGTAAGATATATTCTGATGTGAGTAAAGGTCAGTAAAATACTTTCTTAACTTTAACAAAAATACAGGAAATTTGCAAATAACTAATTTATAGAAGCTGTACCAAACTGCGAAAAAAACATGAACATTTAAAAATAATTCATTATAAATAAATGCTAAATTTTAAGCACAATCTTAAACTTCGGGAAAGTGCAGCAATTTTCAAAATTTAATTTCCAGAAATTAAACAAAAGTATATGAAAAAATCTTTTGACCATCAATCATTTGCTACTACTAAGGCCCTAAGTACTGGCCAAGTTATCATGCAGACACCCAGTAGGTGCTCAATATAAATCCCTATGAAGTGATATGTAAGTTAACATACAAGCTGGCAATTGAACCTGGACCTAAGGTATGACAGATTTTTAAAGTTAAAATGTTCAGCTCTGTATATTTTCAATGGATGCCAAATGCCAAATTAAAAAAACAAGGAATACAAAAAAAAAAAAAAAAAAAGAAAGAAAGAAAAAGAAATAATAATAGATAAATTTAAAGCTTTTCAATAGTAATGTATAAAAAATAGATTACTTACATCTTGCTCATCTGGAGTAAAATCTGTGATATCCATTGCTTTTTTAACAACACTAAACTCATTAGAATCATCAAGTCCATTCACAACAGATGTAAATCCCTAAACATAAAATTTTTAGATGTCTTTTTAAAACAGTATATCAAATGCTTTACAGTAAATTAAAATGCTGCTTGTGTTGTACATTGAAGTTTTAATTCTTTCTTGATTTTATGTTCTTTGATTTTATGTTCTGAATATTTCCCCAATGAAGAAAGATAAAAAGGAAAAAAGCCTTCTTTAAATATCATATAAGAATAATGCAGAAATGAACTTAATTGATATATAATTATATAGATGTACTAGCTGACCCGGCAAACATTGTTTTGTCATATAAATTATTCCTAGAGTTATTTTAGTAGAAAGAAATGACTAACTTATTGTAAGTGTGTGAGAATGTGGTATATGAGTGGAAGAGGCATGGAGCACTGTGAACGATGCTGGAATATAAAAATAACACAATACCAAACATTTATATTTTTAATTCATTGTAATTTATTCTTTAAATTTATATATATATCGCTAATTACAATAATTTTATTAAAAAATAATATCAATCCCTTAACGCAATAGAGTGTACAATATTTTTTACTATCCCATCTTTAGATAACACAAACAAACTGGATTCCCACTGTATGGTTTGCCCACTCGAGAGCATGCCACGTATAACTGTCCGTGTGAAAAACATGATGTGCTCATATCTAACCCACAAACAGACATAGTTTGGCCTTGAGACTTATTGATAGTCATTCCATAATAAATTTTGCCCCCCCCCCAAAAAAAAGTATGAAAATCTGAAACACTTTCAGATTTGAATACGCACTATAGTGCTATATATTAAAATCGTATCATAATTTATGCGTCGTCCCTATTTTTCGTCCTTATTCCATTAAGTTGGAAAGTGTATCATTATTCATGACTGTGCTGTATTTTTCTTTCTTGTTTCATAAAACCCATCTTTGGAATCGAAATCTATCTTAAAATCGCCTACTAAAACTATTGTACAATCTTCGCCAAGTATATCACAACTATACTTCACTGTTTTATATATTGTTTCCTACTTTAACGCCTCAACTCTTGCCAAGGTGGCGATGATTAAACATATGCAGTTATCATGACGATTTTTTGCTTTTATGTAGAAATCGTAATTTAGAATTAAAATGGCGATTTTGAACAACATGTAAGTACAGCATGCCGTTGCATTTTTATTTATTTTGGATTGCCAATTAATGTAGTTTTAATAGTTAAGTGTCTTCAAATTCCTTAACTGGTGCGTTTATCACTAGTTTGCTTACTTTAGTTATCATCTAGTTCTTTTGGGCACGTTGAAACGGTACTTACGTATTATACCGGCGGTCACTTCTGCCAAACAACTTTTTCGTAGATTTTAAATACGTTGCCAATCATATTCCAAACCATCAACAATTTCATGTACCTGGCATTTATCTTGGTGAAAAATTGCTTGTCTTGGCAGACCACCGGGATAATACGTAAGTACCGTTGAAACTTGTGCATAACTCCTAGAGACCCATGACTGCAAAGCTCACCAAAGTACGGGGATTTCTTAGGTTGGCGAGAGTGGGTTCGTTGAAATAGGAATCAACTCTTTCCTGTACCATAAACACATCTTTGGAATCGAAATCTATCTTAAAATCACCTACTGAAACTGTTTTACAATCGTCGCCAGGCATATTCCAATTATACCGCAAAGACATTTTAAATACTGTTTGGAATGGGCATCATAATCCATGAGTGTACCGTGTTTTCCTTTCTTGTTCCACAAAGCACTTTTTCGGAATAGAAATCTATATTAAAATCGCCTAATAAAACTGTTTTACAATATACGCCAGGCGTTTTCTAACTATACTCAAAATATATTTATAATAAATTGTCACGTTTTGGCACCACATTTAGCGATCAATTATCAAAAATTGCAAACCTTGTGCGACTTTCAACATTTTATTAACGCCCCCTCCCCCTCTCCACATTATCTGGCAAACACATTTGAAAAGTGACTCAACATGCTAATGTCTACACAAAAAACCTGATTGAAATGAATAGCACTTTGGTGCTAAAAAATTTGGGGTGGACCGCCCTTATGACTTAGGGGTATGAGACTTAGTTAAAAACCTATTCTCAGATCTAACGAATATACATACAAAATTTCATTAAAATCGGTCGAGCCGTTTCGGAGGAGTATGGTGACTAACACCGTGACAGGAGAATTTTATATATTAGATTGACAAAATTAATATTAAAAGAAAAACTAATATATTTCAAAATATTTCTCTGTAAAAAGTAATTAAAGTAATATACAGTGAAACCTCTGAATAACGGTCATCCGTGAGGCCATCAAAAAGTGACCGTCCTTAGGAGGTGGCTGTTGTTTAGAGGTTTAATATTAAGAGATTTACAATGAGCAAAGTTAAAAATAGTATCTTTCTATATTACAACACAAAACTACAGTTAATATCTCTTTTTCATGCTTCCTCCTCTGCAAGCATGGATTTCAAAAAGGTTTGTGAGAAATAGAACGAAAAAAAGTCCTGTTTCACACAATAGAAGACTTCCGAATCACAGTCTACAATTATAGAAGATGACGTTTTCCAATCGCTAGCTTCATGCAGTGGGAAATCTGCAGCTTCTCCAGTCATCTTGCGATTGCGAAATACGACATTTTGTCGGATCCTAAATTTCTGCAGCCATCCATTAGACTCTTAAATCTGAAATTTCCAGTTTTTCTGCAATGTTCAAAACACTCTCTTGGTTATGGATCTAGAAATCGGAAGGTTTTTCTGATTGACAGTTAGAAAGCCACTCCAACAAAACTTGAAAGTTATTCATTCCCAGTCTTTCGAAGCTTTGTTTTACTGTTTTTAAATCACAATTATCTCTGACCTGCTACAACTTTAAAGAGTCACCAATTTTCTTGCTCTTATATTTTTCTTACATCATCGACATCTTGGATTGATTTTTTTCCCTTTAAATTGAAGAACTTTTATTTGGAATTCCTCGTGATTTCACTACACACTCGAGACTTGACACAAACGACACTGCTAGTTTGAATACACTACTTATGGTGTCAACGCACAAAGGTTCGTAACTGATAAGAACTAGTTTCTACGTAGTGGTCATTAGTCATAGGCAAGGCTAGATAGGGATTAAGTTTTGCCCTCCCCCCAAGAACTTTCTTTATCTCCACCTAACTAGTTCATATAAATGCCATTCCTTTGTGCCTTGTTCCTAAGGTGGTTACAATGATTTTTGCAATGTTTTCTTAGCCTACCCTTACTTTTATGTGCATCCTTTTTCCAAATAAACATTGTTCACACTTTGTGTTGGAAAATAAAAAATGAAAACACACTCAGGTGGTGGTCACAATATTTTAGCAATGTCTATGGTGGCTGCTGCTCGGAATTCGTTGTTCAGAGGTCGGCTCTAACATTAATCTGGTACCATAGATATGTGGCCGGCCTTTGGAAGTTTATCTTATTTGGAAGTGACCGTTAAAGGAGGTTCCACTGTATTAATTTGCACAGTATTAATTTCATTATATACATTTTCTATGGGGTGATTTAATTAAAAGGCATCATGTTTAAATCACCTCATTGATGTGCATAATAATAATACTGTATCAAAATCAATTTTTGTATTGATACAGTACCATTATTTTCTCAAACAGATAGTGGCATTAAATCTGTGCTTGACTACACATTGTTTCATACATCAATTTTCATTCGGGCCAAAATTACTGAAGCTAATAATATGAAATTTAGCATGCACATAAGTTTTCAACATGGGTGTTAAATTAGACAGAGTTTAAAAAAAAAAAAAAAAAAAAAAAAAAAAAAAAAGGAGCCTATGGGGCGGGGGATTCTTTTAACACATCTCGCATGATCTCATCAGTGTAGAGGAAAAAAGAGATAGCCATAAATTTTTTCCTGTAAAATACAACACCCACAAAAATCTAAAAATAAGTTATGGATCATTTTGTACATCATTCTCCAAGGAAAAAATGGGGTGGGTGATCACCTTTCACGAAAGAAAAAGAATTATTACTTGTAAAATTCTTACTTTAAAATGTAATAAATAAGTTAAAATATACCATAAAATCCTTTAAAAACACTTTCACCATGGATCGGGCATGTGCCAGTAGAAATTAAATTTTGGAGCAATTTGTAGAGCAAGAAAAAACACATTTTTGGAGCAGTTTGGAGCAAGAAAAACAGATTTCTGGAGCAATTTGGAACACAAAAAAGTCACTTATGGAGTACAAGAATGCCAATTTTGAAACACAAAATTTACTTTTCAAGGGAAGGGAGAAGTCATTTAAGAATGCTAATCTGAAAAATGAAAATTAGGGAGGTTCTTAAAACACTTAGCAACAAAAACTACACATGCACTGACAATTCTTGCATAAAAATACATCATATTCACATCTACACTATCTTTTTTTCCCCTCCACCAATCTAAATTAAAAATTTCATGATATGACCTGTTTTAGTTAGAAGTGGTGAATCTAAAGTCTTGCAAACAGAAGATTTTTCATCCAATTTGACATTGCTTTATATAATTTCAAATTTGTCAGAAGTTTGAAAAAATAATTATTAAAAAGTTCAGTTATTTTATACAGTGTTATACTAAATATCTA
Organism: Cheiracanthium punctorium; assembly: GCA_038373885.1. Lineage (NCBI taxonomy): Eukaryota > Metazoa > Arthropoda > Arachnida > Araneae > Cheiracanthiidae > Cheiracanthium > Cheiracanthium punctorium. The sequence continues at coordinate 223,270 of JAWZYV010010621.1, forward strand.
TTTTAAATAATAAAAAAAACCCTAATATTTACTAAACCTTATAACTACTTCCAGTAGCTTTAAAAAAAATTTAAAATTTCATCAACTTAAATAAAATTATTAAATTTAAAATATGGGCTAATTTATATTCTTTAAGTATTAGAGATTACAAAAGAAATTAATTTAAGATTGATGGATAAAAGATTGAAATTAGAATGCTTAGACTGTGCAATGAAATTTTTTATACAAATTTGTGAGATTAAAAGAGTTTTTAGCACATGGGAAAATTTCAAATTACACTTTTGGCGAATCTGGAGCAAAAATGTCCAAAAATGATCTTTTTGTAGCAGATTGGAGCATCATCATTGATTTGGAGCAATTTGGAGCAGCTGGCACATCCCTGCATGGATTGAGCCACCTCCTTCATTAGTCTCTTTGCTGTGCACTTGTCTTGTTTCTTTTAAAATTACGCTCTAGCTTCAGTCTATTCAGGCATGCATTGTCGTTAATTGCACTATCTATTGTTCTTATTTTAAAGCCTCCATTTTTAATGTGTAAACATGGTTTCTGTAATCTATAATTTTTCTATTTCATTGAAGTTTATAATTACGGTTTATTTTGGGTTACTCTAGATAGGGCTGTGCTTAGTTTATTGTATTCTATGTTATTTATATGCTCCTTTTACAGACTTTCCTAAGGTGCAAAAAATTAGAGTATATTTCCCAACTGCTGGACACCCTAGATATATATTAAAATTGCTAATTAAAACTGTTTTGCAATCTCCATCAGGAATATTCTAATTATACTTCAACTTTATTTACACAATTTACATAAATATAGGAAATAATGACAAGGTGAGTTTAGCTTTGGGGACTTATTTTTGGCACCAAACTTGGCCATAAATTGCATATTTTACCAATCCTGACAACTTTTACTACCCTACATTTCACTAGCCTGCTGCTGCTGTTTTGAACCCTTGAAAAGTGATCAAATTTGAAAAACGCAACAAAAGCCCAAAACATGTAATAATGCAAATCATGCCTACAAAAAAAAAAAAAAAAAAAAAGAGCTGTGAACAAAATAGCACTCTAGTGTTTAAAAAAATGCACGAAATGAGGGTGCATTTTATTAAAATGATAAACTAATTTCAAAAGAAGATCTGCTGTTGTTTGGATAGAATACAGAAAAATTTTAGGCCTTTAGGGTCAAGCATGGGAAGGTTCTGTATTGGGTTAGATAATAAAGGCTTGTAGAGACAGCCATAGCCTGTAACTAGTGCTTTGGAAGAAAGGTGAGTTCTAAGGAAACAAGAATTTTTAAAAAAGAAAGAAAATGCAAAGAAGGTGGGGCAAAAACTTAACAATATGTAAATATGAAATTTAATTTTATATATTAGTTATTAAAATTTTATTACATAAAAATGTAAAAGTAAATACCTGACTCAAATAAAAATAAGCAGATGGATCCCTTTTCAGTTGCAACTGTTCTAAAAATTTAATAGAAGCACCAGACAAAAGTTGGTAAAAAATATGAAAATTTCGTTCACCTTGATTTTGGTGGACAACTCTTGATTTCTCAAGTAAGTAATTTAATATATGACCACCGACAGGGGCACCCTGAAAAGGCAAACTAAATTAATAACTTGATATTCACATTTAATCAAACTTAAAATACTGAAAGGCTAAATTACTTACGAGGAAATCAAATTCAACATCCATATACTTTCCAAAACGACTAGAGTTGTCATTTCGATTAGTTTTGGCATTTCCAAATGCCTAGAAATAGAACAGTTATAAATTGCTTATCAATCTAATTTTAATCAAAACATTACAGTCACAAATTCATGTTTTTCCCTAGGCCTTTTTTCACCAGGCATATCACCGAATAAGTTTTACAGATCACCTGATAAAAATGAGAATATCATTACTAATGCTTGATTTTGACTCAATTACACCAGGCTTCTTTAGGTTACCCAGTTTGGAAAAATTTCTAGAAAATATGTAAAATTGTTAGTACAATACAAGTGCCAGATACAACAGATCACACTGGCCTGGGAAATATACATGTAGAAAACAGCCATTTACATTTTATTATAAACACTTTTACAATCAAACCATATATGTATTGTGAAGAATTCTTTGGATGACCTGCTCTTTAGTAGTTAAATTTAGTCTAAAATTCATATTCTACAAGTCAAATACTTAAAATCTGCATTTTATTGCATTAAAATCTATTAACTAGAATGTGAGATAAGGAGTTTGGGATTTTTCCATTGTTTAACATAGAATTTGTTGGCTTCTAGCCAAGTATTGGTGATAATGCTTTTCTAACTTCAGTTTTAAAGACTTATGTTTAGTGCCAAATTTGGCCAAAAAATCACCAAGATTAGAAACATTTGGCACAATTTTATTAATAGGGCCTGTAATATTTACTTTTCAGTATTGATATTACACAATAAGTTATTGTACAATGTCAATGCAGGTACATGACATTAATAATGAGAGCAATACAACATTAATATTACTCGATGGCATTTTTGTTATGTAATCAAATAACTGGAGACTTCTGGAAAGTACTACTAATCAAAAGCTGTAGAATGTTCGAGTATTAGTATTATGTCATCAATATAAGTGACCAATAGAAAAAGGTTACTGAAGACGGACTAACAGCGAAATCACCGAAAATTTTGCCAAAAGGGTATAAAAAGAGCAGCCTGCCTCATTTACAGTTTAGTTTTTGAGTGAATGCTCATAAAGTTCACTGCATTAGTAGTTATAAGGCTTTGTATTGTGTGTGCTTTCATGAGCAATATGCTGAAGATTCTGCTCGAGAATTTCTACTGAGTTTTTAGACTGTGGAAGGATATTAATGTATGCAGAATAAAGCGTTTGAGAAAGATTCTGTGTTAAGCTGATTGCTGAAAAGTGAGTTATTGCTTGTTAATTTCTGTGAACTGTGTAATGGGGATTGCTCATGGAATTTCCACAACCAATAATATTTGTGATTAGTCCTGTTAATTGGATTGTTTACTATCTGGTCCCTGGACTTTAAGCTACAAAACCAAAAACTAAGCAGAGTTTTCTGTAACAGTATGAACTGGAAAATTAACAAAATTCCAAGTGTGCATACCTAGACATGGAAAATACAATCACTGTAAGAATATAAAATAAATTCCACACATAGTATTACATTTCACACACATAGGAACACTTTTCTCAAAACACAGAAACAAATTACAATAATAAACAGTTTTCTCCAATGAGTTCCTTTATTTGATTCTTGATATGATTGAATATCTCTAAATTTCAAATCAATATTGATAAAATATTGCATATTCGGAATAATAATAATATACAAAAAAAGAAATTAAATTAGAAAAATAGAGTTCAATAAGATTCTCTAGTTTTATTTTGCACAAAATCAGAAAGAAAGAAAAAGACAATGTCATACAATTGTGAAAGTTGTAAAATGCAACTAAGGACCCACTGAAGAACCCCACAGGTTCTGAGAAGTTTTGTTACTTCCGAGATCCTGTGAAAATTATTATTAATTTCTTGCACTATATAATCTGCTTGGAATAAAAAAAAAATTAATAAAAAACAAAAGTTGTCACTTTTAGTATACATTTATTTATTTTTAATGTACTGAACATATTACTAAGCATATCCTACATTTAAAAATTATTTTCCCAATGTTTTTGGTTTTTAAAATGATCTGCTTCAAACCTTTAATCAACTAAAATAACTCTATACAGTAGAATTTCTCAAATTTGGACTTCCAAACAACAGAATTTCAATAACCCAAATGAAATTGAGTTTTAAAATAACAAATTGGTAATCAACCAAAAATGTTTTTTAAGATTTATTAAATTTATTTAAAAAATAGCATCTTTCTGCTGTGTATGATTTCTCAATAAATGTGGTGTATTTTTAATATAACATTGGGCATAACTAGGTAGGAGCTAGGGTGGGCCAAGAACATCCTAGAAAGATTTTAGACCAGTCTAGAAATATTAGATTTTCTATTGCTGGAATAGGAGATAGAGCCTATAGAGTGGACTGTTTGACTGTATTTACCTGTTGCTTAATTGTGATAATTTCTATGAGGTGATAATTTTGACTTCCACTTACTACACACTGGAGATAAGAGGCTACCCTCAGGTGTAGTTTGTTCTGTTATGTCAGTGGCGGCTCGTGGGTTATTTATATGGAGGTTCATCAAATAAATTTTGAAAATTAAATATGCAGATACAATGCAACTTACAAGTTACAATATATATTTGCGTTTCAAGCACTAAGAAGAAAACGATGCATGCAACTAAAAGAAAACAAATGATCTTTGAACTTACATTTTGTCACCTGGATAGGTTTTAGCAAAGGTGTTGAGCAATTTTATTTCAATTTTTCTTTACAATGTTGAAAAATGTTATTGCTTTAACTCCTAAACATTTATTTTACTAAACATCATCTTAATTATTTACACTAGTTTGTAAAAAAAATGTTGTACTGAAAAATGATGAAATAAAGAAAATAATATGAAAAAAAATGGATCTAACCGAACACAACAAATCAGCATTTGGAAGAGGTAACTGCAAACTATGGTCTGTTCTCACACTGAAACTGTGCGAACGGCATGATACTGTAGTGCCTTACCCTTCCCATATCTCTATCTGCATCAGTTCTCAAAAAGTGGTTTAGAAGAGAATTTCTTCGATCATGTGTGTGATCAAGGAAAGAGTAAACAGATGTTTGTGTTGTAGTAACCAACAATAGACTGTATTAACAATAATAAGCGTATTTAATATGAGTGGGGGAGAGAGAAAAACTCACATTTTAAATTCCCCAAGATCTAGAAGCGTACTTAATATTTTTTTTTTTAAAGTTTAACTTGTTAATGTGTTTTTTAAGTTTTTCCTTTGGGGGTTCACGTGCTCAAATGGAGGAGTGGCACTGGATTATGTTATGTTATAGTGGGCTAAAGACCACCGTAGAAATATCCAAAAAGGCTACTCAGTTATGCAATGTTAATCCGTTTTTTTTTATTCCAAGAAAGGTAACCCCCCCCCTGAACATTTCCCCCTCAACTTTATCTGACTATTACGATTTTTTATAATTCATACTACAGGATTTCTATAATGAGGAAATTTCTGTTATCCAGAATTGGTAAAAGTTCCAACGATTCTGGATTTGTGAAATTCTACTGCACTAGAAAAAAATCTTAAATGCAAAATTGTCTTTATAAGGCAACTCTATAAAAAATTAGCTTAAGCTTTAATACTCAGTGATTTTTAAAAAGGATTATTTTTACTAAAACAAAATTTGCAGTTTATTTCTATTATTAGAAAGGGGACAAATTTTAACTCACTCCAAATTTCACCTTTTTTAAAACAAATTTAAAGAAAACTCCTAACCTCAAGTATTGGATTAGACAGGAGCAACCTATCTTTCACATTCTCAACAGAAGGTGCATGATGACTTGCTGCTGCTAAGTACTGGAGAAGTTTCTTTGATGCTTCAGTTTTCCCAGCACCACTCTCTCCTGATATCAGAATACATTGGTCTTTACGTTCTTCTCGCATGGATCGAAATGCAGTATCACCAATAGCAAAACTTTGGGGAGAAAAAAACAAGAAGGATAAATCATGCAGAACTCATATATTATGAAACATTTTCTAACTTCCTTTTTTAAGGAATAATGAATGTTGTGTGTCTGCTCCCATTAATAAAAAGACTTACAGCAGAAACTCCCCATCTGCATTAAGGCTTGGTGATAGTTCGATACATCAAAAAACAATATCATAATATCAATAAATATCAATAAACATCAGGTATCATAACACCAATGCCACATTTTCAAAGAAATTAATTTATTGAAAAGAATGATTTAGAAAAATGCTATTTATTATTGAATTTTTTTATTAGCCCATTTGCATTATAAGAGAATATGAAAAGACCTTCCTCACCAAATTTTGTTTGGTGATATCCAAATGATAGTGACCAACAAAATTTAGCATATGCATACAGCTCTTGTGATACTGACTACTAGGAAAATTTAGTGTATATATATGTTAAAGATGCAAATGGGTTACTGAATGAATTTCATCAGAGGTAAAAGTCAACAGTGATTTAGTTTTAGATCAAACAACAAACTGAATAATTTATTTTTCTATATCTACTGGGGTTTGATGTCAGACTAAACAACAGATGCTTGTTTGACAGATTCTCTGTTTTAATGTGATGTATTCATATGTAAAAAAAGGGGCTTTCTCTTAAACTTGAAAATAAGTGCTTTTAAATCAAAGTATTTTGAATAAAATTGTGAGAGGGGCATGTGCCCCTTTTAATATTTTCATTCTCAATAAAACCATTTACGATTAATACTCAGCTTCCTCTAACTATAATCTATAATAAGTAGTTTTCCTGTCGTCTCTCTTCCTTGCATGAAGTACAAGGAAGTAATGTGATTGGGAAAAATTTTGACATCCAGATTTTGATGAAAAGATTCATTTTGACTACCTCTAAATTTACTTTTAAGAGTTTTTACAAGACATCTCATTGTACGCATGTATATATGTTCATATAAATGCATGGACAATCTATTTTGACAGCCACAAGTCCATTTTGACCAGTTTATCCTTAACATCTGTAGCTCCCGTATCTCAAAAACTATTGTCATACAATGTTGAAATTTTATACTTAGGATTGTTGTAACATCTAGTACTGCACCTCTCTTTTCACCTCTTGTAATCGACCAGATAGTTTATTTAAAGGGCCACCGAAACAATTTTCCATATATTATGATAAATGGGCAAAAATTCATTAAAGCGTATTTTAGAGATATTAAGTTATTTCAAACAAATCAAAAGTGATATACATTGTTAAGGATTACAAAATGAATACCTCCATCGAAAATAGTGTCTTTATCACTTATATTTCTTCTACAGGAAAACTAAAAATTATTCTAACACATTACGATTAATGGCAGTTTAGAGACATTCGGTTAGAGACATTCATTCCTTTCAAGCACAATGTCTCTCCTTCGGTTGGAGACATTCATTACGGTTAGAGACATACATTCCTTTCAAGCACAATATCGTCCTATCATATAAGCTAGGTAATGGTCCGACCACGGTCACGTGCCTCCCTCAAGAACTACACCAAAAGTCACCCAGTTTGGCAACTTTTGGTATTCATGTGTATGTATTTAATTCTCAAATCTCAATAATTATTAGTAGCAGAATGTTGAAATTTCATGTATAAGATTATTGTAACATCTAGTTGTGTTGTGCATCTCGATTTCTGGTTCCAATCTATTGGAGAGTTTATTTACAGGACCACGGAAAAGAATTTCAATACTTTAATGTCTATGGACATCTTCAATATTATACAACTGTAGACAGTCATTGTTTGGTTCATGCCATTAGTTATATTATGGTCCGATGGCAGTCATGTGTTTTCCATCAAAAATTGTCCCAAAAGTCGCCAAGCTTGACGATTTTTAGTGTACAGATTGTATGCATGTATGTAACTTGCATATCTAAAAAACTATTAGTCATAGATTGTTGAAATTTTATATTTAAGATTGTTATAACCTCTAATTGTACACCACGATTTTTGGTTTGAATCTACTGGAGAGTTTATTTACATCACCACCCAAAAGAATTTCAATACATTAATGGCTGTGGAATCTTTAATATATTATGTCTGTAGTCAGTCATTTTTTGAATCATGCCTAAAATCTCGCCATTTGTAATTGACATAGGTCAGTTTTGCCAAAAATAATTACGAGAAAGAATCTGCAAAGCTGTCACACCCTATGACTTTAGAAGGGTAGCCTCTAGAGGGTCAGGCACTGTGACCAGAGGTCTATTGTACCAACCCCAGACAACAAGGAAAGTCTTGAAAAAGACCCTAGGAAAAGAGCCCAGTAGCAGATGCAAACATCAGCAGAGACTTAGTAGACATGTTATGAAGCTCCTAGGGCTCAATAATATGGTACCCAAAATGCTCAAATTTATACACTGAGAAATACTCACATTCACAAAGAATGTATAAAGCAGTTTCCTCCTTATGAAGACAACCCTGACAAGTGGGATCATCTACAACAATCATTATATTTAAATGCCTTCTAAGACGACAGTGACCAGTTAGTAAACTAATAGTAATAGTTAGTAAACTAATGGCCCTAATGAGACTAGACTTATTAAGACTCAGCAGTTCCCTGCACCTTGCACTTAACCCTGCAATAAAGCCAAGATTAATTTCCTTAGCCTGCCTCTGGCGATTACTCTTAAGGCAGTTAGAATACTGGAGCTTTCTAAAATAATTGTAAACAGTATCCCTATACCAGTTACTAGAAATGCCAAGAACAGGTTCAGGTCCAACTAAAGAAGAACTGGAACCTAACCTAGCAAGAGAATCCTCCAACTCATTGTCAGGAAACCCAGAAAGGTCAGGAACCCAAAAAAGAGTGACCTTATTGAAATTGAAGAGCTTACAAAACCTCAGGTATTAGACCCAACTGTCACACCTGCATTATGGGGTGATTCATGCCATCTTAGATTTTCACCAAAAAACTCCCAGTTGTTATTTATTTGATTAATGTAGCAAATCCAAAATAGATCGTTCCAAAGTAGAGATGTCATTTTTTATGCCCCCCCCCAAAAAAAGACCGTGTAGCACACAAAAATGGGTGTTTTTCTCAGATATAGAAAATGCTATGGTCAAAAACTGTTTGCTGAAACAACTTGCCACAAAATTTCTTTCATATCTGGAATGTCAGAGGACTGAACTTCATGAAATATTAGAAAAATCTGTGGCAGGTTGTTAATGCAAGGTCACTGAAGGTCACAAAAAGATACATTTTTGATGTTTTTTGTCATTTTTGACTTAACCAAGCTGGAGCCTTCAAGTTTCCACAACAAAAGAGATGTCCTTTGAAAGGCATGTATTAGCACTTATAAAATAATCATACGTAGTAGAGGCAAGTTGAATGTGCTTTTAATTTTGTAATACCAATATCTGAAAATTTTCTTTTTGACTGATATTCAAAGTGTCATAAATTCTTGTGTAGAGGTTTATAGAAAAATCTTTTACGTCAATGTTATCCTCTATTACTTGTCTTAAAAAAAAAAATAATAACTTCGCTGAGGCAAATTGCTTAAAAAAATTTAAACTTTTTTTTAACAAACGCCTATACTTGTATTTGGAACTGTTTTGCTTCTCCGAACTATTACACAAATTATCGCATTATTAGCTTTGTAAATATATTTTTAGTATTATATTCTTATAGTATATACTTTATACAGTGGAAACTGTCTAAGGTGATAATTCTTGAGAAGAAAAACAAAACTGATCCCCTTAAAAAGGTGGTTAAATATGGTGGCTGTGAGATGAAATTGTACAAAAGTAATCACTACAGACAGGTGGCCTCTTTACCAAGGTCACTTTAGCAGATTCCACTGTACTTGTATATGTACCATAGAAAGTATCATGTATGCCTGTTATGAAATCACGAAAAAAATCTTTACTGTCATGTGATTTTGCCACACCATGAAAAAGTACTAAATAATTGAAAATAATTCTAAGTTTGAAATTTTCTCTATTCTAATACTGTATTGTTGATTGTTCATATTTACTTTAATTTCAATTTAATTGTTTTTAGCCTTCAAAATAAAATGCAGTTTTGCAAACATATAAAGTAATTTAACATTTTTACTCACTAGAAGCTAAATCAATGACAACCCCGAGTTTGTTTCTTTGCAATGAGTCTGTCCTATCTGGGAGTAATAGGAGACAATAATACCCGAAGTGTCTTATTGTCTCCTATTACTATTATGTCCAGTTTATTCTGTTTTTTTTTGTTGCTGTCAGTGCAGAAAACCCCACTTAACACAGATAAGTTGTCAGAAATGGCAATTTAAAATACTTTCAAGGATTCTTTTGTTACAAAGGTATAAATTAGCATAAACCTGACAAAGTTGAAACCTGAGAGAAATACACCACAGTATATAAAATTGAAATAACTTAATGCTCCTTCAGTGACCCAGTAACATTTGACTGGTTTGCAGACCGGGGCACACTCATGAATAATGATACACTTTCCAACTTAATCGTATAAGGAAGGAAAATAGGGAAAATGCATGCATTATGATATGCTTTTAATATATAGCACTTTAGTGCATATTTAAAATATGAAAGTGTTTCAATTTTTTTTTTTATCATTTAAATTCAATTAAACTTTTTTTTAATTAATAAGTTAACATTTAGTACATTTGCAAACACTTGTCGACTAGGCGTTCGCCATTACAACAACCTGAAGGTATTAGCCACTCTATTATGGGGGCACCCAAAGAGTAGCCAACATTACCCTCTGTGAAGGGACAGATGATTCAACACCCGAGCCCAAGGTGGTAATCGAACCCAGAGTCAAGGCATAATAGAATGGTTCTTTAGCCACTACACCACTTGGGTGGTAGAAGATACAACTTTTTATACTGAAATGGATTAAGTCCAACCTCATTCATTTTATGCCTTTATGTATAATACACAGTTTTACACTAAAAAACTTTTATAAAAGTATTGGAATGATCTATTTAAAATGAAATTTTTTCAACAAAGAGGAGCTCAAGAGTTAAATGGCCAATGTGCAATTATGTTTAAACTATACATCAAAGCACTATTTTCTTCACTCCTACACAATTGTCTGGTGCTGATACTTTTACAGTCTCAAAAGGAATTCAGGAGTCTTTATAAGACAGTGCTTCGCAACATTTTTATTATTACAGACTGATCAATGTTTGATAATTTTACAGCAGCCTGCTGAAAGGGAATTTCTTGCTTATATTTTAGACTATTTTGATTTAATGTTCCTTGAGTGGCCTGGTACCATTTAATCCACGGACAGGGAGTTGGGGACTACTGTTATAAGAAACTCAAATGTAAAAATACTGACAGAGCTGACTGAACACATTTTTTTCATTTATGCTTCAATATACAGGTTGAACAGTAAAAATTTTGGTTGTAAAATAAAATAAGTAACAACAACATTATATATTTGTTACAATAAGTATTAATTTAAATAGGTATAAATGTATAGTAAGTAAAAAATATAGTAATTTATATAAATAGTTCTGAGAAGCAAAATAGTTTCAACTACAAGTATAGGGGTATGTTAAAAAAAGTTTTAATTTTTTTAAAGCAATTTACCTCAACAATTTTTTTTGTAAAGACAAGTAATAGAGGATAACATTGACATAAAATTTTTCAATAAAACTCTGCCACAAGAATTTATGACACTTTGAATATCAGTCAAAACCAAAAATTTTCAGATATTGGTCTTACAAAATTAAAAGTGCATTCAAATTGCCTCAACTATATATGCTTCTTTTATAAGTGCTAATACATGTTTTTCAAAGGACACCTCTTTTGCTATAGCAACTTGAAGGCGCAAGCTATGGTTAAGCTTAAAAATGACAAAACCATTGAAAATTTATCTTTTTGTGACCTCAGTGACCTTGCAGCAACAACCTGCCATAGATTTTTCAAATGTTTTATGAAATTTAATACTCTAACATTCCATATATGAAAGAAATTTTGTGGCAAGTTGTTCCTGCAAGGAGTTTTTGACCCCAGCATTTTCTGTCTGATAAAAACTCCCATTTTTGTGTGCAATTTTTTTTTTTTTTTTTTTTGGGGGGGGGACATAAAAAAAAATGGACAACTCAACTTTAGAAAGAAATATTCTGGATTTGTTACATTAATAAGATAAATAACAACTGGGAATTTTTTAATGAAAATCTAAGGTGGTATGAATCACAGGTGTGCCACTTTCTCAGATTCTTGCTCTTACCGTATATCTTGGTGTATAACAGGCACTTTCAGCTTCAAAAAATTATTTCATTTTTTCGTGTGCATCTTAGACTCCAAATATAAAATGAATTTCTGTGTTTATGCCAGAGCGTGTTATATGCCAAGATATACAGTACATATTTCAAATAATTCAAACTTTAAACCGTAATGTTAAAAATTTGTATTTAGAACTAGTGATGCAACAGATATCAATTTGGCCGGATACCGAATATCCAGCCAAACTTTCAGCCGGATATTCAACTGCAGTATGTTTTCTTCTTTTTTGTTTTATTTTCACTAGTTTTCTTAGATCACTAAGCTATTACTTTTATCTTTAAATTTTCTCATTAGTTACAAATCATTTAACTAAAAAATCAGAAATCCTTTTGGGTTCATTTCCTTGAATTGAGTTCCAGTTTTACTGTAATTAAAGTTATACAATTAACAATGTGATGGATGTTCTCCCTCAAGAGTTAGATAAATATCTTAAAAAGATCAGTTCTTGAAAGAAAGACATCTCCATTAAACTGTTGGAAAATCAAAATAACAAATTTCCTTACTTTATCGAAATTAGGAGGGGGGAGGGGGTCATTTCTCACCAGTCAATTTATCATAGAAAAAAAGGTAACCAAATTCTTACAAAGATTACAAAACAGTGTTTTTGTACAATCATTTCTTCCAGTAATAATTTACTCCAATATTAAAAAAAAAGATTGAAGTAATTAATCCCCCCCCCATTTTCTATACATGATAAAAATACATTCTAAAAAAATATTGAAAACAAAATATTTTCACAAAACTTTGTTTTTTTTGCATTTTTTATTATTGCAGTTTTTTAAATTTATTCATTTATTATATTTATTTATATTATTTCTCTGTACATAATTTTAGGCCGGATGTACCACCGGATATTTGTAATATCTGGCTGGCTATTGCTGATTATCTGGCATGTTGGCCAGATACAGTATGTTTGCCGGATATCCGTTGCATACCTATTTAGAACTACTGTAACATCTAATTGTGCATCTCTTTTTTGATTGCAATCGACTGAGTAATTTATTTACAGGGTCAATCAAAAGATTTTAAATGCATTAAGGTCTACGGATACCTTTTCATTAAAAGTGTGTGATGAATCACTATTTTGGCTATGACCAAAATCTTGCTAACTATCTCACGCGTGTCAGCTTTTGGCAAAATATTGCCCAAGTAAATGCCAAAAATAAATCTTTCAAACTCAACCCAACTACGCAATATCTCAAATATTTGGCTAATAATCACTAAACTGTAGTAGTAATGCTGTATTTTATCTCTTTCAAACAAAATAAGTTTAGATGAAGTGCACCGAAAATATTTATGAGTCAATAGACAAACAACGAAGTCATGTGGTGTCCACATCAGATTTCTTAGTAATTTTGTTTGAGATCCCAGTTCATTCTTTTTTTCTAAGCCTCATTAATTCATAATATCTCATAAAACAATGATTTAATCACCTTAAATAAATTTTTCAAACCCTCCAGATCTATTCACCCATCAGTTCTTCCTAGTTTTTTTTTTTACTTGGATACCCATGTTGATGTTCAATTCATTTTTTTTTTCCCTCCTCAAACAATGGATCTTAGTAAGTCCTCCTGCATTTTAGTACGTCTTTCACATTTTGAAGCTTCAGTAATCATTGAGTTTTTCTTTAGCCTAATGCCATTTTGTTTCTGTAATAGCACAAATCCTTTAAGATACCCATAATTGCTTCCTGGCACTGGTCTTTAAATGTTGGGGCTCAGCTTTGCACAAGCACAGAAGAGAGAATAGGCTATTATGTCTTCAACAAAGGAAGCAAACAGGTAAAAGCAAATTTAACATAAAAATAAACTTTTTTTAACCAATGGTTTGGAAGCCTAATCTAAGAAGTAATTTTTTTATCTACATAAGAGCTACAAATGCTACTTTGCACTTTTCAACAGATAGCATGGCTGACTTAAACCATAGTAATTTATGCAAATTTGAGACAAAATAGATTTGTGTTTAACAGCCACATTCACAAGAGCAGTTACAGTGCATGCATACCTGTGGATTAAACAATCTTCCCTAGAGAATTATTCTGGGGTAAAATTCTTTTGTTATTTACTACTGCACATTAAGTAAACCTTGCAAAATCCTTATTCTAGGAAGAGCCCATTTGGTTTATCAAAGAATGGAGACATAGAAAGCAAAATTCATCATGATTTTTAGAGGAGTATTACATTTGTTTACCATTTCTCCACATGGTTTCAAACCAGAACAGTATGCCAAAACTGGTTCAATCGGTCATGTAGCTCCTGGCCAAGATGAAGATCTATATCCTCAGATAATATGACCAGCATGGCATTATTTGTATATAGACTAAAGAATTAATTTTTCAACCTGAGAACAAGGTATTCTACCCAAAGCTTAGTATTCACACTATCTAAGAATAGCGCACTAATAATTTGGAATTGAGAATATGGTTATAAAAGGCATTTTGAATAATTATTGCTTGTAGACTTTAATGTATTAGATTCCTATATAAATATCATTATTCCAAATACCATTATTAACATAGTACATATCAAATAATGTAACAAAACTTATAATATACAGTAAAATACGTTTAACACAAAAATGCATTACATGAAAAATTGGATAACACGAAGTGATGTAAAGGTTCAGACAGCATACTAATACTATGCAATTTATTACAAATATTTTAACACTAAATTCTTTTGATATGAAAAAACATTTCGGTCCTCTCAGTTTCGTGTTAAACATTTTCCACTTAAAGCTTAAAATTCCTGGTCGCCAGGTGGCGATTAAACTTAAAAAACTGGTGATTTACAAAATTCTGACTACCGGCCAGGCCAATATAATGGTGGAGCTAGAAAAATCCGTTAACAAATCGCACATAGCAACTGCAAAATCAATCAACAAATCACACATACGGCACCTGCAAAATTCGTCAACAGATCGCACCGTTTTCATCATAAGAAGAATTTCTTCTAAAAGAATCCGGTCAGATAAAGACAAGATTAACCCTCTAGAAACTGCAGGTATTTACAAAATAAATTTCACTTATAGAGATTCCAACCTTCCTGGATACTACATTGGTGTTACGAAAAGAAAAATTAAAGATAGAATTAAAGAACACGTAAACGATATAAAATACAATAGACAAAGTACCGCCCCGTCCCACCTAGCCTTAAAAGAAAATATAGATATAGATTTTGTAAATGTCAAGAAAATAGCTAATTACAATAACCACAGTTGTGGCTTAAGAAGGGAAGCGTTGGAAATAATGACACAAGAGGAAGCTGTCAACGACATGGCGCATGCGCAGATCGAGCAGTCATGGCAAACCTTAGTGAAGAAGCGGTGAACGAGCCAAGCGGACTCGGTTCTGATGATGACAGCGGCTAAGCTGTCGAAAGCGCTCATGGTGCGTGTTTTTACTATTTTATGGAGATTTTAAGGCTTTTTAATGTTTTTAATAATTTATTTATGTTACCAGAGAGATATTCAAGAAAAAAAAATCATTATTTAAACAAGCATACATGGAGCAAAAACTGAAATACCTCCATGATTTGGGGGAAATAAATTATTACTAACTGCATTCCATGCAATTAAGTTTTCTTTTTCTTTTTTTAAGTAATCAAAATAAAATAGGAGTAAGTAAAAATATAATATTATACAAAAAATGTGGAAAAATGATGATCGGCCTCCCGGAGGGAGGGGGCATGTTTTTTACTTATTTTTTTAAAAAATCTGATTTTCTTTCTGATTTTTTTTTTTAAACCAAAATTTCCTGTTTCCTGTCTAGGACTGTTAGCAAGTATATATTATGGAGTTTTCATAATAGTTTTACCTTACACTAAGTAATTTCAGAATTAAATCTTAAAAAAGCACGTATATATCCTAAAAATCTCCTGGATTTTGTTCTTTGAATGTTGGCAAGTATGAATGAACTTTGCAAAACTGAACATCAAAATAAAAGTAAAATAATTTTCTCAATAAAAAGACTTTTGTTCCTTAAGACTTCTGGGTATTTTATATTTAAAATCTTTTCCCTTCCTTTTTAATCTTACCCCCCCCCCTCTCCACAACCAAATGCTCAGAAACAGGGGGTAGCCAAGGAGGGGGGTTAGGGGGGTCCTAACCCCCCCATGAGGAATTTTTTGCCATACAAAATGTATATTCTTAACTCCCTTATCACACACATGTATGCCATATATGTGAGTTGCAGTAGTCGTAACCCCTCCCCCCCCATGAAAATTTCTGGCTATGCCCCTGCTCAGAAGTCTTGTGCACGTAAGTACACAAGCAATGTAACAGACCCTGTGTCTCCTTGTCATGAAGCATGCAAAAGTGCTAGTGCAAATATAACGAGACATTTCTTTGGTGAAGATGGGCCAGGAAAGTCGATATGTGTTCGCACTGCTGACATTTTAGATACAGCTTTCTTTCCATCTTTTTCTGGGGAGTTAAATGAGTATGGAGAAAAAGAACTTGCAGAATTCTGTACAGTTTTTAAGCTTTAGAAAGAAAGAGCACTTTCTGAGTGGCGGTAGCTGCGGACCATAATGTTCGAAAAATTTAAGCAAGGAATGTCACTGTATTGCTTGACAAACTACAGACTGATAGTTTTAACAATATGCAAGTAATCACCCAGATGATAAAAATAATCCTTACTCTCTCTCCCAGCAATGCAGAAGTAGAGAGGATTTGGAATTGCATAATGTATCTTTTGTAAATAAGTAACCAACTACAAGTGTACCTCTATCTAAGAGAGACATTAGAATCGACCACCATCATCAACTGTGTGCCTAAAACAACTGGCCATTAAAGTTTATGAGTCTACTGGCCAGTGGCTACTAACCAAAAATGGGAATTTTAAGCTTTATTTCCACTGTACATATGAATAAATGAAAATCATACCAGGAAATAAAACACCTTTAGTATAAATTAGCGCATAAATAAATTTGAAGACAATATACAACCGATCATAATTATTTAAATTTATAGGGATTGGTAAGATATTATTAGTAATCATATTTATTGAATACATCCAAACAATGTGAATACACTTTGAAATATTTAAATATTCCTTATTTTATTATAACAAACAATCTTTGAGTATATGATAATTTATAGCATACCTGCCAACCTTAGAAAATTAACATCAGTAAAATTATGTCCTCATTTCAGTAAATTTTTACCTCCCATCAGTAAAACTGAGTTCATTTATTTTTTTGGTACAAATAATTCGTGCTCTTGTTGCTTTTCATTCATAACTGAGCCTGCTCTACTTAGTGTTTTTTTTTCCTTACCTGGTTTAATTAGGGAGGGGGGGGGATTTAAAAAACTAAATTTAAAATAGTATTCAGTTTTTATCCTTACGGCATTAAAGATTTAAATGAAAGAGTTGTAAAAGAAAAATATTTACTCACAAGAGCGATGGAAAAAGATTGAATTGAAAATCTGAACCTGCCCCATTCAATGAAGTGTTTTTTTTTTATTGGTTTCCTTGAAAGAGGAAAGGGGGGGGGAGGTTTAAAAAATAATTTTAATTTCAAAATAGGAATCAATTTTTACTCTTATGGCATTGGAGATTTAAATAAAAGAGTGCTAAAGGGAAAATATATATTCTCTAGACGGATGGAAAAAGATTGAATTGTTAGAAATTGCGAACTTCGAAATTCGCCAAGCAATCCGTAAAATTACTAGTCATCTCCGTACATCAGTAAATTAATGCCAAAATCCGTATATTTTACGGATAATCCGTAAAAGTTGGCAGGTATGTTATAGTGATAAAAGATTAACATAATTAATTTTGAAATGAACTGGTCACAATTTATTAATGTAACACATGAACGCTGCTTATCAGTCATGTTTAAAGTATAAATACCACAACTTAGTTTAGGAAGGCAACACAAGTAAATAAATAAATAAAATAAAAAGATCATAGATATCTATGTATATTATACTGCTACAAATTTATTACATGTATTATAAGTGATGGTGATTTAATACCAAGCATTTCTTTTGCTGAAGCTTCTTTCAAAATAACTTGAGAGAAGGCACCTTTAAAATAAATTTAAACTCTGTGACAATTCTTTATTTTAAAGGAATGTTCACATTTATAAGGGGTTTCAGCTCCTTCAACAGATTACATACCAATATGCATGATAAGTAATAGTTAAAGTAATAGTAAAATTAAAGTAATAGTAAGTAATAGTAAAATTTCTAAATTTCATTAAAGTAATAGTAAAATTTCTGCTTCAGGACATGCATGTAAGCATTAATCTTTAACATAAAACTTACATATGTGGGGATAGTTCATAGAAGTTGACATTTTGATACTCTTCTACGACTTCTGATGTATATAATCCCAAATCTTTATATGGATTAACAGAAACTACCACTGGTCCAATGTACGTCTGAAATAAATAAAATGTTAATATGAAATAAACAATATGTGCTTGGAAAAAAGAATCGTTTACATAGGAGAAATTTATAACATAGAACACAGAATTAATAATTCCTTCTCAAATGGCTCACAAACAGTAAGTGTATAAAAAAAAAAAAAAAAAAAAAAAAAAAACAGATGTATTAAAAATAATTATTTACAAAATCAAGATGTGTTTTATTTTAGTTTAGTCTAATGCATTTGAAATCATTGATTTTATAATAAAAATTTGAGTACAATATACAGTATGCCCACTAAAGTCCCTTGTCACCCTCATGATTTCGGAACGGTTGCTGCTATTTTTATAAACGAAACGTGGTGTCTAGGCATAGTAAATTGGATATGCGCTACCGAATGAGACTACTCACAGCACCACCTTGGGAAAACTGTGGAGTTAGCTTTTGTATCTCGAAAACAGTACGAGATAGGGGAAAAAAGTGAATTACAAAGTTGAAGAGTGTTATCGATTTAGTACAAAAAGACACATCATTGATATGGATGTGAAAAACAGAACGGTTAAAACTTGCATTTGTATTTTCGCAATTCCCTACTCTGCGAAGGTGAAAAAAACGATCAAAGAAAGACGAAAACAATCATTTATAACAATATACCCTTATTTAAGCTGTTCAAACTTCGTACTTGTGATGGAGATCACATATTTAATTTTAATAATCATTTACTTTGGCTTTCTTTAATGTAATCTATCCAAAATCAAGAATTCTAAATCTTTTCTGTTCTCATTTTTCGGTCACTTTGGCTTTTAAATCTGTATATTCGCTTTTCCCGTATGCATTATTCTTAATTGTTTATGTGTCTCTTCAGACCTGGTGGTGGTGTTGTGCTAAAAATAGATTACATTGCATCCGTTTGCAAAAGCAACGGCATTTTGTTTACCCCCTTCTTTGGCATGGTATTGGCGTTATTATTATTTATTGCCCTGTGACATCTTAAAAATTATTAGCTCCCGATTATGTCATTTTAATTTTATTGGATTAAGTTTGGAATTGGCGTTATTTATCTCAGCCAAGTTGTTGTTCTCGCCAATGTGTAATTCTCGGCTGGCGTAATTTTTAATTCAATCCATCTTAATTTCACGGTCCATATAGTACATATTTTTAATTCGCTGAACCGCCACCATCCGTTGTAATAAGTTTATGTTTCAATAGTATCTTTTAAATAAATAGTTTTAAGCATTCAATGTCTTTTTCTTACTGCAACTAAGTGCATTGAACCTGCATTATTACACAACGCAGTTTTAATAATTTAAAATACCGTAAGCAATTAACATTGTTATAGCACCGTCAGCTGCAACGCACATTTGGATCCTCGTTTGAATTTCAAATTGCACGCGTTGGAACATAGAGGGTGACAAGCTGGCACAAGCATCCGTAATGTGTCGTTTAAGGGCCTGCAATGTTTGTGGAGGGCTCGTATATACCTGCTGTTTTAGATATCCCCACAGAAAAAAGTCCAGTGGAGTCAGATCAGGCAAGCGTGGAGGCCATTCTTCAAATTCTTCAAAAAAGCAATACCCAATAGTTTGGTTCCCGAATTCCGTGACAAGGTACTGCTTCACTGGAGATGTCTTATGAGCAGGCACTATGTCATGTTGAAAACATACATTCTTAAGATTAAACACTGGCAGGTTCTCCACAAAATCGGGCATTACATTCGACAGCAGCTGTAAATATTGTGCGCCTGTTAAGGTACCATCATAAAATATTGGGCCGATCAACCTCTTACTGTAAATTGCACACCAAACATTAATACCAAACCGCACTTGATGTGGAGCATCGGTAAAACATCGAAGATTTTCCAGAGCCCAGTAATGGGTTGTTGCCTATTGTTCATGCCATTCCATTTACACTCTGTATTTGTCTTTTCACTCTTTTGTGTTCACATACACAAACATAACATCTTATTTTGAAATCGCTTCATTTTTTTCTATACTATGAAATATTTAAATCTCTTGTGTACCTTTATGTATATTAATGCAACTTTTTAAGTACTCACTGTGTTATAGAGACCTACATTAATTCGTAAACATTTTCAGAGTGTTTATAGTTAACTGATTAGTAGAATTATGCATATTCTTTTCTTAGTAATTTTTGAGCTATTGTTTCTTAGTTATTCTCTTACTAAAATTTGTGTATTGATGGGATTAACACTTAAGACTTTTAAAAGTGAAACTTTGATAGTATATATTTTCAGAGTATCAGTAATAGTGTGTTGTTTTGTATTTGCATTTTTACTCAATTTTTATTTGTACTTTTATTTTTTTTTTTCACAATTTTGTCATTTTTGAAAAAAATTTATGTGGTGACTTAAGTAACAACAATTCTTTTCTTGAATTTCCTAGAAATAATTACTTTAGTCAATATTTTCTAGAATATGTTCACAAACGTCCAGTTTTGTATTTTCGTGACTGCAATTTACGATCATATTTACAATTTACTCAAATTTCATTCAAAGTTTAAACCTACATTTCAGAACTTTCAAAATTAAATGTCATCATGGTTTTGCTTCTTAAAATTTTTCTCCTACCTTCACATAATTATTAATTTTCTAGTTAGACACTGATGTATTGATGTATGTCTGTTTAATTATCAAGGGATCTCGCTTGATTGGAATGTATGCATGTTTTGTGTGCTGTCTGGCTGGACCAACAGGTATAACAAGTGTGTTTGGAATTTGGCTGTATCTGTCAATATATCCTTGTGCCTTCGTTAAGTTAATGTCTTTTAAGATCAACACTTGATAAATGATGACTTCTAAAGTAAATAATCACAACTAAAAATTAATAAAATAATGATTAATAATAAAATATAGATTGACATAGTATTATCTTTATGTTAGAAAATTAAAATAAATACAAACAATAGTTACAATTCAACAGCACTTACACCGTTTTTGGAGGTCATTTTTACACATTATTTTATTGTAATTAAATTGATGTTCATAGACTGTATTGTACATAGATTCATATTTTCTCTCAAAAAAAAAAAAAAAAAAAAAAAAAAGTCTCATTGTTATTTTATGTATGGGTATAAATTGTTGCTACCACTTGTTACCATTGTACAAAGCTTTGTGAGAAACAGCCATCAAAGCAATTTTTGAATGGCATATTATGGTAAGTTTACATATGCACAAGTTTTATTGATTGTTTTTTTTTTTTCATGCATGCATTCATATGTTATTATGTTATTGTTATAACTATTGAAGAGCACTACTTTATCATAATCATGTTAATTTGTTAAAAAAAAAAAAAGAAGCATATTTAGAGTACTCAGTCACTGCAATTCTTAGCAGTATATCTTTGATGTGCACATGAGCTTGTCCCACAGCCTGTCTCCCTTAAACGTTTTACAAGAAATAGGATGGTTTGATAAGGATGTGGGCCTGCAGGGAAACGTTCCTGGTACAACATTGCTGATGATCGCGCCTTGCGTCCACATTCAATTTACAGTAAAACCATCTCACAATACTCAGCTTTGGAAAATCACTCCATGGCCATGACCTTCAACATAGTAGAAACCCAACAAAATGTCCCTTTATACCAGTGGTCTCAAGTGAACAGGTGTGATGTTTCTAACATATTTGCATACTGCAAAAATTTTGAACATTAAATGCAGGTTGCATTGAGTTGATATTGAGATCAGTACAACGATGCAACTCTCGTGGCTTGTATCAGAGTCCTTTGGACTAGGAATCGCAAGCGATACCACTGTGCTACAATGTGGTGGTGTGTTTAGTCCGAAAGATAATCTCTCCTTCTGTTCACATTTCGTGATGTCACAGTGTAGGAAATCACGAAAATACAAATGGACATTTTAACTCTTCTGTTTTTCAAATCCATGCCAACGAGGTGTATTTTTGTACTAAATCGATAATGATCTATAACTTTGCAATTTGCATTTTTCTCCTATCTTGTACCATTTTCAAGATATGAAAGTTAACTCTGCAGTTTGCCACCAGGTGGCACTGTGAGCAGTCTCATTTGGAAGCACATATCCAATTTACTATACGTAGTCACCACATTTATAAAAATAGCAGCAGCTGTTCTGAAATTCACAGGCTGACAAGCGACTTCAGTGTGCATGCTGTATATCAGTACAGTGTATTAAAATTTCTACACAGATTTATAAAAATATAAAAAGAATCTATAAAAATAATTCGTAAGTCATATGAATTTTGATTAAAGATTCTTTAAGGCTGTTCTAAAAGATCAATTATCACTTCATTTATGAACAACTTCAAAGGAAACTGTTAGAAACTGAAAAAATCCATAAAATCCTTTTACAAGCTGTAGCAAACAGTAAAATTATGAAATATCCATATAAAATCTTAGATAAAAATAAACTATTCAAATGACTCATGGATCAACCAAACTTGCAATATGACTGTGTGTTATGATTCGGTTAATTAAAAAAAAAAAAAAAAGTTTCAAAAGTCATCATATATAACAAGTGTTTACTTGTAAGAGCGGATAATAAACACTGTGCAGAAAAATTCATATCCTTGAAATTTTGGAATTCTTAAAATTGGCCAAGAGAAATTTGAGTTTGCAGTTTGAGACTTATAGCATATTTAAAATAATTTGACAGAAAACTTATGTGCTTCGCACAATGAATTTAAAAATGAATAATTTATAAAAACCTAAGTAAATAAATAAATACCTATATCTTTACTTTTTAAATCTAAAATCTACACATGTGCAAGAAAATGATAGTGCAAAAGTTTAATAAATATTGTAGTGCTACAGATTCTGATAATGATGTTTTGTTCAATTAAGGAACAGGGTTTTCATTATGGGAAAAAAATGACTCAGAATTTCTCACCCTTTCCACAAAATTGAATGAGACTTAAGTGATCTAATGTAAGTGATGTACATCGAGTGAGACTAAAAAATGGGCGAGAATTTTTCACTGTAGATTTAGGTTGGGTAAATAACCAGTCGGTACGGTATTTATAAATGGGTGTTAATCCATGCCTCGGGTAAACACCCAAAATCAGGGAATTTATGATTTTTAGCTATTTTTACTGCATGTAACAGGACCTCCAAATCTAAGTCAGGCTCAGTTACATATAATAAAAAAAAAAAAACAGATGAGGAACAACTGTGCCCCAGGATGCCCCCACCCCCTTTTTTTTTCTTGCATAATGTTAGGAGTCCAACAGAATCCACTTTTACACGCTGTTTTAAGCTTACAACTGTTTTCATTAACTTCTAATATTGTTTTTTGTTTTTTTTCCTCCCCAGAAACCGATTTGTACGGTGCACGAATTTCTCGCATCAATCACTTTTTAATGTGAGAAAAAGAACAAAAATGCAAGATTCTCATGTTCTATTGAAAACACTGAGAAATAAGACCACATGTATCTTAAAAATACAACTTTCAAACATTGTTTCCAATTTACAGAAATACAAACTTTTTAGAATGCTCATTAAATATATTTTGATTTTATTATACATTTTATTGTTATTTTATTTTTTCTAAAGTTGAGCTTATTTTTAAAAATAATGTTGTCTTTGGAATTATGTACATTTAATTTGCTTGATTAAGTAACTACAATGAAAACAAAGTTTTAGATACAATAACTGAAATAAATATAACAGAAAAATACTCAAAACATACATAAATTAAGTTTTCCTGAAAACGTTTTTGGAGATTCTCAACAAAAGCATTTTCATCAGTGTAATCTTCCAACAGCACAAAATCTTGAACACCAACTTTATCTCTGGCATGCAATAAATTTTCCATACTTCTCCTGTAGCATAAAACAGAATTTTTTACAAGTCTTATAAAGAAACTCACAAAACATAGATACTGATATGATACATCTAAAGTAAAAGCGATTCTTACAATTATTGACAATTTATCATCAAATTATTTCTTTGCTACTTTAAATCACATTAAAATTGTTTAAACTACTAGTAACCACTAATGAATGAAACAAGTAGATTTGTAAGAGCAGGGGATACTTTACAGTAATGTCTATTTTTATTCCATACTAAAATCAATTTGATCTGATTCTTAGAAATTTAAATAAAATTATTTTAGTGCATACTTGACAAGTAAATTTGACTAAACAATTTTTAAAAGCTTTAACCCTTTAAGGCGCAGTGATCCCGCTCTGGGAACACCAAACTCTGACTGCGTCCCGTCATGAAGAATTGATTTGATTTCTATAAAAATAGTTGCGGTAGACATAGCTCCACGAGAATCTTTTACTTTTTAGGACGTCATTTCATGTAAAAAAATGGTCACGATTATTTTTAACAGTACTGCCATCTGCTGAAAAATGGAAGAATGCGAAGAACAGCTGGATAGATTGCCCAATGCTGAAAAAGGTCTGCCGTTGCCATCGCTCGACTTAACTACCAGCAAGATGGCGGACGATCGAAATGTTCATCGCGTGCCACAGATCTAGAGACCGTTTTTTGATGCACAAAGCCATTTTTTACGACCGTTACGGTCTCTAGATCTGTGGCACGCGATGAACGTTTGGATCGTCCGCCATCTTGCTGGTAGTTAAGTCGAGCGATGGCAACGGCTGCCCTTTTTTCAGCATTAGTTAAGGGTTGTGCTTCAAAGGGTTAAAGTGTTCCAACCTGAGGGGCAAAGTGGTACAAAAATAAAATACTTATAAACTTATCAGTTAAACTGATTAATACTACTCTTAATTTATTGATAAATAGTGTAACAATTTATTACATTAACAAATGTAAGAAATATAACAATTTATTACATTAACAAATACTATATTTTACATTTAGCAATTATTATTGTTTAAATTCTATGGCTGGGTTCATACCTAACCATTTTTTAAATGACATTACAGAGTTTTCCAGATGATTTTTTAATAATCTCCATGTTATCGTAAAAATAAAAATTACATTAGTAGTTATCTTTTTGTACTTTGCATAATTTATATACACTTGAAAGTTCCTTGAATAGTGTTTTTTCACCTGCATTTAATCCAAATTTAATTTTTATTTCCTCTTCTCTGCTCACAAAATTTCATTTACAGCACAAAAATAGGTTTTTTCCCTTCTTGATAATTTTCTACTAACATCTACTGCCTCTTTTTCTTATGACAGACAGCTTTTCATAAATAGATACAGCAGATCTATGTCTTTTAATATGACATTCAAAAAAGTCTGAATTTGGCCTTTTAAAAGATTTTAAAGTTCTTTTGGCTTAGCAGATACTTAGCAAATGTTCCACTAACGAGCTTAGCAAATGTTCCACTAACTAAATTAGCATCAACTGATAATTTAAAATGCTACTAGGTTCTATAAAAATATTGTAGCCAGCAGATAATATTAAGTGAAGCAAGCGAATCTAAGTAATTAGCAGCTTAATTTAATTATACAAGTAATTGTACTTTAAAAATTGTATTTGATTTTAATACTGTCTTATTTTAATTTAAGAAAAAAATTAGGGAGGATAATTTTTTGTCCAGAACTTTTTAAATTACTATTAATTTTGCATTCTTCAAAAAATTTAGATTATAAAGCACTCTTGACTAATTAGGCTAAGAATACCTGAGTAGCGTCCTATCTGGGATAGTCCCAATTTATTATGTTGATGATGGATGGAAATTATACGAATTTCCATGCCTGGACTGGCTGCTTTGGTGACCCCAGCTAGCGATTGAAAAAGGACCCTTACTGAGGAATTTTGAGGGAATAGAATATTAGAATATGTATTACTTAAAAATGTGGCTTAGATGCCTAAAACCCTCATTTAACTATTTTAGAGCTTTTAGGGCACCCTAGAGCCGCTGAGCTGGGGTACTTCGCTATGCCACTGAGTAAAGATGTAAGATTGTTGGAAAATATATAATCAAATTACTCTGATATATATATTGAATTACTCCAATTATAAAGTAGTTTATCCACTTTTGGGGCCTCTCCAGGAACCCTTTGGGCTGGGGGCCCTCAGCAACTGCCAACCTGGCCAGTCTGTGCTTGATGTACATATAAGAAATACAGTAGACTGAATCAACGAGAATGGTTTTAATTTATACATAGAGCCATTCTCTTTGTTTTGTATTTATATATTAATATTTAATGCTTTTTAGCTATCAGTCAGAACAAAACCAAAAACATTAGCCATTTGCTTCACAGTTTTGTGAAAAATGAAATGATAGAAATCTGTTCTCATTTTTAATTTGCTCTTTCATGAATTTTACTATGCACAGGGTGGCAACAGATGCTTATTTAATGTGTATAAGCACAATAGGTGGCAACATATGCTTATTTAATGTGTATAAGCACAATACACAAACACATACAATATAATGTGTATGTGTATTTTTAATTATTGTATTGTTTTTTAATTAAGTTACTGTTAATTTAATTAAGTTACTGTTAATTTAGCACAATACACAAACACATAATATTGTATGTGTTTGTGTATTGTGCTTATACACATTTCTTCAATTAAATAAGCACAATACACAATTCTTCATAACTTTAAGGATATTCTTTGAAATTCCTTGTTTCTTCTAAACCACAAACTTTGTAAATTTCAATTTTGAATATTAATTAATCCATAGTTGCCCTGCAGTTTTTAGAGCTAGGCCTCACTCTTCATTATTTTCCATTAATTCCATTCTCTTCATTATTTTAAATTGTTGGTAATGTTATATCTATTTGTCCAAATGTGCCCCAAGCATGTCCAAATGTACTCCATGTAGGGGACACATGTGAACAATTTTTGTATGTTTGAAAATATTTTTTTACAAAAAATGCCGTCACATCTCCTAATATTCAAGAACATACATTTGAAGAGATTCGGCATAAGATTGTGATTAGTAAAAAGAAAAATTATAAAATAAAGAAAAAAGGGTTAAATTTTTGTACAAAACAAAAAATGTCCACATGTGCCCCCTCTCCCCTAAAATGTGTAGTGATACTTACTTTTATTTTACTTGAAAAATTTTGTTATTTTACATTGCATTCTATGACGTTAAATTTTCAAATTTTAAGTGCGTTGTAAAATAGTTAGGATTTTTTTTTTTTTCCCCCATTTGTAAACCTCTTTTAATGGTTTCAAATGATTGTAGCATTATAGTATGATGTGTTTTTGGCATGTTATCTCTGGAATGACTGTCAGGTAGTTTGAGCAGGTGGACTGTGCAAATTGAATGCTCAAAAATTAGAAACTTTCTACAAAAATGTCAAAAAAATCTCAAAGATAAGTCAGAAAAAAATCATTATAGGAAGGCGAGCACTTAGTTAAATGGAGAGTATTTTTAATGTTATTCATGCCTTAGAGTTACGTTCTGATTAAATATTTCGTTATACGGAGAAATTCATTGTAGAGAGACTTCGTTACAGGGAGATTCTACTATATTTATTTTTAATTTAGTAACCAAATAAAATTTGTAGATATAGGTACATGTTTTCTTTATGGCATAAAAAAAGAACAACCATTTCAAATGTATGTTTAAAAACATTTATTTAGTATTTGAGTGTAATGTTCAGATTTGTGAGGTATGAATGATAGACACTTTTACCTACAAATTTATTAAATATTGGGTTGATTCCTACTTTAGGACCCCCACTCTCACCAACGCAACGATAAATATTGATATACAGTTGCCATTACGATTTTTTGTATTTATATTGCAGCCATACGGCAAAGGGTTTATTCGTAAATTTCTCTCAGTAATCAGCCGGTATTCCAGTTGATTTTGCACGTGGTCAGTCATGAGTTTTGATCATTGATAAGGCCGTTGCCTACGAAATGCTCATAATATGTAGTATTACGTAGGCAACGATAAGGTTTGGTATCCTTTTACGCATTTTCCATCTGAGTTTAGAAAATTTCTATTGGCTTTTACCCAGTAAAGTATAATTTCGCAAACACTGGATACTAAATTCTTGTTTTATTTTCATATTGGTACGTATTAATAGGAGCAGACGATTTCAACTCATTTATATTAGCATCGTCAAGCTGAAATAAATCTGACACGGGAAATTTGGTTGCTAGGGTAACTTTAAATATTAAAGTATACATATGTATTTTTATTTATGCATTAATGATATAATTTAATATCACGGACGCAAAAATTTCTGGCATCTGAAAATTGGTTGCTAGAACAATTTTAAATGTTAATATTTTAACTTAAAAGAATTGAGTTCTTTTCGAATTTATTAGTTGATAACTATTTCTAAACAGCGGATTCGGTGAATTTATCTATTCTGTTTCTTAATTTGGTGAGGTGTTTTAAATTTGCCTTGCAAATGTTTAAAAATCATTGCGATTCAACATACTTCACTGGTTAAAATAAAGTAAAAATTCACGAATCCGCTTTTAATAAAGGAAATACATATAAATTTAAAGAATCTGCTCATAAATTCTTGTCAAATGAAGTCATTTGGAACATGTAAGTACATCATTACATTTATTTTACTTGCCAACTAATTAATTTTTAATAATTGTCGTCAAACTCAGTATTTGGTGCGTTTAATCAGGGATGTTAACTCCAACACTCGATTTGGGAGCACCCCGGGAGCAGAAAAAATTTCATTTGGGAGCACCTCGGGAGCAGAAAAATTCCATTTGGGAGCAGAAAAATTCTATTTGGGAGCAGAAAAATTCCATTTGGGAGCACCTCAGGAGCACAAAAAAAATAGTTTCCGAGAGGAAAACTAAGATTCGAGATCAGAATTAACATGATTTTGGAGCATAAAATTGAAGATTTAGGAACACAATAAATGCATACAAGAAAAGCAAAGTTTGCAAGCAAACACCATTTGCTAAAAGCAAAACACTATTTGAAAGCACTTTAGGAAAGCTCTGGGAAAAAAAAAGGGTGTATACAGGCTATGCTATCAGCAACTTGGTAAAAACAAAACATGGATTTACATGGACGGTAGGAATTTTTTGTGTGTGTGTGTGTGTGAAATAGAGATGAGTTCGGGCTCATTTTTTGAAGCCCGAGCCCGAAGACTTTTAATCCGAGCCCGAGCAATATTGTTAAAGTTGGAGCCCGAGCCCTAAATTTCAGCTAAAGACAAATAAAATTAAGTACTTCGTTAATAAGATACAATAAATTTTGGAGCTTCACACACCTTCTAGTCCCCCGTACCGATATTTTTAAAAATAAGTACGTCTATTTATCTCATGAATCACTTTTTAAAATCTGTTTCAAGGATAATGTTCAACAAAGGAGAAATTTTTCACGAGCCCGAGCCCGAACGCAATCGTGAATTACAGAGCCCGAGCCCGAGTCGGGCCCGGGCTCGGGCTCGGGCTTTCGGGCTCGGGCTGAGCCCGTCTCATCTCTAGTGTGAAACTGCTCTTTTTAATGGTTTTCATATACACTGCTGGCCACCCAAATTGCAACACCAAGAAAAACAAGAGATATCACAACAAAATTTATTGTGTAGATAACATGTTGACCAAGTAACAAATGATTAAATTTACAGCATTCTATGAAGCGTGGTTCCTGCCAAAATCAGTACCCAGAGTAGCCGCCGTTGTTGGAGATCACAGCTGCCACACGCCTCGGCATTGATTCAAAGAGACTTTGAATGTGTTCTTGGGGTACAGCAGACCAAGCAGCTTCCACACGTTGCCAAAGTTGATCTGGTGTGACAGCTGGGGATGAACTCTGGGTCAGTCGTTGAGCAACCATGGACCACATGTTTTCTATCGGCGAAAGATCCGGAGAGCGCGCCGGCCAGGGAAGCAATTCAATCTGGTGATTGACGAAGAACCCTTGGACAATGCGTGCCACGTGTGGCCGTGCATTATCCTGCTGAAATATGGCTGTTGGCAAGCCCTGAAGGTAAGAAAGGACAACTGGCTCCAACACCTCGGAGATGTAGCGCTGGCTGGTTAAAGTACCGGCAATGCGTACTAGAGGAGTGCGAGAGAGATATCCGATACCGCCCCATACCATAATACCCGGTGCAGGACCAGTGTGACGGTGCATAATGCAGCTGTTCAGCATCCTCTCTCCACGGTGTCTCCAGACTCGAATCCGACCGTCGTGGTGTTGCATACAGAAGCGTGACTCGTCAGTAAAGAGAATTTCATTCCATTCTGTCGTCCACATCCTTCTTTCATCGCACCATTGGCGGCGGAGACGTCTGTGGTTCCGCGTCAGAGGTAGACAAAGCAACGGACGTCTTGCGGACAGACCATTCTGCTGTAAACGACGTCGAATGGTACGCGCAGACACTGGATGATGCGTTACAGACTGAATCTGCTGTGATATGGTTCGTGATGTGACTGAGCGGTCCGTCACTGCCATGCGTACAATCTGCCTGTCATCACGTGACGTGGTGCACTGAGGTCGATGCGGTCGATCACGTCTGTCCGTCGTACCCTCCTGCACCCAACGATCACATATCCGCATCACAGTTGTTTGGTTTCGTCCAATACGACGACTGATTTCCCTGAAAGATAACCCACAATCTCGGTATGCCACTATCCTTCCTCTGTCAAACTCGGATACTTGATCAAAAGATGATCGTTGTTTCCTACGAGGCATAATTTATCGTTTTTTTGAAAAAAAAGCAAGAAAAACACAATTGCTGTACTTGAAACCGTCGAAATCTCCAAGCCTTAAATAGCGCTTTGAGGTGGCGCCACAGGCGCGCTTGATGTGCGTCTGCGCTGAAATTCTAATCATTTGCATATCTCACCTCAGCTAATGCATGTTGTAAATTTCATATTATTTGCATGCTTCCTTCAGGGTGTTGCATTTACGATGGCCAGCAGTGTAAATGCTAAATGGAAAGAGAGTGGGAGGGAAGTCTTTCTTATATGCAATGGTACTTTTAATGCATGTTCAAAGGTTGTAAAAATACTAATATTTAAATGGTAGAATTAACATTTCTGCCGTTTATATCATTCTAGAATTATGTATTCCAAATTTAGTCTATTTTAAAATAAAGACTTTAATTACGGATCTATAAATGAAATTCGTAACACATTCTGAAAAATTTGCGGACGCACTTTGGCTGAACACCGGTCCAGAGGCGTCGCCCCGTCTGCCCGCCCACCCCCTCTCGTAGAGCCTGCACACACACAAAAAGAAAAACAGTGGTGTGGTTTCAAGAAAAAAGGTTTAGGAACACTGGCAACTGAAGACTCAAAAATCATGCGTCCATGATGAAAAGTGAAGAACGCTTACTTTTGCTGACATAAGCTTGAATGAAGAAGTAGTGAGACGGCATCTCCCCGCTCATGATCTTCACGGGCCGAAAATGTCTAGCCCGGCCCGGCATTTAATCAAAATAAAAAATTCAGACCCGGTCCAGCTCGTATATCAATCATGATTTAAGGAAGGGGGGAGGGGGGAATCACAAGCCAATCGTTTGGTCTTGTCCAAATTTTAGGGGAGCAAAAAATTCCGGAAAGGCTCGATTTTGCAAGCGCAGAGGACCGTCTTTAAGAGTATACGCTTGTTCCGGTCCATTCTAGAAAATGCTGAGGTCAACCCGTGCCTTGAATGAATCGTGCTGCAAAAGCCTGGGCCCGCACAGATCTCTACCCCCCGCGACTACACCACTGGCAGCGGATTTCCGGATTATTTTGAAATGAAATATTCTATTAATTCAGACAGCCTAGATTCTGATTTCTAAACCGGTCATGCTTCCAATTTTCAATCTTGCTACGGGCCGGGTCATAAACCGTGATTTTTTAGGGGCTGGGACTTCACCATAATATACTGTTTTCTTTACGGACCGGTCTGGTTTAGATCAGGGGCGGCCCTGCGGTACATGACACCCACTCCACCCTGCAAACGTAGAAAAAGACGTCCCTTTTACTTTTTTCAAAATTGATTTTATGATTTTAAGTTGGAAATCGTGCCCCTTCATAAACAAAAAACGGTGCCCGTTGCGATGATTACTTGTTTGCCTATCTGGCCGGCCCTGATTGAGGTGATTAACAAAGCGCGACTGGTCCGATCCGGGGCGGGTAGAAGGGCTTCGGAATGCAGCTTTCGTACGCAGTTTGAATCTTGCTTTACTGCTAACTAGCTTTCCATACACGATTTAAAAGATAAATGAGCGTGGCAAAAATTTAACAAAGAGTCAAAATGACGTATTCGGCGCAAACCGGCGCAAAAATCGGCTAAAAGCGCAGTTCGGCGCAATATTTGTGTTTCGGCGCACCCTGAAAGAGTCAAAATGACGTATTCGGCGCAGACCGGCGCAAAAATCGGCTAAAAGCGCAGTTCGGCGCAAGAATTTGTGTTTCGGCGCAGCTCGGCGCAATCGGCGCAGAATTAACATCCCTGGTTTAATGCTGAATTGTTCACATTAATTTCATCCAGTTTCTCTGGGAAGCGTTAAACTTGTGCGCATGCGCGATCACGGACTATTGACAGGAAGGTTCGCCAAAACGCGGCGATTTTTTACGTTGGCGAGAGTGGGGGTCCTAAAGTAGGAATCAACCAAATATTGTTATAAGGCTATAAATTTATGCAGTTGCTGTGGAGTTTTGTACATAATAAAAAGAACATTATAAAACTGCTAAAGATGAAAATTAAAACATTGTGTAAACAGTATAAAATAAAAATTACATCTTTGTTTTTATAAAGTCAATATGTCAGTTTTTTATGAACTAAGAAGAAATAATGAGGTAATCCAACTCACAAAAGGCGACACCAGGACAGAGTAGATAAGACACTGGAGCCATGCAATGAGCATAGTAGATGGCTGAAGTGTGAACATCCAGAGTTCTGGCTTAATGCTCAGCTGTCAATCTGACAGTCTGGAGTTTTGAACGTTTTTCTCCAGATGTTACATGAATATGCTTTAGAGCCCTCTTAAAATGTCCCCTGACCAAGGCAGAACCCCTTCATGTAGGTTTGCTTAAATTACAATACAAACATAAATACACCAACTCATGAAAACACAGTATATAACAAAATGTAAATATTGGACACTCAGTATTACTCACAAAGCAAGTTAAATGTAGAAGTATTTACTTATACATTTTCATGCTATTTTCGTTAATACTTTGCCCATTGGAAGCAATTTATTAACACACTATTATTCAATCAGCCAGTTGCCGATAACAATAACAAAAAAACTGCTTACGATTCCCACTTTTAAAAATGTCAACAATAGATTTTTGAAATATTCTTCAATTCTGAAGTTGTAACAGCTTTACAAGTACTAAGAAATATCAAGAAAAATTCTGGATTTATCATAGCTTCATTTCTTAAAAAGTTTTCTGAATTTTAAAATCGCGACTGAAATATTAATTTTCGATAAATCGGGGAAGGGGGGGGGGCTTTGAATTATATTCGTGCACGATGAGTTTAATTTGAATTACAAAGAATATGCATATGCTATTACGAAGAAATCAATAAACAAATGAGATTTTTAATCAGTGAAACTCACAAACACGTAATAAATAGTTTACTTACAGAAATGTTCAAAATAACTCCACCCGTAATGTTTATTTAACATGTCACAGATATGCACATAAAGTATTATAATATTAGGAACTCATATTGCTTTCATACTGTGAAGAGTAAAATGAAAAACAAATAACAAGCAGACTTTTCGCCCCACCAACGCAAAATCACGAAAGTGAAATATTTCCATTTAAAAAGGCGGTCAAATTAAACCAGTCTGCTATTTGCCATATACGGCTTTCTTAAAAAAATATGTCAAGAGCATGATCAAGAGTCAGTTCTAGTTCTACTTTCCTACCAGGAAATCACCAGTCACCATGATTCAGAAAATCAGATTCATCATGTTTCCGATTTTGAAAGAAAACTGGGGACATTTATAATCACTGAAATAATTAACAGTAATTTAATTAAAAAAACAATAGAGCATTTCGACGGGCCCCTCCTCTCTGCGATTGGTCGTCGTCTTGCCTGACAGCTTGGGGTTCTCATAATGTATTTCAATGGGAAAAACCCGATTTTCAACATTCAAAAAAAGTATTAAATTTAATTTTTTGGATGATTCTAATGGATGGAATTTGTTAATCAGACATTCGACTTTTGTGTCCCAGGTGGCGTTTAATATTTTAAAAAGCTTAACATATAATATTTTAATGATATTTCAAGCAACTTTTTCCGCTGGTACTGCGTTCGGAAAGACAACATTATGTACGGGAATGAACACAACGTTTGTTTTAAGATTCGGCAGGTTATTCGGATTACTGTTTGTTTACAAATATCATTGTTGTGCATGCGAAATTTTCGGTTGATTCCTACTTTAGGACCCCCACTCTCGCCAACGCGACGATAAATATTGATATACAGTTGCCATTACCATTTTTTGTATTTATATTGCAGCCATACGGCAAAGGGTTTATTCGCAAATTTCTCTCAGTAATAAATCGGTATTCCAGTTGATTTTGCACGTGATCAGTCATGAGTTTTGATCTTTGAGCTTTGTTTAGAAAAATTCTATTGGCTTTTACCCAGTAAAGTATAATTTCGCAAACACTGGATACTAAATTCCTGTTGTATTTTCATATCGGTACGTATTAATAGGAGCAGACGATTTCAACTCATTAATATTAGCATTGTCAAGCACAAATAAATCTGATAATGATTGCAGAATTAGTTCTTTTGTTAATTATTTTAACATTCTGATTCCATTTCCTAAAATTGTTGCAATTCAACCTACTTCATTGGTTAAAATAAAGTAAAAATTCACGAACCCACTTATAATTAAGGAAATACATATAAATTTAAAGAATCTGCTCATAAATTCTTGTCAAATGAAGTCATTTGGAACATGTGAGTACATCATTACATTTATTTTAGTTGCCAACTAATGTATTTTTAATAATAGTCTTCAAATTCCGTATTTGGTGCGTTTAATGCTGAATTCTTCACATCCATTTCATCCAGTTTCTCTGGGAAGCGTTGAAACTTGTGCGCATGCGCGATCACGGACTATTGACAGGGAGGCTCGCCAAAACGCGGCGATTTTTTACGTTGGCGAAAGTGGGGGTCCTAAAGTAGGAATCAACCAAATTTTCTTACGTTGTGAGATTTATGCAAGAATAAAGTTTTGTTTTTGAATTATAATTCATCGGATATTCTGTATGCCCTAGAAAACATCAAATTCCATTAATATTTATAATAAAGAAGTGTTTATTTAAATTCCTATTACGATAATGATATATTCAGATTGTTTTTTTTTTCTTTTATAAAAAATAAATGTACTGCTTGTTATTATTTATCATAGTGTTCTTTTAAATATGTAAATGCCTGTAAAATAAGACCAGTTATCCCATTAATAAAAAAGTGTAACATATGCATCGCATAACATATTTGCACTGGCGTAGCCAGGGGGGGGCCCACCGGGCCCGTGCCCCCCCCGAAATTTTTTCAGTTGTTATACATATATATATATATATATATATATATATATTGTAATTTGTAAAAATGGATCGTCTCAGAATCCTTGTTGTGTGATATTTGTTTAATCTTTCTGATAAACGTTTTCTAGATCCTTTCACATTGAGAACGAAAGAAAAAACAAGTCAATAAAAAGGTTAAAAAGTGCCTTTAATCACTAATCCGAGGTGACTTTCGACACGCCTACACACCAGAAAAATATACATCTGGGCAAAATCCTACTCCCGGGATACTAAAAATTTCCCTCACCCTATAACCTCAGCTCGTTACTGTTGTACCCTATGAAGTAAGTATCCCCAAGTGTTATCAGCTTTCATGGCCACCTGTGGTATTTTCAAACTACGGTGTATACAAAAATAATTCTTTCTACTAAGGATAAAATTTCAAGGAGGGGCACAAGCTGGCCCTTTCCCTACCATTCCCAAGGTCCAGACGCTCATGTTTTTTAATAGTGGGCTGTTCTGTCCAGTTGGTGGGTTCGAATAGAGATTATGACCTCAAGAAAGTGTCCGTTGAGTAGGAGAAATTTTTAATAAATTCTAAAAATTATACATAGTTTGCCTGCTAACAACGAAGACTCAAATCTACAGGGAGCGGAAAAAGCCATAGATGAACAGATATTTCCAGAAAACTTCAGAAAGCACATCAGGAAAAGAAACTAAATACTCAATATTTCATTGTGTGTTTTTAAATGATAATATAAACGATGACATAATGCATGCGATATAATATCTTCTTAAGTATGTT
Organism: Cheiracanthium punctorium; assembly: GCA_038373885.1. Classification (NCBI taxonomy): domain Eukaryota; kingdom Metazoa; phylum Arthropoda; class Arachnida; order Araneae; family Cheiracanthiidae; genus Cheiracanthium; species Cheiracanthium punctorium. The sequence goes on from JAWZYV010010621.1 coordinate 259,687, forward strand.
GAAAAATTTGTATTATCATATTTTCATTAATATGTAATTTAAGAAATGTTTCCTTTATACCCACCCTTTCAACTGACAAGAGGGTAAATTTGTAATTTGTTTTTCTGTTCTAAAGTTTTATAAAATTTTATAAATACTATTTTCCATGCTCTGGTAAAGAATAAATGAATATTTGAAATATCTAGGGATGCACTTGATATCCGGCTGATTTATCAATATCCGAAATATCATCGGATATCCGAATTCTCTTTCGGATATCCGGCTCACGACTCAATAAGATCTATCAACAGTCCACTAAGTCTGTATTTTTTAAATAAAAATTACTCTCAGTAATGTTTTCTTCTTAATATTTTTACTACTCACAGTTTAAAAAAAAAAATTAAATATTCTTATATATAAGTGCTTTCCTTTGTAATTTAAAACCGCAACCAATGAGAACAGCAGTTTTGCTTTGAAATTATTCTTAAAAATTGGAGCTTAATACCTTTTTTTTTCTGATTCTAAAATAATACATTAAGTTGTTCATTAAAATGTAACTTTCTGTTAAATATATTTTTCTTCTAAGTTAAACAATTAAATAGACCTCATTTCATTTTTGTTTTTTAAATTGTACGTTAAAACTTCGTACTTATGCAGGGTGTCGAAGCTCGAGCCCGAAATTTCAGCTAATAGGTATATAAAAGTCAATGACTTCATTGGTAGAATATCATAAACTTTGCCGTTTGTGCAAATTAAAGACAAATATAACAGCAAACTATTGATGCACTACCTAATTCGTTATATTAAAGTTTATCAAATAATATTAAATAGTTTATTTCTCCCATGAATCCCTTTTTAAAACCTGTTTACAAGGAATACGTTCAATAGAAAAGAAATTTCTCACAAGCCCTAGCCTGGTTTGGGCTCGAGCTGAGTCCATCTCATCTCTAGTGTCCACCCCCTGACTTATGGCTCACCAACTAGCGATGAGTACAACCCCTCCCCCTCAATAATTTTAAGAACTTATTCGTTCTGGAAAGTTTTGTGCGTCTGTTTTTTTCTTTTTTATTAAGAAATCAAATCCGGTCTATTTTTACCATTTAATCTTCCCAATATTATGTAAGATGTTCTTAAATCTAGATGTTAATTAAATTATAAAGTACAACTCAACACTTATTCAAGTCGAAAATTTGCAATTAATTATATTTTTTAAGGCTGCTTAAGTAGAAAAATTCTATATATTTTGAACCAACTTTATTCCAAAAACCAGAATTTTCGAAGATTTTCTTCTAGTGACGTCTGTGTTATTTTAATACTTAGTTTGTTAGCAATGTGCAGAAAATTTTAAACTTGTGATCAACCTTATTCCAAAGAGCAGAGTTTCGGAATTTTTTTTCAAGTGATGTCTGGGTTATTTCAATATTGTGTCTGCATTGTATACGTATAATATTCTAATCCTGTCGGCAACCTTATACAGAAGGGCAAAGTTTTGGAAGATTCTCCTTAAGTCATATCTTTGTTATTTTAATATTGTATTTGAATTGTGTAGGGTATTTTAATCTAGTGATCAACTTTATTCCAGAGATCAGAGTTTTGGATGATTTTCTTCCAAGCTATATCGTTCTTATTTTAATATTGTGTCTGCAGTATTTAGAATATCTTAAATTTGTGAGCAACATTATATTAAAAACAAGCATTTTGAAAAAATAAAAAGATAAATAAAAAATCTAGTCATAAGATTTTCTAGGTTAATTATGTGTTACTGCATAAAACTGTACATTTTGACATATTAATTGCAATAAGAAACTGAGTTAGTACAGCCTGTGCAATATAATTAAAGCTTTATTTTTTAAAATTAGCATCGCTGTTCTGTGGCTGTTAATTATAAAAATAATGATAGGTTTGTGTTTACGTGATCTTCATTATAAAATACAGGTTGATTCAAACATAACGTGACCAATTTCAGAGCATCATAAAATTTTATTGAATTAAGTTATTTACACGAAATTTTCAATGTGGTTTCGTTTAGCGTAGTGCACTTTAAGTAAACGTTTAGGTCAAGACAAAAGAGCTTTTTAGACCGTTTTTGGAGGTATTTTTCCAACTTCCTCTTTGATTGCTTTTTAAAGCCCTTAAAGTGTTCTTACCTTACGTCTATTTAATTGTTCTTTTAAGTATCCCATAAAAAAATAATCGCAATTAGCACAGTCAAGGGATAATAGTAGCCATTTTTCAGGAGAAATAAAGTTAATTTTTTTTTAAAATCTTTCAGCCATTTGACAGTTGACTTTCCAGTATGACTTGGTGCAGAATCTTGGTGTAAAACAAAGTTTTCTTGGGGGACGTTTACTTTCGTTGATCCTGTGCTCCAGAACTTTATTCTGATAGTATTTAGCATCAATTTTAACCTTTGGTTCTACAAAAAATGGTTTTATTAAGCCTTGAGAGGACATTCCCATCCATACCACAGTACCTAACGTCCAACTTGCCTTCTGCAAAACAGCTGCGTCTTTGCGACGCTGTTCGCGTGAAATATATTGAACCTCCTTTTGCCAGTTGTGAATTACAGACGAAACAACGCTTCATCAGAAGTTATCCATGTATTGTATCTACCTTTGCGTAACATTAAATGCAGAGGCCAAGAACTTTTTCTTCGTTTTTCTACAGTGTTTGCAGATATTTGATGACAAACTAGTTTCTTCAATTTTTATAGGCAATTTTCTTTATCTGACGACAAATTGTCGATTGGGATACCTGTAGTTTCTTTTCTAAAGTTCTTTCAGGAAGGGGATTTTCTACAACGATAAGTCTTTTCAGCTCCTTTTTTTCTTTTTCACCAAGGACTTCCTTTCGTCCACATTTTCCCCCTGGAGCTCTTGATTGCCAGCCATATTTTATTTCTTTTCAAAGTTTAGATAGTTATACATTAGAAAAATGCCTTTTCTGAATTTTAAATGCTTTATTTATAACAGAATTTGAGCAACCATCCTACAAAAGTTTAAAATTTTCGTTTCGAGTTTGAGGATCTAATTTCGGAGCTAAATTTACTCCCACTAATAAAAGTAGTTCGATTGGTAATTTAAAAGTTTAATTTTTAAAATAAAACAGGTGGTAAATTAAAATTTACCATAAATAATTATACGCTTTTAAAATTGGTCACACTAATTTTGAATCAACCTCTATGTATTAGTTCTATACAGCTGCAAATGAGCTGATTGAAAATGCGGGATAGATTGATATATTTCCTGTTTATAACAAGAAAATTTTACATAGAAATATTTTTTACTATGGACGTTTATTGTGTTTTAAAAATCACTTATTTAGTTTTCTTTTCAGTATCTTCCTTAAGATATATTTATTGTAGAATAAGACTTATTGTAGTAGCAGATACGGGCCTGGATTAAAAAATAAATCTTATCTGGTTGAGATAATCGCCAGACAAACCGGTACATAAGCATCTATCTACAGAGATAATTATATTGAAGAATTATTAATTAACTCGGGAAATTAATACTGAATAGCATCTTTAAACATATATTTAAGGATATTTTTGTGAAATTACTAATTAAGTAATATTATAATTAGAATTAACAATTAGATTCTTATTTTTAGTAATAATTAGTACTTAATATTATTTCTAATTATAATTAATAATTATAAAATTTTCAAATTTAAGATTAATTAATAATTAAAATATTTCTAATTACAATTAATAATTGAAATATTAATTAGTTGGACAAAACTCTCTGTGCCCCTCCCGAAACAAAATCCTGGCTACGCCAGTGCATATTTGTACATGTAATTAATCTAATACGTCTGAATATGAATTAAAAAAATAATCCAATAAATCAACTGAATTAAAGACGTAGACCAATTAATGTAATCTTTACTTAGTTGCATAATTATTTAAATTGACAGTAAACATGAGTGCAAAATGTAAATGTATAATTCCATAAAGCTTCTGCCTTTTTATTATTTCTGTTTCGCAATGTTAGCTCATAAAACTGTACTAAACAATTCTACAATTACATTTTTGAATTTTGTTTCTAGTTAGAATCAGAACAGAAATCAAAAGCTGGAACTCTGACCCTGTATTTCTTTTTCCTGGGTGAATTTTTACATATTAGGCAAAACCCAGCAAAGCTCATGAATACTTTGCTCCGAAGCCCAACACTAGTACATTAATTCATAAATTTTCCCCTTTTCAAGCTCAAACTGATTTTAGCAGACAAGACAAATCAATCGCTTCACCTCGACCAGATTTGAGAGTCCTAAGACCATCAGAATTTGGGTGTTTTCTGTATAATGTTTATATTTCTTCCTGCTAATTTCCGACTATTTAATTTTATATCACTGTTCTGTGAAATAATTATTATATGGGAAAATCTTTAAATTATCGTTATTTTAGTTAAATGTGCAACCAACCCCATATTGCAGGGGTTTGCAGTTCGCTACTGAGTATTAACATAAGAATATTAAGGCTCCGGCACCTTTTTTTGCTAGAAATTGCCGCTAGCCCTGGAGAATTACATGTTTTCTCATTGAAAAATTTCTTTCGTTGATTCCCAAAATGTTACACTTTTTGTATATAACCCACATACAAAAATATCCCCAATCAGTAAAATGTGCTCCATATTCTAATGAGCTGATGTACAAAATTTGAGAATTATATCCAGAAAAGTGTCAAATGTATGAAGATAATACGTACTGACTTAAACCACTTTTCAGTAGCTCTGTAAGGGAAAAAAATCACATTTTAAGGGTCATATGGATAATTTGAAAGAATGTTACATTCAAATTCAAGTATAGACCCCAATCATCTTTGTTTATAGATATCTCTTAAGACCTTTTATGATGAAAGGCTGAAATTTTGTACATAATCTCATTTGTGCATGGGGTACATTTTACTTATTGGGAATTTTTTTGTATGGTAGCTGTAAGCAAATTTAAAAAGTGTTAACTCTGAAAATTAACAAGAGGAATTTTTTCGTACCTTACTAGCACTTAGGTGCTATTTCTTTCTAGCACGGTGTGGCAAGTAGACACTTTTCAAGTTTCTTGGTTTATGGCACATTTTCAATATTCTTGGCAAAATTTTCAATGTTCTTGGGACTTGGTGTAATCACTTTTAGTGATTACATCGTGTAACCATGTTTTTCGGTTCAATCACAACTAGTGTGTCGGTAAAAGATTTTGCAATATGCACTAATCCAAAACATTTCACCACTAGGGGCTAAACTACAATATATGAAATTTTCAGTAACAGAAGTATGCGAACAGGAGTCTATAGGAGCACTTACAGTTATCATTATCCTCTCTATATTGCAGAATTGATTGAATAGATTAAGAGAAACTGAAATTTATCCAGATTTCATATACCCGAGTGCATAAATAAAATCTGGAATAATTTCAGTTTCCATTTTTTCAATTCACATTGCCTAATTATCTTTAATAGATAAAGAATTAAAGCATGTTATCACTTTTTGGGGCACTATGCGTGTGTGTCTATACAATTTACAAACACTAATATTTTTATTTCCGTGTATAATGTACAAAGAAGTATGTGATCGCAAAAAAATTGGGTATCCAGATTTTGACTACCTCTAAATATACTTTTAAGAGTTTTTGAGAAACATCTCATTATACGCATGTATGCATGTTCCTATAAATTCATGTACAAACATTATGACTGACAGCTTCATCATTTTGATCAGTGTTTCCCTGGCATCTGTACGTATGTATGCAACTCGCATACAATACAGCCGTACAATGTTGAAATTTTCTATTTAGGATTGTAACATCTACATCCATACATTTTGCTGTATGGACAGAAATTCCTTAAAGTGTAATTTAGAGATATTAAGTTATTTCAAATGAATCAAAAGTGATATATGTTTTTAAGGATTACAAAATGAATCTTGCCATCAAAAATGGTACCTTTATCATTTACAATTCTACTGCAGCACTCAAAAAAATGCCAACACATTAGTCAATGGCAATTTTAGAGACATTCATCCATTTTAAGCAGAATAACATCTTACCATATGGTTAGATAATGGTCCGGTGACGATCAGCCACCTCCCTCAAAAACTGCATCAGTCTCCAAACTTGGCAACTTTTGGTGTATATATGTATATATTTCATTCGCATATCTCAAAAACTATTAGTCGTAGATTGCTGAGATTTTATATACAAGATTGTTGTAACATCTTGTTGTACACCTAGATTTTTGATTCCAATCTTTTGGAGAGTTTGCAGGACAACCCAAAAGAATTTTGGTACTTGCATGTTATCCAAGCGGTCTGCTAAGACGAGCGATTTTTCGCTTAGATAAATGCAGGTTGCTTGAAATCATGATGGTTCTGAATACAACTGGCAGCAGTTTGCCAGCACATTTTCAAAAAAAAAAAATAATTTGGCGGGAATGTCTACCGGGATAATATGCAACTACCAGAATTCCAATACATTAATGTCTGGAGTCAGTTATTGTTTAGTCCATGCACAAAATCTCACTATTTGCCATCCACCTTGTCAAGTTTTGCCGAAATATTGCCAATTTAACGCCAAAAATAATTACGCATTTTGCATGACTAAAACCACCATTTTAACCATAGAATGTTAAAATTTTGTATTTAGAACTATTGTAACATGTAACTGTGCTTTTGAGTGCTGTCGACTGAGTAATTTATTTACAGGGTCACCCAAAAGATTTAAAATACATTAAGGGTCTATAGATATGTTCGTTTCATTAAAAATTTGTGATGAATAACTATTTCAGCTGTGACTGAAATCTCGCTAACTATCTCAAGCTTGTTGGCTTTTGTCAAAATATTGCCCAATTAAGTAAAACAAATCTTTAAAATTGAACTCAGCTTGGCGGTAAACTTTAGAATTGCAGTATTTTGTCTCTTTCAAACGAAATATGTTTAGATGAAGTGCACTGAAAATATTTCTGATTTAATAGAGGTACAAGGAAGTCATGTGGTGTCCGTATCAGATTTATTAGTTGAAGGATGTGAAAAAAAAAAAAAAAAAAAAAGCAATCATAATAAAAGGAGTTATATATAAATTTTTGCAATTACTTTCTTCCATAATGATTGTATGCAAGAGAATTTTTTTTCAACACTATCATAAATTACAATGTTACTTGAAAATATGTATTCACATAATTTATACAGTAACCAGACTATGTGCAAGCAAGTGATAGATAGAAAAAAATTTGAGATGCCAGTCAGACAATTTAAATTACTTAAGTTATTTACATAAAAAGCTTCAAGTTTGACGATATTTCGCTGCATAAAATGATTTAGGTTCTTGAATGTAAACAGCAGATAAAAACAGTATTCTTCAAGAAAAATTGGTACTTGCGTATTATCCCGGCAGTCAAACAAGACGAGTGATTTTTCGCCAAGTTAAATGCTGAATGCATGAAATTATTAATGGTTTAGATACGATTAATAGTATAGTTTGCCAGCACATTTGATGAAAAAATAGTTTATTGGAAATGACCAACGGGATAATATGCAAGTACCGAAAAATCTAAGAATCTTCAGAATAATTTCTAATCCTAATATTAGTTACACGCAGAACAGAGTGGAAATAGATTTAGGTCAAAGAATAAGGATTTATTTTAACGAAGTACAGTGTAACCATTTAATCATCTGTCCATGGACACAAGAAGAGTAGAACCTTGATTTCATGAAGTCGAAGAAACAACAGAAGAAATCAAGACAGCAAGGTGAAATAAGAGGAAGTTCCACTGCATACCTAATTTAGAATACCGCAAAAGAATAAAAAGGCTGGTAGCCAAGTTTAGTGATTATAAACAAGTAGATTCTAGAGGTTTTTTTTTTTTTTTTTTTTTTTTTAGGGTAAGCAACAATAAGTAATTGTACATAAACACATCATATGGCAGTTTCAACATAAGAAACTACCTGTTTTAATTTTTTAATAAACCAACCACTGGTACAATACTAGTTCTATAAACAATGTATAAATTGATTTTTAATCAAAATATGTTTTTAAAAAAATAATTAACAAACCAATTCTTTAATAATTTTTATTCATTTATTCTAATAAATTTTATATGCCCATTTAACAACAGAAACCACACCAGAAAGTGTTATCCATAGAAAGCATGCACTAAAATTCATGTCAATCTAAGGATAAACCTATCTAGTCAAAGCATCAAACTATAATGAAAAAAAATATCACAATCCTAAACTAGAAAGAATATCTAATTTTGCAATGAGAGTTTAATTGTTTGCGTACAGCTTTAAAAATTTTACGACAATTCTAAATAAATAATGTACATTCTTTCATGCACACTGAAAAAAATATTTACAATAAAATGGGGAGGGTGAATTTTTTTGGGGGAGGCGAGGGATAAAGATACATGTTAAATTGCATGGATTGCTATCTGAACTCCAACGCCTGTTGCTTGCTACAGTTTGTTTACATACTTCACAGAGGGGAGGGTTCGCAATCCGAAAACCCAGTGAACCTCGTCAGATTACACGTAGGGCGCGTTCGAGAATTCATCGGTTGTGCACCGGTAACACCGGTGCACGACCAGAGCGTTCGAAAAGGCGGAGCTCTGGAATTAATCGCGTTCGGAAACGTTTCGGTCATGTAGCGGTTGTCTGCTCAGCGTGACCAGAGCGCAACCAGAATGACCCTGCTAGCGAGGTGGGTTATTCCGGTTATTAGCGTAGTGTTGCCAATGTTTATTTTTGTTTTCTTGGCTTGACAACCGTGACGTCACTTAACCGAAGAATGACCGCAACCGGTAGCACCGGTGTATAACCAACCGGTGAATTCTCGAACGGGCCCGTAGTTTTTACGGATTACCAAGATTGCTAAATAATACGTTTAGGTAAAGAAATAGCATGCGCAGAACGATGCGCGAAGCTGTCACTCAAACGTCCCGAAAAAAAAGTCCTCAACTTTCTCTATGGTTTCATTTATCAAGATGTTAAAATAAACGCACTGTGGCCAGAACGGTTTTAATTTTTTTTCGTATTTGGCATCGTTAGATAGTGTTTGTGTTTCCGAGAGTTGGCTCTTGGTCTTGAGTGAAAACACGTTTCATATAAAATTTCAATAAAATCTTGTAAATATGGCTGAAGCTATGAAAACTGAAATAGCATGCATGCTGAAAGGAATTGACAGGTTAGATCTCTTATTTTTAGACGTATAACTGTTTCTATTTTATGACTGAAAATATTGTTTGCGTGTATTATGTTGTATTGTAGTAGAACTTCATATAGGTATACCATAATGCAGTCATAGCTCTGTTTTTATTCATTCATTTTTATGATTACTCTCTTACAATGTCGCCGTATCGCCCAGTTTCTACCACGGGGCGTTTCTGTGTGAAAAGCTTACGAAAGCAAAAGTTTTTTCGCAAAATACTCAATTTACATTTATATTTTTTTCAGCCCGTTTTGAGAAATAGTCATGTAGACAGTAAAAAAGTTCCCAGAATTCGCAAAATAGTTGTTTTTTGCAGTATTTTTGTTTAAAAAGTCGCTGTAGTTGCCGATGCTAAAAAAAGTCGAAATAGTCGCTTTTTAATCGCCTGTGGCAGCCCTGAATCGGGCAAAATGTTAGGCGTAAAAAATAACAACTGCTTCTAAAATCTTGGTCGCCAAAACTGAAATTACAGTTGCAAAATACGACTAATGACCGCTTATTTCGCACCCTGATAGCAGATAGAAATACATGTAAAATTGGACAATAGAAATATATAACAAAAACACTCAAAATAACTAATGTTTAAAACAAAATAATTATTGAAAAAAAAACTTTGAAAAATAACACCATAAAGTTTACTAGAGTATTTGAGGTACTTGAAGTAACCTTTATGGCATTATTTTACAAAGTTTTTTATTATTTTATAGAAATATATGTCTGAGGCACATAACCAGAACATAATTTCTGGGCATTCCCAAAAGGTGCAAAGGGGGGTTCACACCTGAAAGCTTGATTATTGGCTTCTGTTTAGCAAAAATCCACGTTCTGGGGGATACTATAACCCAAGAATCCTATTCATTATTAAGTTGTATTTCCTGTACTAGCAGTCCCGCACGGCGTTGCCCGTGAACCCCTTAAATTATGCGATTTACTAAATCTGACATGTAAACTGCAACTCCACATTAGTATTCTAGGCCGCAATTGTATAACAAAATGTGCAGATAATGGTTCCAGAGTTTCAGGTACGTACTTACAAACGCACCACTAAAGACAACTCACTGCTGTGGCCGTCACATATTTCCCCCAGAAATATCGTGTAATTTGCATTAAAATTGCTGGAGTTATTAAATATTTCATCCAATTAAGAAAATTATCTTGTAAAATCCACAATTTTCGATTTAAATTTCTTAAAATTAGGAAATGTTAGGTCATTAAACGTATTAAATACCATAAAAAGTACCATAAAAAATTTCATGAAAAGGTCCCATTAGGAAAAATGCGCCAAATGACAGAAAAATCGTCAAACTTGGCGATATATCGCCAAAATTGGCACCAAAAATAAGGTTTTCGAAGACCTACGACCCATGTAACCCGAGATTTCCAGAACATTCCATATTGATGCAACAAAAAGCAAAATTTAACTATTTAACGCGTAGAATACGATTTTTAAACTGTTTTAAACCAGAACAGCGGGTTGCTCCCAAAATTCGTAACACAGGGTAAGAAAATCTCCGTTTTAGAACAGTTTTTAATTAATAATTAAAAAAGTGATTAAATTTTTAAAATTCTGATTCTCAGGTGCACATTATCGGACTCATAGGATTATATATTCAAATTTTCAGAGTTCTGCGTGCAGTAGGTTTGTTTGGAGACCGCACACATACAGACAGACAGATTTACAAACATTCATTTTTATTATTATAGATGTAGACTGTTTGTCAAGGTTTAAGATATGATCACATTTTTCGCATAATACGAAAAGACTTGTCAAAATGCTAAACCAAAACTAATGGTCTTTCGCTTTTTTGAGAAAGTCTTCAGAAAAAATATAAAAGGAACTAAAATATAAAAGAGAAACGGAGCTAAAAATAAAAACTCCTTTATGGAATGATTATAGAACGGTTGTGGCATAGCTGCCAAGTGTTCCGTTTTATACGGATTCGTTCCGTTTTTTGAGCTTTGTTCCGTAAATACGTTTTTAAGCCAAAATGTTCCGTTTTTCAGCTTCTGTGTAAGAATTTTTAAAAATTATAAGAAAAAAGGAAAATTGTGTACATATTTAGCTTTTGGTAAATCATTTATCCCTGAAGACAAGTCAATAAATTTAATTGAATGATATTTATCTTATTATTCTTTCAAGTATTTATTACATTAAACATTTAAGTGTATTGTAGAAACTGAGCTAAGTTAAGTATATTTTATTTTTATAAATTAATGCTTATATATGCACATCATCTCTCTACACATGATAATTTAATTTTGTTAATGTAAGATCTTTAATTGTATATTTAATCATACATTTCATGATCACACACTTTGTTCCTTATTTCTGATTTTATGAGCACGTGCTGTGTTCCTTATTTTTTTCTTGGAAGGTTGGCAGCTATGGTTGTGGGGACGATCTTTGATTACCACATTGGGACTATATTCCGTATCCGGTGCTTTGTTTACATATTAATGTTTGTGTTTACATTTCATTGATGAACAATCTGGTGCCAGAGTACGCGACGCATCGCCGGAGTGCAGTTACCTGCCGGTGGTATTTTTGACTGGCAACCATAAAAAAACGTGTACATCCATCGTCAGTTAGGGAATTTGAAATTGTTTCATGTTATAGATGGAATGGAATGAAATGTGTTATGTTATTGTATGAAAAGAAAAGCTGGTTGTATTTGTTAGAAATGTGGTATGACTATAAAGCTAAATAAAAGAAAGGATGTTGGTTTTATGCTATCGGCCGAGGTGTGTGTTTGTTACAAATGCAGTGTCAATATAAAATTAAATAAAGAAAGCATGCTGGTGTTACATTATAAGCCGGTGGGTGTTAGGGACATTTCTGAGTGGTTAATTTAAAAAAAAAAAAATAAAGGTAAGGGCTTTTGTTTTTAACGAATCTTTGCAATGTTTAAGGTTTTTTAATGTGAATTTTAAATTGATATTTGATGTTTTTATGTTGTCATAAGTGCTATTTATGTGCTATTCTAACCATACTGACTTTATATCAGGTGTACAACTAGATTGTTTAAGCCACTGATGTTTTTTTGAGTTGAAAACGAGCCAGTGTTTTCCCAGTTTACATTAGCTGTACAACTAGGTTGCTTAATCCACTGTAGTTTTTTTAGTTAAAAAACGGTCGACTGTTTGCTCATTTTAAATTGCCTGTTACTGAATTTGCTGACATGTTTTAGCTTAAATATGGACAGTTTATTTTGTTTTAATGTTTTTGTTAGTGGAATATATATGCAATTTTAATGTGTTAAAATACTTTGCTGATTGTGCAAAATGGTTGGCGGCAGTCGCTGAAGCTTGGCAGTTGCCAAGCTCCAACGACTGTCGCTGTGTTTACATGGGGTACGCACCAGCTTGTATGATTTTATCCCACATTGAATTGAAATATAAAGCCTGTGCATCTATAATTTTCAAGACCACTGTAAAAACATTAGGGGAAAAGGAGATCAGACACTATCTCTGGAGAGAAAATTCGAATTATCCTTTTAGCATTTTGCTAAAGCTTTTTTCTTATTTTAGCTTTTCTGCTAAAAAATTTTTTGAGCTCAGCTTAAACCGTGCTGTTTGTGTATCAGACTAACGTCTGATCCGGGTTCCCGCTAGAGTGCGATACCGCGAGAATTTCGTATAAATTTCTTAAATCTCGCGCAAAAAATATTACAGCGCGAGGTATTCTCGCGCTGCAAAATATTCGCCACCTGCGCGAGATTCTCACACGCTGTTTGAAAGTTTAAAAACGCCAGTTTACAAATACAAAAATTTGTTTTTACTCTACTACTGTCGGATAACGAGTGTGCCGCGGCCGCAATGAAGCGTTCCCCCCCCCCCCCCTCCTCTCTTGAGTTTTTGTTCAGAGATAACACAGTTAAATCATCGGAATGCAGAGGGGGAATATTAATTAATGCTATCGTCGCTGAGCTGACGTGTTGATTTTTCTCCTTCTGCTTGCCAGCTGTAAAATGTTATGTTTTTGTATGTGTGTCCATCATATATGAGTTTTGAGAGCATTTCATATGTTTGTTTTTTTAATACCACCACGATTCATGGAATTATTGATAACCTATCTGGCAGTTTGAAATTTGCACCCCTCCCCCTTTCCGTTCTTAGTTGCGGTTCACAGTAAGAGTTAATCAATCTTTTAAGAAGAAAAGAGAAAAAAAAAAAAAGGAGGGAAGCTGAAAACTTTTGGTTAAATGCAGGATAATCTAGGTTTTACTGTAGAAAGAATTTGAACTTAACTATATCTGTTTTAACTTTGTCACACATATTTGTATCTTACCAACTTTGTAGTATAATATAATTTAATATATATAAAAATATATTGTATAAATATTAAGTTATTTTATATAATTTTATTATACTAGATAAAATATTATAGTTAATATAGTGTTGACTCTAGAAAAAAAGGGTCCCCGGGGGGGAAATTTCAAAAAGGGCACTTTGGGGTTCCACGAGAATGTACAAGTAGATAACATATCTAGAAACTGGTTTGAAACGATCTGATCCCCGAAACTTTAACATGTAGAGTTGTAATATGTGTTCTGACTTACAATGCATAGTAAGATTTTTTCCAATTTGTCTTAGTCTCCCTCCCCCCCTTCTTTTGGAGAAAATATCCAGTAGAAGTAAGTGTAAGTGAAATAGGAAAAATAATTTGTTGATAATATTTTGGTCTAAACATGACATAAATATGTGAATTAAATCTACATAACTAGAAGTTTTGATTTTAACCCATTTACGCCTAGCGTCCCTTTTTTGGGACGGCATTTTCGCTATCAGTTGAAAACATTATTTTTCCTAGCCTTTATTCGCGAGTATTGGACTTCAATTCCACAAAATATTTTAATATGGCCAAGTAGGATGTTGACATTTCAATTTTTATACATAATGATTTTAAATGAAATCATTCCTTGTTCAAAAAGTTGACATCAGAAATTTATCAATTACTGCTGGTGTTAGCAAAAATCGAAGAAAGTCGCAAAAATATCCAGGCACGAATGGGTTAAAAAAACTTCTAGCATAAAGAAGTTTTAATATAAGTAATGTTGAATTTTCTGCTTAATTTTTTTTTTTTCTCAAAATTACGTGACATACATGTTTATTATTTATAAGAATAGTACCTACATTTATTGAAGAAGATTTCAGAAATTTTTAGCCAGACATGATTTGTTAGGCAGTAGGGGAAGGCAGAGGGACTGTTAATTTTTGTTCCTCCATTTTATCACACTATCACTACTGGACCACAATTACTGGATCTCATTCATATGATATTTCACCTATATTGGTACAAACTTTTAAACAGAAAAGGACTGTCAGTGTAAGTGGATTAGGGTAGATGCGTTTAGCATGTAATAAAAATAATAAAATTTCTGCAATGCAGGATGTATAAAATTTAATTATATAAATCAGAATTTTATTTATTCTTTTGTTTGCAATAATTATTGAATGAGTACCAAGTAAAGATTTTCAAAGTTACCCTTATTACTATTAGACATTATTAAAATTGCATCAAACAATTTAACTCATCCTTCAATTGATAACTACAGAAATTGGGGAAATTTAATTCAGAATACAGAAGATTGCTGGAAAAAATGACATAGTCATGCAAAATTTGTAATACATCCTATGGTTGGAATGTACAACACCATATCAAATCAAATCACTGAAATATATTTGTTATTCCTCTTTCACTTCTAATTTAATGCTTGCTCATTCATGAAAAGTGAATATAAATTTTTTAAAAAGTACTATTTCTTTAAAATAAATAAAAATAATTACTACATGTAATGTAAATTTTTTAGCAGGTATTTTTTTAACTCACAGAATTGTCCAAAGGTATGAAATAAAGTTTAAAATATTTTCAATAATTTATTTTTCATAAAGCTTTATTTTTAATTTCTTGTAACATACTTAAAAAGGTCTCTTTAAAAACACTAAATTTTATTCTTAAACCTTGCTTTAATCTTTTTTAAATAAAAAAAGTATTAATCAATAAATATTTTAACTATCAAATGTTTTTAATCAGCTTAATATAATTAAAATAATCAACATCCTGGTGCCAAAAGTACTTAAACAAATTATCTATTAATGAACCTTCCAGAATTCTTTTTCTTTTCTTTTTCAACTGAAAATAAGCTTAAATTGATGACAGTTTGTTTTATGAATAACCTAGCTGTTAACTTATGACACAATTTGTTTTCTGAAGACATCCTTTCCCAGAACTAGCTTTCTTTTGCCTTTATTATTATTTTTTTTTTCCTTTCTTCATTCATTAAAATGTTGAGAATTTTAAAATCAGAAGGTGTATAATATGAATATTTAGAATACCAAATCTTGTCAATAGTCTGATTTACTAAATTCTGTATTTACTCCACTTTTATGTAATTAAAACTGTGGCGTAATAAGAGGGGGGGATCCGCCCCGGCGGCAAAAAAAAAACAAACATGGTGGCCGGCAGGACACTTAGAAATAATAAAGTGGGAAACTAAAGGACCGAAATGGGGGCAGAATTCTGAAACTTGGAAAGAATGGGGCGGCAAACTGAAAGACCGCACCGGGCGCCAATAACCCTAGCGCTACATTGCTAAAGCAAAAGATCATTATTATGCTCTGATTTTGGCAAAAGCATAATGTGTTTTAATTGCTGTATTCGTAAAACGTCGCAAATCCCTCGATTTTCAGATGGATTTGAATAGATAAAGCCACTGAACATGGTACACGGCTGAAGTGTTGAAGTTCCCACGTTCGGCGGGACCCACCCGCGCGGCTGTCGGTCTGGAATTTTGGTCGGTTTCATCCAGATGTACGTGTCAATATACATTAGAACTCCTTAAAAAGTCACCCAACCAAGGCACCCCCTTAGAAGATATCCCTTGTCTAGGCTTGCCATAACAAACAAGCAAATCCCGCGGAATTTTCTAATCGCAAAACGTCGTTTTGCTAAGGCATTCTTTCTGTATCATCTGTAATTATATATGATTAGTAAATAACTGTTATACATTACGAATAATATGTACTAAGAAAGCCGATTAAAAAGAGCAAATCGTTTAGGGAGGGTGGGGGGGACTTGCTAGTGTTGCAAAACTATTAAAGACATCGAGAAGAGCAATAGTTATATACAGCTGGCGAGGAACTCTGTTATAATGATTGTTTGATAATTCGCAACTACATATTTATCAAACGTAGCCACCGATATTTGAGGATTGACAGATGGAATCAGAAATTTTTAGATAAATTGAGAAATTTTTGAATTTCCCAACCGTATTTTCTTCCCCCAACTCCTAAGTGAAATACCGATCGGGCTTCTTCTCGCTTGAGTCAGCAAAAACAAAACATACAAGAGGGGCCTTTCGGGTTACTGGGCTGTTCGGCTCGCGCAAATGAAAACAAAGGGCAGTAGCAGTATTTCGATCTGAAAGAGTTGAATATTTGAAAAAAGCTTTTTAATAAATTACATTTGTGGAAAAGATCAGATTTCATTGACGGTTTTTGTGAAAGGGCCGTTTTCAATTGAACCTATTTTTATGATGGGATTATTGTACTCAATCGTAACCGTTTTAATTAACGTATTATCGTGATGGGCCGCAAATGGTATGTAGGAAATAAAAAGTGCTGGTTGTTGACTAATAATAATAAAAATGTAAAAGCAGGAGGGCGCAGAAAGAAGAGAAATAGGGCCGCCTGGCTCTAAAAAGACGACAAAAGGGCCGCCGGGCGCTAAAAAGATAACAAAAAGGCCGCCGGGCGCTGCGCCCTGCCAAATTAATCTAGAGTCAACACTATAATAATTCTTTTGCTTAGTTAAACTGGATGTGATTCTTTGAATAAATTTGAATATTCATTAACTTTGAATATCCATTAACAATTCAAGTGCAAATTTCAGTGCACTTTCAAGTGCAAATTTAAGCAATCTTATTAGAATAGCTGATGGAAATATCAATTTTGAAAGTTTTCCATATGATCAAGCTGTAAAATTTTTTAATGAACGGAAAAATCGGTGTTATTGAAATTGTACTAGTGTTGACTCTAGATTAATTTGGCAGGGCGCAGCGCCCGGCGGCCGTTTTGTTATCTTTTTAGCGCCCGGCGGCCTTTTTGTCATCTTTTTAGCGCCCGGTGGCCCTTTTGTCGTCTTTTTAGCGCCGGGCGGCCCTATTTCTCTTCTTTATGCGCCCTCCTGCTTTTACATTTTTAATATTAGTAAACAACCAGCACTTTTTATTTCCTACATATCATTTGCGGCCCATCACGATAATACGCTAATTAAAACAGTTACGATTGAGTACAATAATCCCATCATAAAAATAGGTTCGATTGAAAACGGCCCTTTCACAAAAACCATCTATGAAATCCGATCTTTCCCACAAATGTAATTTATTAAAATGCTTTTTTCAAATATTCTACTCTTTCAGATCGAAATACTCCTACTGCCCTTTTCTTTGTTTTCTTTTGCGCGAGCCGAACAGCCGAGTAACCCGAAAAGGCCCCTCTTGTTTGTTTTGTTTTTGCTGACTCAAGCGAGAAGCCCCATCAGCATTTCACTTAGGAGTTGGGGGAAGAAAATACGGTTGGGAAATTCAAAATTTTCTCAAGTTATCTAAAAATTTCTGATTCCATCTGTCAATCCTTAAATATCGGTGGCTACGTTTGATAAATATGTAGTTGCGAATTATCAAACAATCATTATACCAGAGTTCGTCGCCAGCTGTATATAATTATTGCTCTTCTCGATGTCTTTAATAGTTTCGCAATACTAGCAAGTCCCCCCCCCCCAAACGATTTGCTCTTTTTAATCGGCTTTCTTGGTACATATTATTCGTAATGTATAACAGTTATTTACTAATCATATATAATTACAGATGATACAGAAAGAATGCCTTAGCAAAACGACGTTTTGCGATTCGAAAATTCGCGGGATTTGCTTGTTTGTTATGGCAAGCCTAGACAAGGGATATCTTCTAAGGGGGGGTGCCTTGGTTGGGTGACTTTTTAAGGAGTTCTAATGTGTATTGACGCGTACATCTTGATGAAGCCGACCAAAACTCCAGACCGACAGTCGTGCGGGCGGGGCCCGCCGAACGTGGGAACTTCAACACTTCAGCCGTGTACCATGTTCAGTGGCTTTATCTACTCAAATCCATCGGAAAATCGAGGGATTTGCGACGTTTTGGGAATACAGCAATTGAAACACATCATGCTTTTGCCAAAATCAGAGCATAATAATGATCTTTTGCTTTAGCAATGTAGTGCTAGGGTTATTGGCGCCCGGTGCGGTCTTTCAGTTTGCCGCCCCATTCTTTCTAAGTTTCAGCATTCTGCCCCCATTTCGGTCCTTTAGTTTTCCACTTTATTATTTCTAAGTGTCCTGCCGGCCACCATGTTTGTTTTTTTGCCGCCGGGGCGGACGACCCCCCCCACTTATTACGCCACAGTTTTAATTACATAAAAGTGAAGTAAATGCAGAATTTAGTAAATCAGACTATTGACAAGATTTGGTATTCTAAATATTCATATTATACACCTTCCGATTTTAAAATTCTCAACATTTTAATGAATGAAGAAACGAAAAAATAATAATAATAAAAGCAAAAGAAAGCTAGTTCTGGAAAAGGATGTCTTCAGAAAACAAATTGTGTCATAAGTTAACAGCTAGGTTATTCATAAAACAAACTGTCATCAATTTAAGCTTATTTTCAGTTGAAAAAAAAAGAAAAAGATTTCTGGAAGGTTTATTAATAGATAATTTGTTTAAGTACTTTCGGCACCAGGATGTTGATTATTTTAATTATATTAAGCTGATTAAAAACATTTGATAGTTAAAATAAATATTGATTAGTACTATTTTTATTTTAAAAAGATTAAAGCAAGGTTTAAGAAAGAAAATAAGTATGTTACTAGAAATTAAAAATAAAGCTTTATGAAAAATAAATTATTGAAAATATTTTAAATTTTATTTCCTACATACCTTTGGACAATTCCGTGAGTTAAAAAAAAATATTAATTTTATACCTGCTAAAAAACTTACATGTAGTAATTATTTTTATTTATTTTAAAGAAATAGTACTTTTTAAAAAACTTATATTCACTTTTCATGAATGAGCAAGCATTAAATTAGAAGTGAAAGAGGAATAACAAATATATTTCAGTGATTTGCTGTGATATGGTGTTGTACATTCCAGCCATAGGATGTATTGCAAAATTTGCATTTTTTCCAGCAATCTTCTGTGTTCTGAATTAAATTTCCCCAATTTCTGTAGTTATCAATTGATGGATGAGTTAAATTGTTTGATGCAATTTTAATAATGTCTAATAGTAATAAGCGTATCTTTGAAAATCTTTACTTGGTACTCATTCAATAATTATTGCAAACAAAAGAATTTAAATAAAATTTTGATTTATATAATTTAATTTTATACATCCTGCATTGCAGAAATTTTATTACTTTTATTACATGCTAAACGCATCTACCCTAATCCACTTACACTGACAGTCCTTTTCTGTTTTAAAGTTTGTACCAATATAGGTGAAATATCATACATGAATGAGATCCAGTAATTGTGGTCCAGTAGTGCTAGTGTGATAAAATGGAGGAACAAAAATTAACAGTCCCTCTGCCTTCCCCTACTGCCTAACAAATCATGTCTGGCTAAAAATTTCTGAAATCTTCTTCAATAAATGTACTATTCTTATAAATAATAAACATGTATGTCACGTTATTTTGAGAAAAAAAATTAAGCAGAAAATTCAACATTACTTATATTAAAACTTCTTTATGCTAGAAGTTTTTTTTTAAATCAAAACTTCTAGTTATGTAGATTTAATTCACATATTTATGTCATGTTTAGACCAAAATATTATCAACAAATTATATTTCCTATTTCGCTTACACTTACTTCTACTGGATATTTTCTCCAAAAGAAGGGGGGGGGGACTAAGACAAATTGGAAAAAATCTTACTATGCATTGCAAGTCAGAACACATATTACAACTCTACATGTTAAAGTTTCGGGGATCAGATCGTTTCAAATCAGTTTCTATATGTTATCTACCTGTACATTCTCGTGGAACCCCAAAGTGCCCTTTTTGAGAGCAGGGTGCCCCTTTTGAAAATTTCCCCCCCCCCCCCCGGCGGCCCTTTTTTTCTAGAATCAACACTATGTACTATAAATAAATAAAATTATGGTAAACAATATTTATGTTCTCACTTAACTTTCAGAAATCTCACTCTAAATTTTTGGATGGGTGAGAAATCTCCCCCAATTTTTTTTTCTAATGGGAACCCTGGTCTGATACAATTATCTTGACCCTTTCATCACTTCATTTCTTTTTTAAAGCACCACTCACAACTGACCACTGAGTTCCCTCTGCTCTGTATGATGGAAGGGTTTGTCTGACGAAGACCGAACGAATTTTCGGTCGAAACGATCGTTATGTCTTGAAGTAACCTTTTATGTATGTGTTTTTTTTTCACAAAGTTTTATTTATTTCACCACTGACAAGGTTTCATAAAGTCTGTTGCAATGTTTCAAACTCATCTGAATCTCTAAATTAGAGAGCAAAATTAGCAAAAATGCCACTGCCCAAAATAGAAGATTATTCCCTAAATACAGTAATCAGTCTCTAAATTTAGTGACAAGGCAACACTGAAAATTAAATTGTGTACTTTATTATTAAAATGTAAGCCTGAACGTGAAGAAGACTGTGCAAACATACATTTTGGTTAATTTCAGAGAAAGGATAAAATTATTCATCCGATTTATGTTCTTAAAATTAGTTTAGACATATGATCTGTCTGGGTTTTTTTTTCCTCTTCCACTTATGGGCTCCTTATTTGAATTTTAAATTTAAGGTTTGTCAGCAGAATACTTATTTTACTGTCCTCATAACTAACTAAACTACTCTGAACCAATTAACATTATTCTCAGGTAAAGCTTGAGATTAGCGGTCGCCAGATCGCCAGTGGCGACTGTGGAATTATTCCTGGCGACTGCAAAACAGTCTGTCAGTCACCAAAATTGGCGACCTGCAAAATTTACTCAGCAAGCAACCCCCCCCTCCCCCCTCGTTTCTGTCCCCGTAACAAAAGTCGGCGCTGTATGTCCGAGCAAAGTAAAGCAAAGCAGTTGAAAAAAGTCTAAAATTGATGCTGCGCAAAATTTACTTAGTCCCGCCCACCCTCGGCCTCGTAGGAAAAGCTGAATGTCAGCGTTATATGGACAAGCAGGGGAGAAAGGGTTGCAGACGTCTATGGGAGGGGAAGAAAGGGGAGGAGCTCATCATAACTGATAACATACATGTAACATTTGGGGGGGGTAGGAACGCACCGGAACAGAATACTCAGGGTCCCTCTCTGTGACCTGACCCGTTGGTTGACCTTGACCCTTCGCACCATTTCATTATTTTATTACATATCCACATCGACATTCCAGTACGCAGAGAGGCATATCCGTGGGACATTACACGTGGTCGCAAAAATCTGAACAAAAGTATTATTCTAATTATAATTTGTTACAATTTCTACAATAGACGGCCGTAATAAAAGGAGAAGAGTGAAAAGGACTTTTATTTAAAACTAAATTTGATATTTGCCTACTGATACAATATATGACTGTATGTGAAAGATGCATTAAGTATCTCATTAATAAGACATTGTACTGAAGGAACGAAGCTAATATTTTTCTAAATTATAGTACTCCCCTTTGTATATTTTCCGTCGCATCAGTCAGGGTCCAGTCAACTTAAGAGTAATCGATTATATTTTTAAAAAATTTCATGTGATCTTTACTATGACCCTTCTAAAACTGTAGACGGGAAGCATGTGCATTTTTTTTTTTTTAAATTATTATTATTAACTTAAACAATAAACAAACCCTCTGCTTTTGAAAGGTCGGTGAAGAGGTTGGCATTCTTTGCATCCTGATTTACGCAACAGCAGATCGAAAACTACCACGCAAGATGCTTTATTTAAAACGAACAAAAACGTTATTTTGTACATTCGAATACGCAAATAAAAACTAATGTCATAAACATACCGTTTTCAGTTTTAAATAAATCTAATTTCAGCTGCTTTCATATTATTACGTTTTTCCTTTTGCAAGAGTTTTGGCATCTCTACAATAGTGCGAGAGGGAGGGGGAAGAGAAACAGACAAAACACTTGATTTTGTTTTATTTTGTAATCACTGGTAAAAGCGCTCGCTCTTCAAAGCTTAAATAAACAGATCTCCATGCCTTTAGAATTCCATTAATCAGCGTTAGAGCTGTCCGAGAAGAGAGAAGTGTTTCCCCCCCCCCCCCCCTCCTGTTCACACTTCAAGCTTTTTTTTTTTTTTTCCCAAGTTCCGTTTTAATGACAGGGAGTTTCTCTGTAGATTATACGAATAGTAGGCATTTTTGGTCGGCCGAAGCGAAAGCGTATCCCCTCCCCCCCCCCCCATGGGCGCTGGCAGCAGGCTCCCCCCCCTGATTTTTGTATGCAGTGTTTTTAGTTGCTTTTTTGCTCTTTCCAACATGATAACCATACGTTGAAGTAGTCTTCCCCCCTTGGAAATATTCTGCCGGTGCCCATCCCCCCCCCCCAAAAAAAAAATTTCTCCCTGTTTTAAGTTATTTCTTTTATATGATTCACCTTTGTAAATTGAACCCTTAGTATGTGTAACGTTCGTTAAAAAATGTTTAGTGGTTTTTTTTTTTTAAATAGGAGGTTGGGGAGCTACTACCTTAAGTAAAATAACCGTTTGTTAGCTTCTTGCAAGTCCAAAATTAGTAAATTAGGAGGAAGCGTACTGTCGAAATTAATAGAAAATTGGGGCCCTTGATCCTCTTTCTTTTATTAAGTCCCAATTCCTTTTCCCCCCATAAATTCCATGAATGAAAGGAGAGATAAATTAAATAAATAGTACTTTATTATGTGTACACCATAAGTTGAGAAAATGGTCTGCAATAATATACAGTTGAGAGCCAAAAATCCGCACACCTTCTCTGATGTAAATAATGAAATTCGAAGTCATTCGCCAGGGATGAAATTGTTAAGATTGTCGCTGATCTCGCTGTAAAAATATCCAACAGGGTACGTAAAATGAACCTTCGTATCCCAATTAAACCCAATAGCAATATATTTAAAAGAATCCGATCAGATAAAGACAAGATTAACCCTCTAGAAACCGCAGGTGTTTATAAAATAAATTTCACATATAGAGATTCCAACTTTCCCGGATACTACATTGGAGTTACAAAAAGAAAAATTAAAGATAGAATTAAAGAACACATAAATGACATAAAATACAAAAGACAAAGTACCGCTCTATTCCGCCTAGCCTTATAGGAAAATATAAATATAGATTTCGTAAATGTCAAGAAAATAGCTAATTACAATAATCACAATTATGGCTTAAGACGGGAAGCGTTGGAAATAATGACACAAGAGGAAGCTGTCAACGACATGGCGCATGCGCAAATCGAGCAATCGTGGCAGACCATGGTGAAGAAGAAGCAGTGAACGAGCCAAGCAACTCAGTTCTGGTGATGACAGCGGACTAGGCTGTCGAAAGCGCTCATGGTGCGTGTTTTAATCTTTTTACGGAAATTTTAGGCTTTTGATGTTTTTAACTAATTACTAAGGTATTTCCGTGCTCAATTTTTAACTAAGTATATATATATATATATATATATATATTTCTGTCTACGTGCCTGGCGAGTGACTATAAGGCACACTTTAGACAACTGTATGCGTGTTTTGTGTTATGTCAAGCCTACACGATGGGTTTTCTGCTTAGAGTTGGGGGTGCCTTGGGTGGGGGACTTATCAAAGGGTTCTAACACATATTAACATTCATCTATCAAGAGAAAACCATCTAAAACTTCAGACCGTTTCATCCACAGCTGCGCAATTGGCCCTAACCCGGGACCTCCACACTTCAGCCATCTACCATGTTCAGTTTAAATCTGTTATTATCAAAAATATAATGGTATAAATATTTTTGATTGAAGAAAGAAAAGAAAAACCATTTTCAATTACATAACACGGTTTAAAGCTCATCACAACTTTTCATTCATATTTAACATTATGTTGAAGTGTAGTCCCCTGATGAAGGCAGCCTATAATAACATCCTGTGATACATACTTAGCTATTAATTCAGCACTGGCATTATTTTATTTTAGTTAAATATCTTCTTGTCTTGCCGTACTCTTAATCTAGTAGGAAACCCAGTCAAATGAGAATGCAGCATAAAAATGCAAAAGGGAGAAAAAAGAAAACCATTTTCAGTTACATAACACAGTTTTTAAAGCTCATCACAGCTTTTCATACATCCTTAAAACATGATTTTGAAGAGTAAGCCCTGGTGAAGGCAGCCTGTTTTAACATCCTGTATTTCATGATGCCAAAATGCATCCCAAATACTAATCAAAATCAAAGTTGAAAGAAACAAAAATTTGAAAGTAAAAAGAAATGTTTTTTCTACCTTTAATGTTTATGTGAATTGAATAAAATACACTTATTTTTTTAAATATGTATTCAATGATAAATTATTTAGGCCCCTCACCCCCTGCTAAATACTTATTAAAGGGGTCTTGAGCCTCACGAGCTCATATAACTAGCTCTGCTTATGTTTGTGTGGTTTACTAATTAGCTCTTTATGCATTTTTTTTTTTTTTTTTTTAAGGTACAATCCTGAAAATCTTGCTGTTCTAGAGAGGTATTTGGACATGCAAATTCAAGAAAATGCATATAATGTAGAAGCTAATCTTACCATATTAAAACTGTAAGTATTTTTTTTTTCTTTTAAGCATATTATGCTTAGCAACTCTTTCAGAACTTGTTTAGGAAGACTTATTATTGCAATAAAATTATTATGTTGTGAGTCCAACCCAAGGTACTAAGGAAAAGTCACTTAGCAAACTTTTGTTGTTCCTAATCATCATGCGTGTGGACATTAAGAATTTTTCATGGCTATAAAAATTTTACAGTCTTTGCCCATGTTGCACCTTTCTGCACAGCTCTTGTTGGAAAAGGGAGATCATATATATTGTTTATTGTACCTTGCACGTTTTCTATGCCATAGGAAGTTTCCTGTTTTTTCACAATTTCTAAATTCCCTAAAATTTCCAAGTTTCCGCAGTTGTGTAACAACCTTGAATGGGTGCCTTACAATTAACTAAACAACAGTAAATCTATTTATCTTAATATATATACCATAATAGTTTCAACAAAAGAGACTACCTGATTTTTTTTTCATTCACACGTGCATGTGTATGTGTAGTAGTAGCATCATTATCAAAATTACATTTATTTGATAATACAGTAAAACTTCTCAGAAGCCACCAAACTTCATTCTGCAAAAAGTTAGTCATTAAGAGAGGTTGTTGCTCAAAGAAGTATAAACATTTAACCTCCGTAAAAATGTTTACCCATCTTCACAATTTGGCGACGTTTCATACTTGGCGACCTGCCCCCAGTAATGGTATTATTTCCTGAAATTGCATACTAATTACTTATACATAAGTAATTACAAACATATTTGTAAAATTTAAATTTTAATAAAATACTTAAAAATTTTGGATTGAAATTTGGATTGGCTTAGAAAATTCATTTCTCTCTCTACTTCAGTTTTTACATTTGACACAAGAGCATTTATCCTGATATTCTTCATGCATTCTGAATTTGAAATAATAAAACCTATTTCTTTAAAATTTGTTTTTTGGGTTTTCCCACTACCAAAAGCAACTGCAACTTCCTTTCGAATTTTCTTTTTTATGTAACTCGATCAAATCAATTTGTTGCTCCAATAGTAAAATCTCTTTTTTTCTTAAACATGTCTCTTCTCTGACCTGCAAAGATTTGTAAATGATATGTGTGTGCACTTGCACCTGCTGTTGATTTTCTGTAGAGCAACTGGTGGTTTTTGTTTACTTACGGAAAAATGGGGTGGGGGGAATTTTTTGGACAGGGAACTGGGTCTGATTGCTTATAGAGGTAGCAAATTTACATAGCATTTTTAGGTTTTAGTGAACCATGACTTTGGTTATAGTGAACTTGAAAATTTCTGGACAACAGAGGTGATGATCGATTCCTACAAAGAGTGTCTCTTTTGTGTTCAAGTAGAGAGAAAGATTATCAAGCACCTGTCCGAATACAAGTGAATTGTCAGTGTCTTGGCTAACATACTTATACTAAACAAGGGGGAAGGGGCATGATGGGGGGGGGTGATAATTGTTTTTATTGCTTTAATGCATTCTAATCTTTAAAAACATTCATTAATAAAAGCAGGGTTATTTTGTAAGTGAACCAAAAAAAAAAAAAAAAAAATTTTTTTTTGCTCGTGACCTTGGAGAATGTCATTTTCCATTCTCAGTGCAGTATCACAAGTTCCAAGCGACAGCACCTTTTCCAACTGAATGGAATGTGCATTATTTCTATCAGGGTTGGCATGGTTTAAACCGACTGGTTCAAACCACGATTTAAACCAAATGGTTTTATTCTCAAAAAAAGCAGTTGGTTTTTTAAAAGAATAATTTAAAATTCCGAATACTAGAGATAGAATACATTCTGATATGTTTTAAAATTATCCTTATAAGTATCAACAATAATAAGTTTTTATATCAATCTAATAGATACCTTATTGTTTTATCATTATTAAAAATTATTAATTAGACTTAAATTATTGGCTGCATTTTTAGTTTCTTTCTAAAATAGAGGTTTTGTGTTTTAAACCTTAAAAATATCATTTTGAACAACTTATCACCAATATTATTGATGAATCTAAGTGCAGGGTTTCATGTAAAATGTAGTAAACAATTAATATTGTATTATATTATATACTAAATATAAAAAGTAGTATATTTAAATAAAATATTAAAATTAAATGATTTCAATGTCCACATAAGTATAGCAACAGTTGTTTATTTACTTTGTTTTAATTACTTTCAGAAGGAATATTATTTGTTATTTGAACATTTTACAAATAATTTTATTTATAAGTAGTATGTAACAGGTAATTATAAAAGGATTGTTAAAAAAAAAAAAAACTGGTTTAAATCAAAAAACCTTTTTTTTTTTTTCCCAAATAAACCGGGTTTGTTCCAACCCTGATTTCTATAAATGTGATTGTGTTTATTTTATGTAACAAATAATTCTATAATTATAAATGCGATCAATTATGTTTGATTTTACTTAATAAACATTTGATATTTGTATAAAATACTCTTTTCTAGTTTTGTATTAAGTTTTATTGTTCAACTTGGAGAAACATCGATTTTAGTGTACTTCTGATATAGGGAACAAAATTTGCTGGTCCCCAGAGGTTCACTATAACTGCAGTTGACTGTATATACTAAATGCAGCAATTATCACGTCCCCAGTGCATACTTTGTTCTGAAAGCTTCATTAAAGAACATTTTAAGTATATAATTTTCATATTATGCAAATAAAACATAACAACTACCTTAAGAATTTACAAATTAAACTAATTTTTTTCTCTGAGCATCAAGTAAATGACTTACTTTGAAGTTTCTGTCATTCACTTGGCTATGTCATAACAGTTAACCAAGTGGTACTGATACTGATTTTTAGAAGCTTACTGTGCCATTAAGTTTCTACACTGCAAGAATTCACTGTCATCTGCATTTTGTCTTTGAACAAGGGTGTCTCAATTGGGTTGGTGTATTAGTCAATGTTATTCTCCTGAACCTCATTAAAAATTAAATATTTAAGTTTAATAATATTAAAGAATCTTTTTATAAATTCCTTAGCATTTTTTATAAACACATAAGATTGTAGTAACTGTGTAGTCTTTGTTAGCTGATCATAGTTGTGATCTTGGCATAATTCTAATGTCACCAAGCAAGCTTGTCAGCCACAACAAACAAGTACCCCTGTTTTTTTACTTAACATTTTACAGTTCTGTTTTACTGCACACAGAAATGCAAAGCTTGTTTATTTGATCAAAAAGGGCATATTTTAAAACTTGTAGTTACAAAACGTTTTCTGATTACACGCAGCTACTTTTTAGGCTGTACATTTTTAAAGGGTTTTATAGTTAAAAAATGTAGAAAAAAATTAAACTGGCCTTAAATACAAAACATGTATTTTAGTAAAGTGAATTTCTAACTGTGAAAAATTTATTTGTTCAAAACTCTTGCCATAAAAAGTTGCTTTTTCATTTTTAAAAAAAATATACAGCCTATTATAAAGTTTAAGGTGTAAGAAGTAACTGCATGTCATTGGAAAAGTTTTTATAAGTGGAAGTTAAATATAGCTTAAAACAGTGTTCCCCAACCCCTTCCCTCTGCACACTGGTAGTGGTCCTTGAATGAAATGTTACCAGGCCTCGCAAAGAATATTAAAGTATTTCCATTTTATTTACAGTGATAAATTTTTCTCTTTCTGTCGAGTTTGCTCTAATTTATATGTTTGTAACAGAAAAAAATCCCTTGTAATTTTTTAATATTAGTTTATTGATTCAAGATTTTGAATTAAAATTGCAATCTTTTTAATCCCTATTGCCATTTCCGGCCACCTATCTGTGTAAAGCAGGATATTCTGCAGTTGCACCAACCAAACAAAGCAACAGAATAAATTGGACATAAGCAACGCACTTCGGATGTCATTCTCTCCTATTAGACCCTGATAGAACAGACTTGTTGCAAGAAAAAACAAGCACAGGGTTCTCGTTGATTTAGCATTCTAGTGAGTTAAAATGTTAAATCACTTTATATTCATTTCTTGTGTAACTCTATTTTATTTTGAAGGCATGTTTAAATATAATTAAATTAAAATTATTAAATCAAAACAGTCTGAAACATAAACTATCAACATTAAAATACTTAATAGAGGGTTGCTTTTTTTTTTTTTTTTTTTTTATTTATGACATTTTTGAGTAGAGAAGGAATGCTTGATATTTTAACACATCTGAAAAAGAAAAGCTATATTAGTCATCAGTGACTTTTAAGATATAAAAAATCAAAAATTAACTACTTTCTCTACTTTCAGATATCAATTCAACCCTGAGCTGTGCCGCGTTCAAGTTGTTCAGTTGATTCTACTTAAAGCTCTCACCAACTTACCTCATTCTGATTTCATACTTTGTAAATGCCTCATTGATCCGCAATATGTATCCTTTAAACATATATAAAGTATTTTTTTAGGTTTATATCTACAGCTAAAGAAAAGAAAAAAATAAACAACAGCAAAAAAAAAAACCCACCCACTTGCTGCTCTTTATTTGCCCGTCGTTATGTGTACAGCAAAGTTACATATACCAATCGTTTACGATTAACGTACACTTTAATATGCTATACATAAAATTTGCATAAGGGGCCATCTCCATATTTAAGTTCACACTAATTCTTTTTATTTATTTATTTTCCCCCCAATGGAAACCCCTAGATTTCACTTAATATTTCAAAAATTTAGCTCATTTTAACCTCATACCAATTTTCAATAATCTTAACTGAAAATGAGTAAGTTGTTACCTCCCAAAATCCCTCTCCCCCTAAGTTAAGTATTTTTTCGCGCTTGAATTCATATTTCATATAATAAAGTCACAATAGTGTTGCCATTGGAAATGAAGAATTAAATATGAAGATTCCCCCTTATGTACATTAAATTAATAGGAGATTAAAGTATACTTTACTTGCAAATGAATGATATACAGTGAAACCTGTTTTTAAAGACCACCACTGGGACCAAGAAAATGTGGTCTTTAAGGAGGGCCGGACTTTGAATTCAGGTAATACGACACGTTTTGACAAAATTTTAAGCGTACTTAATTTTATCAATAGAATTGGAATTTATTTGATAATTACCTGATTATCACTGAAAAGGCTTTTATATAGATATAATATAATAAAAAGCATGTATGTACTTACTTTTTTATAATATGTTGAGGAAGACAGTGAGATTTATATATATTTTAATAAATGAAATTAGAATATGTTTAAATATTAAAAAAATTGAAAAATATAATACAATTTTGCTTTACATGGTAGGTACTTTATTATTTTTTAAAATAGGATGTAATAACAGATTGTTTAACAGCTACATTTTGGGATAATTTATTTAATCGCTTCTGCACACATGTCAGATGTTTAAATTGTTCATCATCCCCCACCTGCACGGAATAATTAAGCAAGGTGTTAAAACCTTTTGCTTCATTGAAAGTAATTGCAGTTTTTTGTGATGTGTTTTCATCAGAAGATGATATATTTTCACTGCAATCAGTTTGTTCATTCTTATTTTCAGATTCCGTCTCTGGAATAGGAAAAAATAAGATTTTTAAGAATTCGCGGTCGTTAAAATAGGATTTTAAATAAATTTGTTTCTTATACAAAGCGGTCGTTGGTTGCGTCAGGCAGGTGGTCGTTCAATAAAGAAAATGAAGCATTATTTATAATTATAGGGTACTCGGGACCGCTAAGACATAATCGACAAGACCAGGTGGTCGTTAAATACGGGGGTCGTTCAACACAGGTTTTACTGTATATAACTTTGCTGTACTACGAACAGTAGCCAAATAAAGAGCAAGCAGGCTTTTTTTTTCCTTAGCTGTACATGTACTATGTTCAAAGTTGACAAATCTTTGCTCCCACACTGAAAAACTGATTATTTTTAAAGAAAAGCATTCAAATTTAGCAAGTCTTAATTTTCCTTTGTTGTTTGTCTACCACCACATCTGCATCAAAAAAAAATTATTGCCCATGCTTTAAAATATTTTAGCCAATGAATCTTATATCTGAAATCTCTTCAACCTGTCCTTTGGCTGACTGTGGTTTGTTGCAACGCTGGATGTTTCATTGTTAAAGTAGGAACTCAGGAATGTAGAGAGCTCGAATGTTAAGACACTTTGAAGATTTTTAAACAATTTTTAGCAAAAGTCATTTGTAGCTGTTTTTATTATTTATGTATGAGGAACTGTACAATGATTCATTTAATTATTAACTTTTAACTATTGGAACACATTTTGTTAGATTATTATTTTAGAATTTGAGGACTTTGTATCGGGTAAGTTTATTATTATTTTTTTGTTTTGTTAGTTAAAAGATTCTATTGTGTTTTGATTAGCAGATTAAGCAATGTTTTGATAACTGTGTCAACATAATCCTTGGGACTAGATTAGCAAACATCAGAAGACACTTATTTCTCCCAAATTGGTATGTCCTATTACCTAAAGCTTCCAGACTGTGCAGCTAATTATTTATATTAACTTAAAATTTTTAACAATTTTATTGTTTTAATTTTAACAATTTTATATGTTTGCTGAAATAAAGTGGCCTCTAATTAAGCATCTAATACTGGCTATTAGTTTCTAATAAAGTTTTCCAGTTTTGCCCTTTGCATCCCATGCCAACATCTTTTAACTTTGTTTAGATAATTAGCCAGCAAATTGCATTTATTAAGACTAAATATTAAGTCACTCAGTGAAAAAAAAAAATTTAACTCATTCATTAAGACTTATTTTTGTTCATCATTGGTTGAATCTTTTTAAACTATGTAGCTTTGTCTTGCATTACCTTCTCACATTGTAAAATGTATATTAGTAAAAATTTCTTATGGTGAAATGTAATTTAAATAAAGTCAATTGAGTCTTTAAAAATGTTTGCTATAAATTGCATTCTATTTAAATGAAGCAGACAAGAAATGCTCTCCTAGTACAGCCAGCGACAAATTAAAAATTCTCTTTTAAAACATTATATTTAGCCTTAAGCAGTAACTCTTTTGAAAGGTCTGCTCTGTTTTAAGAGCAGAAGGAAAAAAAAAAAAAAATTTCCCTTAATTAGAATTTTAGTTCGAAAATGTTGACATTCAACACATTATGTACCTTCATGATTTACTTGAAACTTGTCAGTTTAAGCTGTTCTGGGTAAATACTCTTTTATTATTATTAAGTTTTAATAAATGTATTCTTTTGATACATATGCTGATAACATTACTTCAAATTAGGAAACCATAAAGAATCCTGAGTCTCCTGTAAACTTGGTGATTGCTGACATTACTGGATTTGAAGACTCCATTCGGAAATGTAAGTATCCTAACTAATATTATAAATGCGAAAGTGAGTTTGTTTGTTTGTTTATGGCGCTGTCACGCCTAAACCGCTGAATCGATTAGGATGCATTTTGGTTTAGATATAGATGGGACCCTGGAGATGGTTATAGGCTACTTAGAATTTTAGATTTTTAATTACTTTTTTAATTATTAATTAAAAACTGTTTTTTTCGTTGCCATACTTGGCGAGTTTCGCTCGTATCAAATGATTCATGTTTTGAGCTAACAAGAATGCTATTACTTCAATAAAGAAGCGTGTGCATCTGAAAAACATTAAATAAAATGGAAATTAAGCCAATTTTATGCCCAATCTATCTATCTGTAATAATAAAAATGAATATTCTCCAGACAAATCTACAGAAAGCAGAGCTTTGAAAATTTGAGCATGACTGAGCCCATAACTTCGGAAAAAGTGCACCTGAGGCTCAGAATTTTGAAATTTTAACTACTTTTCTAACTATTAATAAAAACCGTTTTATCACCCGCACAAAATGATTTATGCTTTTGAAATAAAGCAGAAATTCTATTTGCAAAATCGTATGCATTTGAAAAACATGGAAATTATGTTGATTTTACGCCAAATTAAAAAGCATAAGTAAAGAAAAGGGTAGTTACGTATTATCCAGGCGGTCCACCAAGACAAGCGATTTTTTGCCGATATAAATGCCGGGCACATGAAATTATTAATGGTTTTGAATATGATTGGCTACTCATTTGACGAAAAAACAGTTTGGCAGAAATGACCGCCGGGATAATACGTAAGTGCCAAGAAAAGTCCAGATGTGTTTCTTAAAGTTCATAAATTTCCAAATCCTACCAATAATATAAATGTGTACGTTTGTGTGTTTGGATGTTTTTGACTGAATCGCACAAAAATAGTTGAACGGATTTGGAAAAATTTGTAATGAAAATAGCTTATGCCCTGGATTAACATAGAGGCAGCTTTTCAAGCATATAGCATATATAATTCTTTTACAAAGACACTCAAAATAATTCTAATGCATTGCGCTCTATGGAAATTTTGTAGCTACTAAACCGATTCTAAAACTTTTTCCACTGATTGAAAGTTACATTATTCCTGAGTATTATTGTTTGTTTCTTTTTGGATTAAGACCGATTGACTGCACTAGGGTCCTAGGCCTATATGGGGGACTTTCTAGGGGATCCTAGCCCGTATTTACGCAAGGTTTTTTAGAAAACCACGGAAAACTGGGAGCGGCTACGTCGACAGGTGCGACCAGGGTTTGAACCTGCCACCTCCCATCTTGCAGTTTTGAGAGTAGAACTTCTTAGACACTGGTGGCATCCTAAGTGTTATAGGCTACCTTTAATGCATATATCACAGATAGTTCTTTTATAGGGATGCTAATAAGAATTACATTATGCTCTATGTGCATCTCTGTAAGTACTGAACCAATTCCTAAACTTTTTTTACTGATAGTAAGCTACACTATTCTTGAGTATTATAGGCTAAAATTCATGCATGTAGCGTAAATAGTTCCTTTACAAGAACAATCAAAATAATTCTAATACATTATGCTCTCTGGGTATCTCTGTAACTACTGAACCGATTCTAAAACTTTTTCACTAATAGAAAGCTGCTCTATTCCTGATTAACATAGACTAAAATTCATGCACATAGCATAAATATTTCTTTTACAAAACAGTTCGCAAATACTGACATAACTGTCTCTATTCGCCAAATGCCTGAAAAAAAATCTAAATTTAGTAACTCTGCGTATTCTCTTATTTTAAATGAAGTATACTACCATGCATTATACTTCATTTGAAACAAGTAAAAAGCAAATAATATTTAAATGCAGTTTCTTTTGTCGCAACAATATTTGTTATTCACACATGCTACATTTCTCTCAGGACCTAATTCTAAAGCCGACGCGGATGAAGTCGCGGGTAGCAGCTAGTATGAGATAAAGAAAACTAATCTTGGTTGCTGTTAGTTAAAATATGTTGTGTGTGTGTGGAATGATAACTGTAATTCCCAAACAATGCCTTACAACATTATATGTTCATATATGAAAAAATTATGTAAAAATACCTGCTATAAGTTTTGTCTGTACTTTATTATCACAAGTGTGCAAAATGCATCTATGTTTAAATGTTGTGATTTTCAAAGCTGAAAAGTTTCAATTTTACGTGGCCTTTTTTTAAGGAAGAGGGAATTTCCTGTTATTAAACTTAAATCTCATTCAACTTCTCTCTCTCTCTCTCTTTTTTCCAACCAAATTGAAAAGTATAATGATTTTAGTTTGTCTACATGTTTGTCCTTGCTCTAACTGATGTAAATATGTGTTGATTACAATTATCACAAAGTTTCGATATGTTACTGTTATTTACTGTATCATGTACCCTATCGAAAATGGTGTATGCAGCATTTGAAAGAATTCCAATGCATTTTACACTATGGTCAGTCCTTGTTTGAAGTGTATTTTAGAGACTTTCATCTGTTTCAAACAAAACAAAGTTAATGTATGTTATTGAGGTTTACAAAATAATGCTCTCCGTTGAAAGTACAGGCCTAGCAGTTGTCCTATTTTTGTCCTATATTTAAAAAATCTTTAATTTGTCCTATATTTTGTAATTTTAACGAAGTTTCAGATTCGACGTGGCCATTTTTGAGATGCGAAAATCGGCACTAGAAAAGCGCGCACGTGGCTGAAAGCAGATGTTTTTAGGCACCTAGCAACAGGATAGGCGCTATGTGACTACCGCATTCTCCGCCCCTCCCTCCCCTCACGTGAAGTGGAAGGGAATTTGAGCGGGAGTAAATGCGCTGTTCTGAGAGTCGACCGGTTGCGTTGTTTGTTATCATTCAGTACTGGAACTGGCTTCCTCGTTGATCTTCCGCGTGTTCGTATC
This sequence comes from Cheiracanthium punctorium, assembly GCA_038373885.1. Lineage (NCBI taxonomy): Eukaryota > Metazoa > Arthropoda > Arachnida > Araneae > Cheiracanthiidae > Cheiracanthium > Cheiracanthium punctorium. The sequence continues at coordinate 294,788 of JAWZYV010010621.1, forward strand.
TGATTATTTGAGGGTGATTTGAAGTCGACTCGTGTGGTTGTGACACCCTCACAGCTTAGTAGCGGTAACGTAAATTTAATTCCGCGTGTTCGTGATGCTCCAGAAAACGTGGTGTGTGTCTCCATCTGCGCGACAGTTTGGGCGATGTGATCAGCCATCAGCGTAATGGTAGAATTTTAAACGTATAGTTTTGGATAGTTTCCATGAAAGCCATCTTTAAAAATGCCTCGAGACACAAAATTTAATGAAAGATGGTTAGATGAAGATGATGGATCAGGAAACGAGATTAAGTTGTGGTGCGCACGTGGTAAAGATGATTTTCACTTTTATTGCAATTTCTGCAATAAGGACATTTCTATTAGCAATAGTGGTAAAATACAGCCTCTGCAAGATATTCTTATTTAAGGCTTCTTGTGAAAGGAGCTCTGTGTCTTTCACATGGACAAGCCTCTGTGGAAAGGGGTTTTTCAGTAAATAAGAGAATGCTGTCTTCTGAGCGTGCAAGCATGAATCTCACCACAATTATTGGTTTGAGGTTTATTAAAGACAACATTAAAGGAAAAGTTAGTGAAATGGTCATTACTAGAGAAATGATAAGATTTTATAAGGATGCATATTCCAAATACAAAGAGGAACTTAAAGCTCACCAAACAGCTGAAAAGAAAATAGAAAATAAAAGTAGCACTAGTACAACTTCAAAATGTACACCCACAGAAAAGTTACAAAATTTAAAAGAAAATGTAGGTGTAGCACAGCAACTTATCGAGAATGGGAATAAACATTTGGAAACAGCATTGAAAAGAAAATCATTTAAAGAAATTGCTGCAGCACAGGCGCTTATTGAAGCAGGAAACAAGAAATTAAAAACTGCTTGAAATAACTGCTTTATAAATTGTGTGTAAATAAGTGAAACAACATTCATTGCATGTATATTTAATAAAGATTTTTTTAAAAATAAATCCTGGATATATCAGCAACACAATGTCCTTTTTTTCGTAACCAGTTCTTATTACTATTTGGGTGTTTAAACTTGTACTTCATTTTCATAACTTCAGTAAAAATATTTCAAAAAATGTATTCAAAAGTTAAGTTTTTCTTAAAATTTTTTTTTAAGGATTTTGATATAAACAAACTTTATTTATGTGTATTAAAATTAAAATTGCTAACTAGTAAAAGCGGGTCACAAAGGCCCATTATCTTGAGAAATATGGGTTTTTGCATATACAAAATCCGTATTTTTTTGCATCATAGTCAACAAAATTTGGGTAAATTACTCAAAAATCTGAGTAAATGCAAATCCTGTATCTTAAAAGCAAAATCAATATTCTCCATTTATTATTATACCATTAAAATTTGTTAGTTAATTCAAATCTATCATGCAAATTGCATTCTTGTTAATAATCAAAATGCACTGCTTTTCATCCCCTCCCTCACGAAAGAATTAATTGTGCTTTGTATAACTATTTACATAAAATAGTTTGATCAATCAGCAAATTTAAGACAGAGCTTCAGTGCAATGCCTGAAGATATGAATTTATTATTTGTGATTCTAAAAAAAAAATTCAAATTGCAGTAATTGTCACACAAAAGTAAGAGAAAATTATTTCTTTTCTTCAATCCTATTATATATTTATTGCTATAATTTATTGTGTGGATGTATATATATGTTCAATATGTATTTAAATATGTTGTACGTTAAAATCCTGCAGAATATTTGCAGCATATGACATACAAGTAGTTGTCCTATATTTTTGAAACACAAATCCTATATTTTTTTATGTTCCTGCTGCTAACACTGAAAGTAGTGCTTGTAACATTTGTATTTCTTTACATTATCACTCAAAAGGAAAAAATTCTGATAATATGTTTTATGGAAGTTTAGGAACATTAATCCATTTCGAGCTCAATAAAATAATATATAAACTTTTATAAAAGTCTGTACAAAAAAATGAGAGTTATGCTAGTACTGAATGTCATTATGAAACTTTAATCAAACTATCAAAGTGAAATGACCACAAAAAATTAACATTTTAACTAAATCAAGTTTTTTAAAGGGTAAGGGCTAATTCATTCAAGAACAGGGTTCAGGTGGTGCTTAAAAACCTGGAAAAGTGCTTACTTTTCTTTTTCTTTTTTAAGGACCTTAATAAGTACTTAATCAAGCATTTTTGCATGTATCTTGAAAGTTTTCCGACAGCAACAAGGTACTTAAAATTGCTTAATTTACTCAATCAGTGATTGCAAAATCATTCAGCATGGAATCCTTACCCTTTTCAATCCAAAACCTTTTTGTGCATCCCACAGTGTTTGAGGACAGTTAACCTTTTTTTTTTTTTTTTTTTTTTTTTTTTGCACTCCGCACCATTGAGCAATCACCGAAAAGTTTCAAATGGAAATATTTGGAGCATAGATAGTGCAACAAAATTGCTTAAACATGAACACAGTCACAAACAAGTGTTACATTACTTAAGTTGTAGACTAATTCATTAAGCATGGCCAAACTTGAAATTTAGTTTTCTAAACGTGAATAGCAATTTTATGTCCTACTCCTCATTAACTATTCTGCTTCCAATAATGCTGTAGACCACTTGAAAGTCTAGTCAAATTTTTGAGATGAAAATTTCTGGTCCAAAATGCATCTTTAACATATTCTGTTTGAAAAATAAATCTATAAGGACTGGCTAAGATCACTTGAGTCCAATAAACATAAAGTTAAATGTCAACTCTGCTCGAAACTTATATTCTTAAAAAGTATAGGTGAATGAGCTCTGGAGGTTCTGTGGTATTGCTACCACTGCCGTGAAAAATAGTTTAGCAAAGTTAAAATTTAGATTTCAAATTGAGCAAGTTACCAAAACAGAATTAAGATTAGTTCATGCGTTGTGACAGCAGAAGTTAGTTAAATAACCTACGGTTCACAGCCTTGCCTGATGTGCATGTAGGAGATGTGGTAAAATAAACACAGAGACATTAGATCACCAAAATACAAATTATTGCATTAGATCACCAAAATACAAATTTTATTCAACAATAAAAGGGTAAACATCTAGCGGCCTCACAACATTAGTATATCAAGAAATAAAAGTAAGTAAAACACTGCGCAGGGATATTACAGCACATGGTAGAAGTGCACAAAAACAATGATCTTAGAATGCTTTAGTTTCCCATTAATAGCCCTTGGTAAAGGAAAAGTAAAAAAAAGGTAATGCTTAATAAAAAAAAAATTGTCATGACAGAACGTAGCTCGATTGGGATCCCGAGACTAACATTAAGTTGGGCAAACAAGTCCCCACCTCCTCCAAGCCCTCATGAGGCAACAAATGAGATCCCACACAAAATCCTTAACTGTTACTTGAATCCCCTCATTTACAATCCAACAGATGGGCTTAAATAGTTAACAAATAAAAAAGGAACTTTGCAATTATGACACCAAAAGGTGCAGCAAATACTTTGAAATGCAGACCAACTCAAACAAGTAATTACAGAGATTAGCATTGGTAAAGCAAGAAAATAAACCAGATTTATGACCTTCCAAAATTAGCTAGGTCAGGAAAAACACAGTATTAACATTTATCATTTAACAAAACAAAAAAAAAAAAAAATTAAACATGGCATTACTGGTAAGTTATACATCAGGATAGTACTTAAAGAAAAAAAAATTTAGCATTTTACAGTTGTCTTCAATTCCCCCCCCCCCCCTTTAAAGATGAAAAGTTAATAAAAATTTAGTGTTCTTCAACTAGGTATGGAGAACATTGTGGTTAGCAGAGAAGTGGAACGACTTCCTGGGTGGGCCGGAATCCTTGCAGATGGAAATAAAGAAAGGCAACGGTCTTACTGCGGATTCAGCTGCTGGTGTTCGAAGAGGATTTCCAGAGGACATTGGTCGGCAGGACATTCAGGCAACTCCTGATGAGGCTAAGATGACTCGATCGAGGGCTGGCTGTGGTCTCAGTCATGGCATTCCGAGAGGCCGTGCCGGGGTCAAGCGCTGCATCAAAAAAATGGTGTCGGAGGAGGCGCAACCCGGCGCCAAAAGATCGTGGAAACACTTCATGGGGGTTCACTTGCTCGCTGCCCCAAGGATAAAAAAAAGGGTTATTCACCCAGTATTCTCAAAATAAAATTCGTTGTTGGTGATCAAACGTTGTGTCAGGCCCTGTGGCCTAAGATCACTGCACTTCTACATCTCTACTTATGTACTACGGGGCGACAAAAATGCCGGGCTGGACCACTAGTGTGCGAGCGGAGACTCCGAAAAAAATCGTCCTAGCAGCACCACGTCAGCTCTCAGAATGACGCTTTCTGCTCCTTACGCGAGGAGCTTCTCCGAAACGCCGACCCCGGGGATCAGAGCGCGCCATCTCAGCTGCGAGGTTCGAGAACATTCCAGCGAGTTCCACCCCGCGAAACACGAACGAGGGGGGAAAGAAAGGAAGAGAAAAAAAATGGCGGCTAGCGACCGGTAAGAAGCTTCTACACGCGGAAAAGAAACGATCTTGGCTAGGGTGAAGCAAGAGCGGCCATCTTGAATTGGGAAAAAAAATACTTAATTGATCAAAAATACATTACAAACGTTATTAAATTTCCTAAAATTTTAGCGGGAGATAGCTAATCGTCCGAGACAACTCTGGGTAAAATTTGGAGTTAAAATTTAAATTAAAAGTGGGTAAAAATAATTAAAAACCGGACTTGAACAAGTGATTATGGCAATAAGTGAGTTAGGTAATTGAAGAGAGAAGGAAACGTAATAGTCAGCAGGAAATCGACAGAATTTACATGATTAAATTTACACCTCCGGAGACAGGGCAAACAAAGGCAGAATTAATTTAAAGAAAAAGGTAATTATTAGCAACTTACAAAAAACAAGTTATTGAGATGTTAAAGAAGAGCCACCCAGACCATTATATCTCCTGACAAAAGGTATTTAAATTGAACTTCCAAGTTAATTACTAACCTTAGACAATAAACAATTAATGGTTAACACACTTAAAATAAAAAATTACTGTATTTGATTTATAAAAACATAATCCCCCAAAAAACAATACAACAGTTCACACGATAGGTGCTTTTACTAAATGTAAAAGCTTTATTGATATTCTCTCATGGTCAAGCTGTACTAGAATGAGGGTTTTCAGTGAACAAGCATTTGGACAAGAAACCTTAAGGTTCAATCAGTCAAAACACTGTCTATGACCACATAATGTATTGTAGAAAAATTGAAAACTACATTGCAGTAGAGAAATTCTATTGTTGCTGCTAGACGCAGGTACGTGAATTTTCTTGATTCACCTGCAAAAACCAAGAGTTATCATTTGCTGTGCAATCCTTTAAAAGAAAAAAAGTAGAGGAAATGCTTAACAGAATTTTGCTTTGAAAATGCAGAAAACTGAGACAAACATTGGTCAGTTGCATAAAATCTGTAGATGAATTGGCTGCTAAAGAAATTCTAAAAAGTATCAATTACTTTTTGAAATTTGATGATTCAGGAAAAAAACTGAAAAAAGAACAAACAGAACTTGGATATGTGTGAAAAAAGTTGTTGAAGATAAAAGAAAGGAACTTAAAAATTAGGACTTTTTTTAATAGAATGTCCTTTGCATGTTATTTTATTTAATCTAGCTCAATTTAAATAAATAAACTATGTTTTCCACTGAAATAATTTTTACTCGTTAAGTGTTAAACAAATAAATTACAAGCTGTCATATTCAAAAGAATGAGCAGCAAAGCTTTTCACAAGGGGCAATTTTCTTTTAAGTCTGTTGTAGCAAAAAGCGATCATTAAAAATTCTCAGTTGCTTAAAAAGTTCTTAATTTTTTTCTCTTATTAGTCTGAACCATGCAGAATTATAGCAGAAATTTTGATAAGAAAGAGTATTGAAATTTTGATTATGACTTATTGAATGGTATTTGTAATAGTATAATTAACAAAATAATTAATACCTAGAATATTTTTCCAGTTATTTGCCATGTTGTGAACACAGCATACCAGCGAATTGATGAAAAGACTTTGTCTCAATTTTTAGGAAATGTAACAGGTATATATTTACTTCTGTTATTTTGTATTAAAATTGGCTAAACCTAATGTATTGCAAGGCTGTGGTATCATTAAAAAATTATAAGGTTGGTCGGCCAACTCTAACTGTATCATCTGAAAATGTCAGTAATTGCTATATCCTAATTTTTGAATTCAAGTGTAGTGAAAGGACAAGTGTTGAAATGGGAAAACTTTATCTAGGTTAGTTTCTCTGTAGATTGCCCCTTAAAGAAAATGTATGCTAACAAACCCACTTTATTTAATTAAACAAAATAGTAACCTTTTGTAGTATTTATGCAGCAATTAAATCTAAAAACATTCCTTTCATTCTGAAGTTTTACTCTATATCATCATTTTTAGAATTAGATGTACTATCTTCATGTTTTTTAAATTTTTGACACAAATCAAACAACTGCACTTGTATTATATAGTTCTGTTATTAAGTAGAAAATAATTCTTATAAATTCTAAAATGGTTTGAGATGAAAAAAGAAAAACAATTACAGTGGAGCATTGTTTATATGATGAAATATGGACAACCAAGAAACACCGTATAAACAATAACATCGTATAATCGATTTTCTCTTTTAAAATTTGAATTTTTTTCACTTAAAATTAATGTTTAATGTGTTGATTTGCATAAATTTACATATTAAACAAATCAGAACCAACAAATAATAAAAAAGAAAAATATAGTAACCAAGTTAAATGTACATACCTTTCTTTTTTTCTTTTCATTCACCAAATTTGTTTTCTTAAATTTAATAATTTTACATATGTTAACAGAAAAAATTATCTTTTTTTTTTTTTTAAATGTGATGACTGACGTTGAGTTATAATTAATGATTTGTGCAATGAGTCCAGGTCCTGAAAAGTATTTTCACTGGTATTGTGGCGAACAAAATAATTTCTTAAATGTTTCAATGCAATTCACAGCATCTTGGAAAAATGGAGAAACAACTTCTTGGCATTCTTCTTCATCCTCACTGTCACTATGTGGTTCAGACTGAGAGTTCTGAATAAGTTCATCAACACTGTAAATGACTGATGTTGTTATATCTTCATTGCAATCCATGTATTCATTAAAAGTTGTCTCTGCTCTGAGCAGATTCCAATCATCTTCATAGATTATTGTAACATCATCACTTACATCAGCACCCTCATTATGATCAGATTTTTATAGATGCAAATTGCACTTTCATGAAACAATTTTTTATTGTTGTCTTTGGAGACCAAACCAATGAAATAAATGTTCATTGCATGGAGAACACTTATTTTCTTGGGATTAGGTTCTTCAATGCTCCAACAGGGTTCCTACGCCCTCAGGGAAACCTTGAAAACCCAGGGAATTGAAAATTAGCTATTAAAACTCAGGGAAATCTCATGGGGAAAATTTAATTTTGCTTTAAAAACCTGGAAAATCCAGCTTCAACCCTGGAATTTAAAGAAAATTTACGCACCCTCTCTTTATTTTTATGGCTTTCACGCTATTCAAGGGTCAACTACTTTGCTAATGAAGCACTCATGCCATTGGAAATGGATTATACAAGATTAATCATCTATCACTTAAGACTGCTTAGGACGAATAGCACACTTGTTTCTCATTTTGTCTCTGTAGTTCTGAGCATTTGTGATTGCCCCCTTTTCTCATTTGAGTTGGAGGGGCTGTTCTTTGTGTTGTGTACTGTGCACAAAGTTAGATTGTGTAATATTATCACGTATATACAAACTCTGCTGATATTTGCTAGAGTACAATGTAGAATGTGTGTTCCTATTAGTGATAAATATTTCATTGTTTATGCACAGGATTGGTGGAATTTACTTAGTTCTAAAGCATATGGCAATTTTTACCAATAGCCTTGTGTACTGGCAATAGCATAAAAAACATATCTTGAAACTATCAATCAATGAAGTGGTCCCAAAAATTCTTTTTTATTTCTGTAAAGCTGCTGCATAATTTCTGATATTTTATTGGTGAAATTGAATTTAAAACCATGTTTGATATAAATGTAATCCATGGATTTTGCGATAATTGAGGGGGAGTATAATTTTGATTACCATAGTGCTATCATAATTTCATTACCTTAGAATGGAGCATATAAATTAAAAATATTTAGTTTTATCTTATGTTTATTTTTTTGCGATAACCTGGAAATTCTTGAAAAATCACCTGGAAAACTCAGGGGAAATTCATTTTGAAAAATGAGTATGAACCCTGTCCAAATAGCGAGTTGAACTAACTGCCTCCTATAATGCATTTTTAGATTCTTAATCAGGCCCAAATCAACTTGCTGAAGCAAGCACACTTCTGCAGTTTTCAGGAAAGAAGATAACTTTTATATTTTCCAAAAAATCAGTATCCAGTGGGTGCACTGTACATTGGTCGATGAATCATAAAATTTTTCATTTTTGCCCCTTCATATCATTGTCAAGTTTTTTCAGCCATCTGGTAAAAATTTTGGTTGTCATCCAATTCTTTTTATTGGCATTATAATCCAGTATTATATAGTATCCAGTAAGTATAACATAGTATTTGATGTTCTTTAAACATCTAGGATTTTTAGATTTTCCTACCCTCAAAGGAGTGATATTTTCACTTCCATCACTGTTTACACAAAGGAGCACAGTAAGGCAATCTTTACTTTTTTTTTCCTAATTTACATTTTTTGCCTTTATAAGTCTGATTTGGCATCAGATGATAAAAAAGACCTGTCTCATCGGCATTAAAAATGCCTTTAGGTTGGTATTCATTTATTATGCTTGGAAGAATTTTGTGCCATTCTGCGACAGAATCATTCATAACATCTTCTTATTCACCAATTACAACTTGACACGTGATCCCGTAGTGCACTTTGAATTTCTGCAACTATCCTGCTGTAAAGCCACAGTCTGCCAGATTCATTTTCTTTGTGATTTCTTTGGCTTTTTTCATTAACATTAGACCACGTACTGGAATGTTTGATGCACGACACTGATTAAAAACATTTTCCATTTCATGAAATTTACCCTCTAGGCACTCGCATTTTCTTTGATGCTGGAGATCCACAGGCTTTCACCTGTTTCCCATTTTTTTGGTGCTCGTGAGTCTTAAAGGTAGAAACTGGAATACCCATCATTTTAGCCAAGTTAGCTTTTGACCTTCCCAATGAACTTTTATCGAATTCTTCCAAAATTTTCATTTTTTTTCTTTTAAAGAGATAGATTTGCATTTTCAAGACATATCTGAAAAGAACTGTGGCAGAAACAGTGCATAAAGCGAAGAATGAAAAAAAGGGGGGGGGGGTCTGTTCTGTTAGTGCGCTGATAAGCAAAGAAGGTATTCCTGCCATTTCACCAACACGAAATTTCCTTCCCCTGTTTCCCCCCCACTAGTTAAAGTTGTCTGTACATTACTTAGAATAAAAAAATTCAGGGAACACCTTGAAATAAATGGACCGGTAGGGGGGAAAACGTATAACCTATTTTGTTGCATCCTATAAATGATTTATTTTTACATCATAACAAATAGGAATGAATTGGGACCACACTAAAACATATAAACGTAAACGTCATATAAACAATGCTCCACTACAGGGGCGTAGCCAGAAATTTTTCATGGGGGGGGGGTTACGACTACTGAAACTCACATATATGCACGCATGTGTGTGATAAGGGTGTGAAGAATATGCATTTTGTATGGCAAAAAATCCCCCTCCCCCTTTGGCTACGCCCCTGCTCCACTGTAATATAAAAATTTTCAAAAATAAATAAAATAAGAGAGGTTTTGATGTTGGCATAAATTTTTGATCAAATGTTGATGAATTTTAGATTATACTTGATGAAGTAAAATGATACAGTACTGTGGTCGCTGCTTATTTCGGCCGATTGTTTATCCACTGAACCACTTACTCTGGTGACAATCAGTATGAACAGAATCAAATTATTTGGGTTTTTTGTTTTCTTTAAATAAATGTACATATGTATTTTTCACTTCTTTATTCTTAAATAAGTAAATGCATACCTTAAACTATTGACTAAGTTCACATATTTTGATTAATTTACTCATTTTTTTTTTTTTTTAATGCCTCACTTTTATTTTTTTCCAATATTTATTTTGGTTATTTCAATCCATCACAATCATCCTGATGTGACTGGAACCAGTGTATTAGCTGCTAAAAGTTTTGAGTATTTTTAAAGAAAATTGCAATTAAAGATTTGATACATGGGTATATGCCAATAATTTTGCTGATGAGTTTTTGGCAATTGGAGCTAACTGGTTATACTTTCAACCATGAAACCCATAGTCTGTAAATTTTAACCAGCTCTTTTTTTTCTTTGTCTAAAAAGTAAATGAATTTTAAAATGATCATTAAGAGATCAATCATCTCTAATAAAAATTATCATTACAGACTTTAGCACATAAATTACATGATTCAAATCATAGCCTACTAAACATAAATTTTATCAACAAATGATATAATGTGAAATAGGAATATTTCTCTTTGGGGGGGGAAAAAAAAAAGACACATCCTTCACAATCCACAATTCTTTTACCTACACCATTTTGATAGAAGAATAACCTTAAAAATAGCAGACCAGATTTTTCATTTCAGAAAATGAACTGTTGCCTAAAATTTTTATTGCAACACACTTACATTTTTTTCTTTTAATTCTTTATCAAAAGTATTTTAGATATGTATAAATACTTTCTCTAAAAAAAAAGTATTTGCAAAATGCAATCGATAATTCATACAAGTAATTTCTGCTGCATTAATTTTGTGTGTATTTTAATTCTAAAAATAGATTCTACTTGGGATCTGGGAATCATCCTGGAGTAGCTCAGTGGTTATGTTAAGCGGTAGTCCTGGGTCTGCTCCCCAGCTCTGTAATTTTTTGCATAGTTGGCCAAAACTTTTGATCAACCTGAACACTCCAAATCTTCCTGAACTAATTAAAAGTTGATAAAATTTCTAAAATTGTCTAATATTCGTGGTGTATTGGAGTTGTCACAAAATAATGTCTCATCTGTTCAATCTGCGATTTTTCTTTACTACAGGCAACAAATTTGGCGATCATTAAAAAAAAATTTTAATCTTTGTTATTTCCCTTTTCTTTCCAAGCTTTAGCCACTATCAAGTTGATTTCTAGGCATGTTACAACTGTTTAAAACAACCAGCAGTGATTGGTGATCATGATACATTTTCGTATTCTATCCTAACTAATATTATAAATGCGAAAGTGAGTTTGTTTGTTTATGACGCTTTCACGCCTAAACTGCTGAATCGATTAGGATGAATTTTGGTTTGGATATAGATGGGATCCTGGAGAAGGTTATAGGCTACTTAGAATTTTAGATTTTTAATTATCAATTAAAAATCGTTTTAACGTTGCCATGCTTTACGAGTTTCGCCTGTATCAAATTATTCATGTTTTGAGCAGGGTTGGAAAAAACCCTGGTTTATTTGAAAAAAACCAAAAAAAACAGGGTTTTTTTTTTAAATCCTTGTATAATTACCTGTTACATACTTATAAATAAAAGTATTTGTAAAATGTTCAGATAACAATTAATATTCCTTCTGAAAGTAATTAAAACAAAGTAAATAAACAATTGTTGCTATACTTATGTGGACATTGAAATCATTCAATTTTAATATTTTATGTAGAGATACTATTTTTTATATTTAGTATATTTTCTGATTAACTGTTTACTACATTTTACATGGAATCTTGCACTTAGATTCATCAGTAATAATGGTGATAAGTTGTTCAAAATGATATTTTTAAGGTTTAAATATAAGTTGTTAAAGCTCAAAACCTCTATTTTAGAAACAAATTAAAAATGCAGTGTATAATTAGTTTAATTAATAATTTTTAATAATGATAAAACAATAAGATGTCTATTAGATTGATATAAAAACTTATTGCTGATACTTATAAGGGTAATTTTAAAAGATATCAGAACATATTCTAGCTGTAGTATTCGGAATTTTAAATTATTCTTTTAAAAAAAACCATGCCAACCCTGGTTTTGAGCTAATAAGAATGCTATTAATCCAATAAAGAAGCGTGTGCATCTGAAAAACATTCAATACCACGGAAATTATGCCTGTTTTATGCCAAATCTACTTATCTACAATAATAAAAATGAATGTTCTCCAGACAAATCTACAAAAAGCAAAGCTTTGAAAATTTGAGCATATAAGCCCATGACTTCGGTAAAGTGCACCCGAGGCTCAGAATTTTGAAATTTTAATTGCTTTTCTAATTATTAATTAAAAACCGATTTATTGCCCACACAAAATGATTTATGCTTTTGAAATAAAGCAGAAATTCTATTTGCAGGTTCACATGCATATGAAAAACATCAAATGGTATGGAAATTATGTTGATTTTACGCCAAATTAAAAAGCATTAGAAAGAAAAGTCCAAATGTGTTTCTTAAAGTTCATAAATTTCCAAATCCTACTAATAATATAAATGTGTACGTTTGTGTGTTTTGATGTTTTTGACTGAATCACACACAAATGGTTGAACCAGGGTGCATAGCGCCTTGAAAAGTGCTTAAAAGGTGCTTGATTTTAAAAATTGTTTTCAAGCACTCTTGAAAAAGCTTAGTTTTTACGTAAATTCCCTTAAGGTGCTTGAATTTGCAAGGAAGTGCTTATTTTTTTTATGAGCTTCAGGCAGAAACCTTTTATAAACACTACGCCGCTAACGAAAACAACTTTTCCCTCCCATCCCATCGCTCTTGAAACCGGACGAGCTTGCCTAAAAGCAGGTGTAGGTGGTTCCCTGTTGACCATGACAATAGTAATGCTGACTCACACTTGCAGCCATAAGAGCCAGTCCGGGACTGGTTGTTCTTAAAATACTGAATATCAATCGAAACTAGACTGTTGCGCTCGATGCGAGTTTAATCATTCTACCCCCCCCCCCCCCCCCCCCCAAAAAAAAAAAAAAAAAAAAAAAAAAAGTTCATCTATAAGTTATTTGTGTTTTTTCGTCGTGCAGCTTTGCACCTTGTGAAGGAGCACTGTACCGAATAAACACTGCCTTATGCTATTATTACGGTAGAAAGTCAACTACGAGTAACTGGCAAGCTCGGGAAATGCTCAGTGCTTTTAAAATTGTTGAGTGCTTTTAAAATCCATATGTTATAAATATCAAAAGTAATAAATGATAGAAATATTGAGTTGTCGCATAACATTCAAAGCTTAAAACAAACAATTTGCTGCACTCACTACGTAATCAACAGCTGGCCATCCACGTGGGGAAAAAAAATAATGACTTTTGATTGGAGCCTCCTCATCAGATCGCTTCCGAAGTTTTTGTGAATTATTTATTATTTCTAGAAGTCCGCCTTTGTGAATATAAAAATTGATATGTTTTATATGAAATCGGACACTGATTAATTCGAAAATGGAAATCTTAAGCTTCATAAAATAGTGGTACAGTCAACTCTCTTTATAACAAAACACGATATAACGAAGCTCACGTTATAACGAAGAAGGATTTCTTATTTAGTTGGCCTAATGTTAAAATATAGGAGTTTTAAAACCTAATAGCGAAATCATTATAACGAATTTTACTTTATAGAGAAATAAAATTAGTTTGAAATTGGGTTTAGACGCTCGTTATAACGAAATCGCTTTACGTGTTATGGTATTTATCTTAATATTTTTGGCAATATTTTAGCAGAGAAAACTATTTTTAGCTCGGGAAAAGAATTTCCCATTCCCACGGTATCGGCTAGTAGCAAAGAACAAAGAAAAAAGGAATCTTTTTGTGGGCAGATACAAGTTTCAAGAAGGGTAGCAAGTAAATTCACAGAACTGAGGGGAAACGGGTCCCTAGAGGATCAGGAATCTTTGTTGTTGGGATTCCTTCGAACCTCTTATCTCTAAACTAAAGAGGATAGATCCGTATGTCACATGCTACATTTCTGCGAATTTTCTGACCCCAAGGCTCTATAGTAAACACTAAGCAGAAGACTTCGGTTCTATCCCTTACAGTGTTTCATCGGTGCCATTGCCAGTCACTTTCTAGCAATTTTAAGGGTTTCCTCCTTCAGCTGAAAGTCAGGATTGAAATGGTGGCCTAAACGCAAAGCCTTGTCCATAGAGGATAAAGTAAAAGTTATAAAACGTGTTGAGGAAAGTAAAATTAAGAAATCTGAAGTTGCGAAAAAGAATTCGAAATACCGCACTCTACCTTAAGCACAATATTAAAAAATAAAGAGAAAATTATGCAAAGTTACGAAAGTGGAAAAGTGTCAACTTCCTTCAAAAAGATAAGGTCAGCAAAATATGTTGACGTAGAAGATGCACTCTACTCCTGGTTTAAGGATGCCAGAGAAAAGAATATTCCAGTAAGTGGACTAGTTTTACAAGAAAAGGCGAGGAATTTCGCATCTTCTTTGGGATATGAAAACTTTGATGTAAGTGATGGATGGCTGTCCAAATTCAAAAAAAGGCACGACATAGTGTGCAAAAGAGCTCACGGTGAATCAGCAGCCGTATCTGATAATACTATAGATGGTTGGAAAAAAGACAAAAGCGAATTTTTTTCAAAGTATGATATGCAAGACATTTTCAAAGTTGATGAGACGGGACTATTTTACTGGGCTCTGCTTCAACAAACATTAGCTTTAAAAGGTGAGAAGTGCCATGGCGACAAATTAAGCAAAGAGCACTTGTCAGTAGCTGTTTGTTGTAATATGACCGGGAGTGAAAAAAGGAAACTTTTAGTCATCGGAAAATCAAAATCTCTATGCTGCATGAAAGGGGTTGCTTCTTTACCAGTAATTTATAAAAACAACTCAAAAGCTTGGATGACAAAAGTAATATTTGACAACTTGCTCTGAAATTTCGACAAAGATATGCGCAAAAGCAATAGAAAAATTTTGTTGCTTTTAGATAATGTGTCATCCCATAATACAACCGTTCGACTAGAAAATATAGAGCTTTTGTACTTGCCCCCGAATACTACCGCAAAATTACAACCCTTAGATCAAGGAATTATCATATTATTGAAGGCTAAATATAGACAACGGCTTCTGCAGAAGGTCATTTTGAATGTTGATGCTGCAAAAGAAACTAAAATCAATGTTTTAGATGCTATAAATCTCAACAACTGGGCATGTTTCTGCTTCCACCATAAAAAACTGTTTCCTAGCCTCAAAATGTATTACGGTTCCGCTCGATATTCTGTCACAGGAAGAAATCCTTTCATCTGATGGAGAAAGAGTTGATCTATCACCCTTGTTTGATAAATTGCCCGAAATCAGCATAGATGAGTATTTAAATATAGATGATGGTGTAGAATCAAATCAAGATTTTTCGATTTTCGACATTTTATATTCGAAGACGAAAAAAGAAGATTCTCCCAGTGGGGATGAGTCCGAAAATGAAAATAGTAGATGTGCTATTTCTTCTGTTCAGGCTGTTGAATATATTGAAAAAATCGGACATTACATGCAAAGCAAAGGACTTTACAGTGAGGATATCGACATGTATTTCAATGCCATAAATAAAATGATAACTAAGGAGGCTTTAAAGAAAAGGAAACAAAAAACCATAACTGATTATTTCACGGATCATTAAGGTAATTATGTATGTTTGAATAAGTATCATTTGTAAAGTACAGCATGAGATAGTAATAAATCATGTAAGTTTTCTATTTATTTTATAAAAATTGAAACAAACAAACAAAATTTGGTGTTTAATTGCTTAAGTTACAGATGTGTTAATTATTACTAACTAATATTTGTATCTAAATTTTTACTTCACATCTTAAGCATCTAGCTCATTAATGTGGTTGTAACGTTATAACGAAATCTGTAATGGAACACCATATATTTCGTTATAACGTTTTAACGAAATTTCTTTATTACGAAGTTTTTTCTGGGTCCCTTGAATTTCGTTATAAAGAGAGTTGACTGTAAATACTTTAAAGCATTATATGGGAAGGGGGATAAAAGGAGATATTTTTACCATTTATCCACCCTCCCCCCCTCCCGAAATATATCCCAATGCGATGCTTCTTTTTTTTTCGGAGGTGGGGGGGGGGGTGAGATCGTGGATGCGGCGTTTCTTCCATAAATTATCGTAGTAATTTTGAAATTTACCTATTCATACTTGCCAATTTATGTGCTTTCAGTTTGAAGGTTGCACTTTTTCACCGATTTTTACGATTTTATGCGAAACTGCCGTTCTTTTATGCTTTTCCCACGTATTTTTACGATTTTTTTAACTCCCTTTTTTTACATTTTCCACCGATTTTTACGATTTTATGCAAAACTTTTTAAATTTGGCATCTTAATAATAATTTCATAGAAACCAAACATGTGTAAAATACAGTTGCAATTGTTATAATTTCAGGCTTGTTCCACTAAAAAATGAGGTGGCCACCCAAAAAGTTCAGGCCATTACAAAAGAGCTTGGAGAAGTTGAAGGGGGAAACTGATTTAAAAATTTTCTTCTAGAGATAAAATAAATAAAATTAGTTGAGAGAGACAAACTTGAAAAAAAAAAAAAAAAAAAAAATTAGTTAAGACATACGGAGACAAAAAGGAATTTTAATTGAGATAAAAAGGGATTTTGATTGAGACGATGCTGAGACAAACTAGGGTTTCAGCTGTAGCATCCCTGAAGTAAGCTTAAATTGTTTTCATCTGTTGCAGGGGTGTAGCGAGAGTGTTGCTAATGGGGCTCTGTACGGAGCAACACTCACCCCGAAATGAGTGAAAGTAGGATTTCGAGAAAATTACATATTCATGAATTTCAATAGCTTTTTGAGATTCCTATGATAGTGTATTTGAAAGTTCCCCTTGATTTCAGGAATTTGAGGTTCAATTGAAGACCCAAGCCAAATTTATTTATTTTTTCTATAGTGTGTTTTTCCAACTTCAAAGATTTTAAACTCAGTTTATGATTTTTAAAAATTTTCTTCCTTTTCTTACTCATTTTTATATGCAAACTTTTTTAGGCCAAAATTTGAAGGGGGGGGGGTGCCAATCTCTAGACCCCCTCCCCCCTTCAAAAAAAAAAAGAAGAAATATATATATATATATGTTATTGATTTTTATAAGCTATACTGCATTCTAATTTTTGAGTTCTCAGCCACCCCCTGCAAAATATTCTTGGCTACGCTACTGATCTGTTGCATGTATAATACTTTTAAAAAATTGATGATGATGTGCTTGATTTTCCTTAAAAGTGTGCTTATAAGTGCTTAAAAGTGCTTGATTTTTAGAATGAAATTTGACTACTCACCCTGTGAACGGATTTGGAAAAATTTGTAATGAAGATAGCTTATGCCCTGGATTAACATACAGGCAAGCATATAGCATAAATAATTCTTTTACAAAAACACTCAAAATAATTCTAATGCATTGCGCTCTATGGAAATTTTATAGTTACTAAACCGATTCTAAAACTTTTTTCACTGATTGAAAGTTACACTCTTCCTGAGTATTATTGTTTGTTTGTTTGTTTGTGGATTAAGACCGATTGACTGACTAGGGCCCTAGGCCTATATGGGGAATTCCTCTGTGGGGAACTTTCTAAGGGATCCTAGCCCGTATTTACGCAAGGTTTTGGAGAAAACCACAAAAAACTGCGAGCAGCTAGGTCGACAGGCGCGACCGGCATCAGGGTGCCGGGTTTCTTTTTTCATTTTCTTGGCATCAGGGTGCGAAGTTCTACAGTACTTAGCAATTGTAAGTATTGAAGATAGAAATACTTCTTTTGTTTACTAGAGAAATGAGCAAGTTACAAGCATCCTTTTGAAATAGATATACGCATGCCTGATGCCATTTCTCATTCTGTAACTGGGTCAGTTTTCAAAGGAAGACTGCAAAATGAAAGAACAAGCACTGTTCTGCCGCGAGTCGAATTTGAGGGTGGACATAGAATCCACATAGGCAGGAATATTTTGTGCATAGAAAATCGGAGATCGACTTTTGCTGAATGTAAGTCACTTCCCAGACATGTTGGCGACTGCATTTGCCATGTAATGCCTAATATATTATGGGAGTGGAGCATTTACACCTTCCCTCCTCTTTTTTTCTTTTCTTTTCTTTTTTCAAATGGGTGTTTTCTTTTTTCTTTTAAATGTCCCCCCTGGAGAAAATGTTCAATTTGCACCCTGCCTGGCACCTCCAGCCTTCCAGTTTTGAGAGTAGAACCTCTTAGGCACTGGTGGGACTCTGAGTGTTATAGGCTACCTTTTATGCATATATCACAAACAGTTCTTTTACAGGGATACTCATAAGAATTACATTACGCTCTATGTGTATCTCTGTAAGTACTGAACCGATTCCAGAACTTTTTTCACTGATAGTAAACTACACTATTCTTAAGTATTATAGGCTAAAATTCATGCATGTAGCGCAAATAGTTCCTTTACGGGAAAACTCAAAATAATTCTAATACATTACGCTCTCTGGGTATCTGTAACTATAGAAACCGATTGTAAAACTTTTTCGCTAATAGAAAGCTGCACTATTCCTGATTAACATAAGCTAAAATTCATGCATATAACATAAATATTTCTTTTACGAAGAACACTCAAAACAGTTCACAAATGCTGTTGTAACTGTTTCTATTCGCCAAATGCCTGAAAAAAATCTAAATTTAGTAACTCTGCATACTCTGTTATTTTAAAAGAAGTATACTACCATACATTATACTTCAATAAATAAGTAAAAAGCAAATAATATTTAATGCAGTTTCTTTTGTCACAAACATATGTGTTATTCACGCATGCTTCATTTCCCTCGGCACCTAACTCTAAAGCTGACGCGGACGAAGTCGCGGGTAGCAGCTAGTAAACATATATTTTCATATTTATGTTTGTGAGAGATGTAGAGAATATAATGTAAATAAGATTTTTTTTAAAAATTGATTATATTGATTTTTACATAATTTAATTTTAAAAATGGTTATTTTTATCAGTTAATCATTTATTTTAAATAATTATTTAATTTATGCATCCCTTTTTCAGACATTATTGTTTTTCTTTCCTCTTAAGAGTCTGTGTAAGCAAAACAATTTAATGTTAAAAAAAAAAAAAAAAAAAATCCCTCTTTCTACTCTGTTGGTGTATTATGTACAAGTATGAGCAAAGATGAGAAAACTTAATGAACAGATAGAAAGAAAATTTAATTTCAACTTATATTTTTGAACTTTGTTTATTGTTACCGTGTTAATATTTTTTTAAGTATACCATTTTGGCTACTTTTATGTTGGGGAGGTTACAAATGCTACTGTTTTTGCCTCGTCACTGTGGTGGACACCCTGCATTAATTATCACATCTAATGCATTTATCCTTAAATTCTCACTGGAAGTAAAAAATGTTATGTTTCTTTCAAGTTATAAATAGCCATTTCCCCTATTTATTTATTTTTGAAGAAAGAAAAGTGCAACTTTATGGCTTAGTGTATTTTTTCCTTTTTCAATAATTGTTTTATCATCACTGAATTAATTTGAAGTTTACTATCAGTATTTCATTTAATAGTTTGGTAAATTATTCTCTTTTAACTATCGAAAACAACATTTTTGCAGAGTATCAGCTGAAAAGCTGGATGGATAAATATGGTTGGAAAGAATCTGAAGGTGGATTAGTTTTCATTTGTAATCAAGAAGAAAATATTAAGACCAAGAACATATCTGAGAACATTGAGTTTGATTGTAAGTCCTTATCTATCAACTTTTACAAAATTTCTGAAATTCCTGTGTAAACTTGAAATCTACAAATATTATTTGATAAATACAATCCAGATCTTCTGTTTTTGATTTACTATTATAGAAACAACAGAAATTAGAGATGTGCTGAGTACTTGTTATATACTGTACTTAGCCAATGTAATTAGCTAAGGCATACTGTATTTAGCCAATTTGCTGAGTACACAGTACACTGCCAAATTTTGATTGAGTGCTTGCTAGACATAGAGTAATTGCAAGAATTTCAGTATTTTTAAACATTATTGAACAGATTTGTAAGAAAATTTGTAAATTAAATTAAATAATCTGTGCAACAATTCATAGTTTCAGTATAGATCTAAATAGTTGGTATACCAATATATAAATATAATAAGGAAAACCTCTATAAAATTACTGATCAAAATCTAGTTATATATTTATACAGTCCTTTTAAAGCTATGTTGGAAAAAATAATATAGAAAGGGAAAAAAAAAAAAATACACTGAAATGCTATATTAATTAAAGTTGATATACAGGGTGGTTATAATTGGAGTTCCACTTTAAAACTGTCAGAAAAGGAAAACTATTGAGCCATATGTTATCAAACTTGGTAATCGTGTAAAGGTGGTCATGAGAATTTATTATCTGCAAGGGTGAAAAGTTCAAAAATTCACCACCAGGTGAAAAGTGGCACTGTATGCAATATTGGTAAACGGAATAAGGCATGAAGACATCTGTTTAAAATGTTCGTAATTGTTTTTGATACGTGGTGCAAATCATATTCAATGCGGCGTCCACCATTGTCCGAAACCAATTTGAATCATATTATTACAGCATTCTCAACTGCAGCTTTAAGCATATCGGTAGGAATGTTATGGGCATGTTGGTGTATTGCACCTTTCAATTCTGCCAAATTGTTTAGATTATCACCATAACCAGTGCTTTTGAGATAGTTACACAAGTGGGTGTGGGGGCTATTACTAAAAAGTTGCATAAGATCCCCCCCCCCCCCGAGTTTGAGCAAAATTGTTAGCTTGAAGTATCTAGCATATATTTGTATCTTTCATATATATGTACACACAGTAAGCTTAGTCTGTGTGTACCTGCATATGAAAGATAGCAAAAATGTTTTCTATAATAAATTCAATGTATTGAAGAATATTTCCTTTCATAATAAATTTAAAAAATTAAGAATAGTTGGGAAATGTTCAATATCTCCATTTACTTTAAATAAAAACATTTTATTTCAAAAGTACAAATTTTCAAAAATTGCAGCTGTGGGTCTGTAGTTCCTTAAGCTTATCAATATTGTAAAGTTTTATTTAAACATTGTCATGAATTAATATTAAATTGATGTGATAGATTATTTTTATTTCATGTATTAAGGTTTATCTCTTTGTGGCTCAAATTATTTTACTGTATGCATTTCTTTTAATCACTATATTTAAAATTAAATCAATATTTATATCTCATTATTTTTTAGGTGTGTCTGCTGTTATGTCACTAACAAGATCAGTGGACTAAAAATTTAGTGAAAGTGTAATTTTTTATTAATAAAAGCTTCACTGAAAACTTGTTTTGTGTTCTTACTAAAAAAGTGGCAAATCTTAATTCAAAATTTCTCCCTCTTAAAAATTTCTGAAATTATTATTGTTACAAGGTTCCCATGGTCGTTGAACAACCTTGTTAGTCTATAAATTTCATCTTTGATAAATTTATAAACTAACATAAAAAGCACAACAATAAACCCAAAGTAACTTTTTACTTTGTATTTCTCATATAAAAGCGAGAACAAATCTTCAAAAGCAGATGTGATCAAAGAATAAATTGCCTTTTATTCCTTTTTGGGATATTGGAAACTAACAAGGGAACCATCAAATAATGATAATCACCCATCATGATAATACTGTAAAATATGTTATAGAGTTTATACCTCTAATTATTATAGTAATTCAAGTATTTCATTCTTATATGACACAGTTTTCAAGAAATCGAACTAAGTGTTGATCTATTGCATTTCCTACAAAAAAAAAGTCTAATACAGTAATTAATTAAGGTTAATTTTGATTAACTAAGGTATCTGTTGACCAAGTCAATAACAAAAACTGGTTTTTTTTTCCTTTTCTTTTCTGGATTCTATCATTTAAAAAAAATTCTATTTTTTATTTTATTTTAAAAGATGTGTTAAATTCATGACCACGGTGAGTTTTTTGCAGTTATTATCAACCAAGATTTCCGATACCCATAGTGCTAGCTCAGATAATTGAGACTGTACTGTATATTTTACTGTGAAGGTTATATTATTTATTCTGTGAATTTTTTTATGAAATAATATTTCTGATTACAAAAATTACTTATACCTAAATCATTTCAACAGCATGCACGATAAAATGACATTGAATATTAAAACAATAACACTCCTGGTCTTAAGAACATTCTAAAAAGATGATGTTAACAACAAAATAAAAGTAAGTAACATTGCCAGGACACACATATAAAGAAAAGAAAGTGTTCAAATGATTTAGGTAAAAATTAATTTGTTTTGTAAT
Source organism: Cheiracanthium punctorium (assembly GCA_038373885.1). Lineage (NCBI taxonomy): Eukaryota > Metazoa > Arthropoda > Arachnida > Araneae > Cheiracanthiidae > Cheiracanthium > Cheiracanthium punctorium. Next base: position 317,056 of record JAWZYV010010621.1, read on the forward strand.
TAGAAATATTATTTCATGAAAAAAATTGCATAATAAATAATATAACCTTTACAGTAAAATATATTACATATTTTTTACAGAAAATGGAACACAATGATTTCTGAAGTTTTCAAACATTCTAAAAACATATAAAAAAAACCACTTTAATATTTTAAATATGCACTAAAGTTCTATATATTAAAAGTGTATCATAATCCATGTGTAGAACCTATTTGTCTTCCTTGTTCCATTATGCTGTAAAGTACATTATAATCCATAGAACACTTTGAAATTGAATTGCTGCCTGACTCGATGTCTCAAGACCTGATGTGCATCACAGTGATAGACTCCGTATCTCACAGCAGACAGCAACATTCGTCAGGCTCCTATTTTTGTAATAATGCAAATTGCTGGTGTGTAAATACATAATAATTAAGTTTAATAAGGCATGCTTCTGTAAGTCTACTCCCACTCACAATAAGCTCTATAGAATATCCAAACAAATTGTACACTTCAAACATTTACTGCACATGGACCTCATTATTTGGGACCAATTTTGTGTGGATTTCTAAAACGCACTTCAAATATTTAGTACCAGTAGACCAGAAATTCTAAAATTCTCTCTATGGTGTGCACTTTAAGGATCTTGGAATTTTGATTGAGCACTTTGTACAGTTTCAGAGAGCATCTTGTGTAAATCAGAGTTTTGAATATTGTAGGTTAAGTTAGCAATATATTTTATCGTGGAGCACTCGTTACCTTTGTACGGAAAGAGCACAATTTGAGAAACTCTTCTATAGATCATTTATTATGTATCAAAATTCTTGTGTGTGACGCTGTGAAACAGCACTCACTAAAAATTTACCTCCCATAAGCCAGTATATTCAGAGGAGGATTCTGTATGTCTCAGTAAAAGAGCAAACTTTAAAATCAATCGCATATTGCCCAGGTTCAGTGATGCGTTTTCTATACCTCTTATTTGATAGTAAATTGCTACAGCACTGAATCCATGCTCAGCCACTGCAATTATTTTGCGTAGCCCTGTAAAAGAGTGTATTTATACAATTTTCTGTCCATAGACCGATAAATAAGATTTTTTTTTTTTTTTTTTACTGGCTTTTTGCATTTTATATCGAAATTATTTTACAAATCCCAGCCTAGTAAAAAAATGCACCTTAGCCACTTACTGCCAATAGACAAATAAATGTGGAAACAAATCCTTTCAGTGACCCTATAAAATAGTGCACTACCAACATTTACTGCACATAGACTATATCATTTAGGAATTATTTTGTACAGCTCTGAAGAAGAAACGGACTTCAAAGTTTTATACCTTTAGGTTATGTTGTTATGCAGCATATAACTCTTGTGGGGCTCTTTAAAATAGTGCACGTTAAATCTTTACTCTCTGTAACCAGTATTTGTAAGAATTCATTTGAGTGGCCCTGTAAAATAGTGTACTTTTAACATTTAATGCCAATCGACCAATAAGCATAGGATTTTTACTTCCTTGTACGTAGTATAAGGAAGTAATGTAATCCTGAAAAATTTCGGGGCCAAATTTCGATGAAAAAACCGATTTTGCAACCTCTAAATTTACTTTTAAGAACTTTTTCGATGCATCTCATCGTAAGCTAGCATGCACGATCATATAAACGTGTCTGCAACTCATTTTGACCAGTGGCGAGTCTATTTTGGCCAGTTTTCCATGACATCTGTACGTATGTACGTACGTATGTATGTAACTCGCATATCTCAAAAACTATTGGTCGTAGAATGCTGAAATTTGATATTTAGGATTGTTCTATGATCTAGTTGTGCACCTCCCCTTTTGGTCTCAATCGAATGGATAGTTTATGTACAGGACCTCTCAAAAGATTCTAAATACATTACGCTCTATGGGCCGAAATTCATTAAAGCATATTTCAGTGGTATTGGGCTATTTCAAACGACTTAGATGTGATATATGCTGTTAAGAGTTAAAAAATGAATTTCTCCATTTAAAAAAGGGTCTTTATCATTTAATAGTTCTGCTACAGGAACACTCAAAAGATTTCCAATACATTATGGTCAATGGCAATTTTAGGGGCATTCATCTATTTCAAGCAAAATACCATCCTACCACATGAGTTAGCTAATGATCCGACCACGATCATGTGCCTCCCTCAAGAATTACGCCATAAGTCGCCAAGCTTGGCAACTTTTGGTGTATGTGTGTATGTATTTAACTCACAAATATAAAAAACTATTAGTCGTAGAATGTTGAAATTTCACATATAAGATTGTTGTAACATCTAGTTGTGCATCTCGATTTTTGGTTCCAAACTTCTGGAGAGTTTATTTACAGGACCACCAAAAAGAATTTCAGTACTTTAATGTCAATGGACATCTTCAATATAATACAGCTGTAGACAGTCATTGTTTGGTACATGCCCAAAATCTCGCCATTTGTCATCGTTCTTGGCGAGTTTTGGCAAAATATCGCCAAATTTGGCAATAATCTGTCATTGTTTGGTGCATGCTTAAGATCTCTCCATATGTCGTCGACACTGACGAGTTTTGCCGAATTTGACGCCAAAAATTATTTCGTATTTTGTATGACTCTAAAACTTTAACCCATAGAATTTTGAACATTTGTATTTAGAATTATTGTAATATCTAACTGTTTTCAATATCTTTTTTGACAGCAATCGACTGGGAATTTATTTACAGGGTGAGCCAAATGACTTAAATACATTGAGGTGCATGGATGCATTCAGTTTATTGAAAGTCTGTGGTCAATGACTACTTTGGCTATCCCCAAAATCTCGCAAACTATCTCAAGCTTGTCGGCTTTTGGTGAAATAGCCAAATTAAGTGTCAGAAGGAAATCTTTCAAACTGAACTCAGCTTGGCGATATAGAAATATTTGGCTATAAATCGCTAAACCTTACTATTACTGATATTTTATCTCTTTCAAACAAATAAGTTTAGATGAAGTGCGTCGAAAATATTTTTGATTTAATAGACGTGCAAGGAAGTCATGTGTTGCACACATCAGATTTTATTTTTTTTTTTTGTGGGGGAGGGGGGGGTGTTCTGTAAAATAGGTACCTTAACCTCTTCACACCTGATAAAAATCTATCTCATCTCAAATTAAACAGGGTGTCTACCGATCATGAAAATGTCACGACTTTGAGAAATGGGTCATGAAAATGTTCCAAATTTTGATACCAAGTCACGATTTTTTCCCCCCTACAACCAGGCATGCACCATCTGAAATTAAATTTTGGATCAATTTGTGGAGCAAGAAAAATCACATTTTTCGAGCAAGAAAAACAGATTTCTGGAGCAATTCGGAACACAAAGTCACTTATGGAGCACAAAAATGTCAATTTTGAAACACAAAATTTACTTTTTGTGGGAAGGGAGAAGTTATTTAAGTGTGCCAATCTGAAAAATGAAAATCAGGGAGGTTCTTAAAACACTTTGTTAGCAACAAAAACTACACATGCACAGACAATTCTTGCATAAAAATACATCATATTCACATTTTCTACACTATCTTTTTTTTCCCCTCCCCCCAATTTAAAATAAAAATTCCACGATATGACCAGTTTTAGAAGTGGTAAATCTAAAGTCTCTCAAACAAGAGATTTTTCATCCAATTTAACATTGCTTTATATAATTTCAAATTTTATTTCTACAAGGGGTGGTTGTGTCAGAAGTTTAAAAAAATAATTATTAAAAAGTTCAATTTTTTTATACATTATTCAGTTTTTTTTATGCATTAATACAGCTTTTTTATTAAATATCTATTTTGAATCAAAAAACTAATACTTACTAAACCTTATAACTTCTTACAGTGGCTTAAAAAAATTGGTTACAAAAAATTTCATCATTTTAAATAAAATTATTAATTTTAAAAGAAGGGTCAATTTTTATTCTTCAAGTATTGGAGGTTTTTTAAATAAAGAAATGTCAACGAAAAAAAAATTCACTTTTAAGATTGATGGAAAAAAAGATTGAAATTAGAATGTGCAATGAAATGTTTTGTGCAAATTCGGGAGTTAAAAACGTTTTCATCATATGGAAAAATTTTAAATTAGGGGTCTATTATTACTTTCGGTGAATTTGGAGCAAAAATGTCTGAAAACGATCTTTTTGTAGCAGATTGAAGCATCATCATTGATTTGGTGCAATTTGGAGCAGCTGGCACATCCCTGTACAACCCAGTCTCCAATTGTAGGAAGGAAAAAAACTGTCTTGCAATCACACTTAATTAATTGTGACTATTAAGAGTAATTAATATTATAATTATATATATTTATTATAATATTACTATAATTTGACTAAAATTAGTTACATTTGAAAAGCAACAAAATGGCGGTATGTTATATTATGCCATAAAAATTCCCTTTTGGTCAGGAATTTTTTTTTTTTTTTTTTTTCTGCACTCCAGTAGACACCCTGTTAAAGAGCAGTCTCATAATTGTATTTAAAAAACGTGTTACACTTTAAACAAGAAAGATAAATCATGCCAAATGCATCGATTATAAAACACTTTCCAACACAACAGTATTTTTGCACCAAATTTGGCGATTTATTGTCCTTAAATCTGGCGAGATTTGGGAGATACTGTTATAAGCATTGTTATACCTGTTGTACTACGCTTGAAATAGATTAATGTCTCTCAACTGCTATAGATCCTAATGTAATGGAATTCTTTTGAGTGCCTCTGTAAAAGAACTATTAATCACACACACAATACCTTCAATGGATAACATTATTTTATGAGCCTTAATAACATATAAGTCAACTTTGCTTTTGTTGAAAAAAACGTTACTCACGTATTATCCCGGCGGTCATTCCCTTCCCACCAAACTATTTTTCCGTCAAATGAGTTGCCAATCGTATTCAAAACCATTAAAAATTTCATATGCCCGGCATTTCTCTTTGCAAAAAAATCGCTCGTCTTGGCGGACCGCCGGGATAATACGTAAGTACAAAAAAAAAAAAAAAAAAAAAAATAGTACCCCCTAAAATACGCTTTGAAGAATGGTTGACCATAGAGCGTGATGTATTGGATTTTTTTTTTTCTTTTGACTCTTGTATGTAGTATTTATAGTTCTTTTACATCAGTTTCAATAGAGAACATGGCACTGCACATAAAAAATAAAATGTATAATTTTCACACGAATCGGTGTATATTTACGGCAATTAGAACACGAGCCGGTAGACAGAAAAATCGAAATCATAAACACCTCTCAATCTTGTCGGAAAGATGAAAATATAAATAGGTACTCCTCTTATACAGATAACGGTATCGTACGAACACGGAGCGCGAGAAATTTATTCTTTTAAGGGTTAGCAGTCTAAAATTAATGTTCCATCCACAGGTTAAAAAATCAATGTTTGCAATTTTGTTGCATCTAAATCGGTTAGTGCGTTAGAAACCCTTAAAAATTCCTCCGACTAATGCAACCCCTCTCCTAGGCAGATAGCCCTTGCGAAGCTTTGTCTTAACGCAACTCAACACACTAAATCAGTTGATTCGAGCGCCAGTAACGAATTCGCAATTCGTCATAGCTTATATTATATTACGTATATTTTTTAATTCCAGCTAAATAATAAAAATATCGTTAAGCTAGGGTTCGTTTTTCGAAAAAAAGTTTCCAAAAAAAAAATCGCACCCTATTTGGCGATTTATTGTAAAAGTCGCCAATATTGGTGACTTTTAGCGCAACTTTTATGGGAGCTGGCAATCGTCATAAGATGATTAACTAATTCTATTCTATTGTGCTGTAAAAGATGCCTGTCTCTAAACTGAAATTGAACGTATTGCATTGGAATTATTTTGAGTGCTCCTATAGGAGAACTATTAATGACAGACACTATTTTCGATTGAGAGCTTTATCTTGTAATCCTTAATAACATGCACCCAATTTTGTTTCATTGGAAATAGCCGAATATCTCTAAAACACGCTTTAATCCTTTCGCGACGGGAAGCGCAAACGCGCGCTTATCGCTGAGGCCGGCAGTCTCTTTCGCAAGTGTCTGTCCAGGGCCGGAGAGTTTTTCGCTATTAAGCCTAAATCCATGAACAGAACAATCAGAATATATTATAGTGTCACTATCACTACTATCCGAATCTGCTTCAGAATCAATATCTCATAATTTCAAATAATTTGCGCCATTTCTGCTATTTCAAGCTCTAACACTTTCGAAGCTTCAACATTCTAACTATAAAATGAGAAAAAATCCATGTCTACTAGATCTAATTATCCACTAAAAACTGGACTGCAAACCGAAATACCCAACGCTGTAGCGAAAATAACACTCCCTGCTTACTATAAAGAAATACCACGTACGAATTTATAGAGCCGTCATAAAGTATACCATTTAGAAACATTCCTTTCAACTTACATATATTATCAAAAACCACGTGTATGTGAGTCATGCTACCAGGCACGTGCCAACAGGGGGGCAGGGGGGTTTATCGCCCCCTCGGTAAATGAGTAGAAGGGGCGAACTATATAATTCGCCCCCTCTGATTTTATCCTTCTCAATATTCGCCCCCTCAATAATTTGCTTACAATAGTTTTCTCCTTCAGGATAGGGGGAAGCAATTTTTCCAGCCCTTCCCCTCAAGAAAACGGTTATTTAAACAAACTAATGAGGCATAAACGAAAATTTTACTAGCTCAAACGGAAGGGGGGGGGGCGAAATAGCTGCCACCACCCATCCCCTTCCGCACGAAGAAAACTGTTATTTTAAGCAAACTATTGAGATACAAAAAAAAAAAAAAAAAAAATCCGTAAATTATTTAGTTTACATGAAACTGATACAGGAAATTTGGCTTACACTCGAATACTTTTTTGAGAGGGTGTACAGACGAGGCTAAAAAAGATTGAAGCCGATTATTTATAAAAATTGGCGGGGGGGGGGGAGCAAATTGCTGCCCCGCCCTGAAAAAAATGATTATTGTAATTGAGCGATAGACGTACAAACAAAAATTTTCCTGGTACCAAGGTTGACACCCTTTATTTTAAAAACATTTGTTGGTGGAGAGGAGGGGGGGGATGAGAGACTGGTGAAATGACTGCCCCCCCTCCCGATGTCGGAAAATATCGTTCGCCCCCCCCCCCACTTTCCAAGACGTTGGCACGTCCCTGCATGCTACTCCCATTCTGAGTAGAAGGTCAAATCTACATGTATCTGTAACCGTATGGACATACAATGCCATCTTGTGCCAAAAGTTATAGTTTTTAAAACGTTCCAGGACACTGGCACAACTGTGTGACGGCCGGGGGTGAACGAGGAATCGCTCTGGCACGCCAGCGTGCCGGCCGGGAACTGAGTGCGTTTCTTACTGGCACGTATGCGTGACGGTCGGCACGAAAAGATTAAAGAACGACTACCCGTAGAGGATAATGCATTGGAAATCGTTTGAGTTGTCCTGTTAAAGAACTGTATATGCTGTATACATAAGGTGACCATACGTCCCGTTTCGAGCGGGACAGTCCCGTTTTTAGGTGGCTTGTCCCGTTGTCTCCAAGCACAGCTTTGGGACACCTTAATGACCCGTTTTTAGAAAATGCCCCTGCAATGTCCAGAGATGTTCGAAAGAGAGCAACCCACAGTAACGATTTCAATAAAGGCAGCTAAAAATCTAAAATCATCCAACTGGAGTGTCTGGAAAAAAAAAACCCTGACCTCCCTCCCTCCCCACTCGAGATGCAAAGAAAACGCCGGGGGATGTATTGTTTTTGTGTTTGTTTTTTTTAAAGTTTTTTTTTGCCAACTATTTCAATTTATTTTATTTTTATTTCTTTTTTTAAAGTCATGTTCCTCTTTTGCTTATTTCTCCCCCTCCCCGGATTTCCTCTTTATTTTCCCTTTTAACTCTTGTTTTCTAAGAATTTTTTTTTTTTTTTTTTTTCCCGAATGACAACTTCCCTTTTTTCTGTGTGTCCTTTTGTTTGCATTTCGCACTTTCCTACCTTCCTGCCTTGTGTCGGATGGTGAAGTCGAAGAAGGGCCTACGCCTTGTATCACCCAAAACGTACGTCTTGCACTATTTTTTATAGTATATGTGTGTTTTAGCAAAGTTTTTTTTTTCCATTTTATTTTGATATGAACATTAACACAGGCTTTTTTGCGCGTTTTCTTAACAACTAAAAGATACCCAAACCTGTAAATTCAGTCTCCCTACACTACTACCTTAAAAGTAGTAGATGTCACGTTTTGAGGAAGAAAATAAATACGCTATTGCCAAAAAAGTAGTAGATGTCCCGTTTTGAGGGAAAAAATAAATGGTCACTTTATGTATACACCATTTTCAATAGGGTGTAGAAATCGATGCGTATTTGCCAGTGTTAGAGCACAGACGGACAAACAGACAAACCGAAATCATAAACACTTTTCAACCTTGTTGGAAAGTGTCAAAAAACGACTAGTAAAAAGCGTATTTTCAAATAATTTTTCGAATAAAAGCCTACTTCTCAATCTCTTTCAGTAGTAAAAAGTTACTATCACCCATAAACGAAGACTGTCAAGGCACTTGTAAAGGTAAATGATGCCCTACAAGTTCTTTAAGCTACATCAATTTCGAAAAAAAAAAAAATCAAAAATTCAACTTACGGAATTTCAATAACATTCAAATATTCTTTTGTCTAACGGCAAACAAAAATAAAATAACAGTAAACAAAAACAAAATGTGTGTGTCAGTGTGTAGATTTTACACATTCACACGCGTTAAATTCATTTAATCAAAATTAATTCGTCGCATGCGTAGGTACGTAAATTCAGAACTACAAAAAGAATCGCTTTTTTTTTCTTTTCTTTTCTTTAAAAAATAATGGAAATAAAAAGGTCCACTTATGTGGATCTCTGGAACGAAGATGTTAAGATTTGCTCCCATATAGTTTGTTTATCCCGAATTTATTTGCATGGTCTTATAAAATAACACTTGATTAGCATTTACTGCACACAGAAAACATGCTTTTTTTCCTTTTTAGCACTAGATTACTATTTCGCTCAATCTGAGAATTTTGTGTACGCAATCTTGCAGGCACGTTTTGTAGATATTGTTGCAGAACACTCTGCTTGTTTCCTGGGTTCGTCATTCTTAAGTCCAGTAGGTGTAGTTCTAGTAAACAGTCCGCTTGTCAGGATGGTAATGTCATTCAGACATCTATAGTGAACGCAGAACCGGTTGGAACCATCCTTCTTCTGGACTAGTCCCTGGGCCTCGCCAATTGTTTTGGTCCAGAAGAAGAATGATTCCACCCTGTTCTGCGTTGACCATAGACGTCTGAATGACATTGCCATCCTGACAAGCGGGCTCTTTACTAGAACATTCTACACCTACTGCACTCAGTGGCATAGCCAGAAATTTTTCAGGGGGGGGGGTTACGACTGCTTCAACTCATATATATGTGTAGGGTGTGTGATAAGGGAGTGAAGAATATACATTCTGTATGACAAAAAATTCCTCATGGGGGGTTATGACCCCCCTAACCCCCCCCCTTGGCTACGCTACTGACTGGACTTAAGAATGACGAACACAGGAAACACTCAGAGTGTTCTGCAACATTTGGTGTCAGAAGTGGGTTCTAAAGATTTTAATTCTCCAGTGCTTGGTGTAGACAAAAAAAAAAAAGAGGACCTTAGAAAACTGATAGAGGAGATGAAAACTGATATAATGAAGGAGATGAAAAGCGAGGTGAAAACCGCACGAGAAGAGATACAAGCCGGAAAAGAAAAAATGAAAGCAACGTATGACAAAGCTGAAACTGGATTGGAACAGATGAAAGCCGATCTGGAAAAGAAAATTGAAGCCGGACGAGAAGAGATGAAAACTGGGTTGGAGAAAAATCAAGGAAAATTGGAGGAGAAGGTAGAGAAAACCCAAGAAAGTTTAGAAGAAATTTAGCGGGGCCGAGAGGAAGTAGAGAAAAGTGTCGCTCCTAGAAGAAACTCTAGCGAAATATGAACAAAGAATTGAAGAAAACGTGAAAGAATTACAAGAGAATGCGAAAATAAGTGAAGAATGTGAAGCTAAATTTGAAGAAAAACTGAACTCTCTCGTCAGGCTGGGGAAGCTACCGGAAAACATGAGGTTGTCATCGCGTCACCCAGCAGTGAAATCAACGACCTATGACGGAAAGACTCCCTGGGAAGCTTACAAGACCCAATTTTTCATTGTCGACAAAGCCAATGGTTGGGATGAGTCCGAGAAAACAAACCAACTGGCCGCTTCCCTCCGCGAAGATGCAATTAACGTATTGCAAGCCATTGGAGAGATGAAGATTGGAGATTTTGACGTCCTTGCAAGTACACCCTCCAAAAAAAGTATTCGAGCAAGAGATAAATTTCCTACGTTTGTTTCGTATATTAAAAATTATTTATCATAAAATATGAATTAGGCTATGTATAAATATGAATTTCCATATTTCTGTCAAGTTGTGCGTTTTTAGAAAACTCAGTTATTATTCACAAATCTCAAGTAGGAAATTTCTCTCTTGTTCGAATACTTTTTTTGGAGGGTGTAAGTTGGAACGAAAATTCGGAGAGAAGTGCCAGAAGGAGTATTGTAGAATACAACTAAAGTCAAGGATACAGTGATCTGGCGGTGGCGAGACCCTTAAAGAACTGGCTTCGGACACATAGGCTGTGTCATCTAGCCCAGAGTTGGGCAAAATACATAAAAAATGTATTTTCGATACAAAATACAAATTACGTTTATTCAAACACAAAAAATTGCAAATTACAAAATACTTTCTAAATTGAAAAAAATACAAAATACATGTATTTTCAAAATACACACAAAATACAAAATACGTCTAAAACTTCAATTAAGAATAAGTATAAACTTTTCTACAGAAACTTCTAGTTTATTTTATTCCAATGTATTTTAAGATGAACAAACAAATGTAATAGTAACTATTTTTTTTTATATACATACATGAATTTTTCCTGGAATAAATTGCATCTTAAAAGGCATGAAAGCAAAACTGTGACAAGTATTTATTGAACGTTATTTTTTAGTGATAATGAATGGAATTGAACTATAAAATTAAATAAATTTCTAAACGAAGATGAGTTAAATTATATTTCTACTTTAAGATGCATTCATAGCCTCACCATGGCACAGTGGTTATGTCATTGAAAATGGTTGACGGCCGAAGTGTGGAGGTCTCGGGCTCGGGTCCCAACGCGCAGCTGTCTATCTAACGGTCTGGATTTTTGGTAGGTTTTCTCCAAATGTAACGTGAATATGCGTTAGAAACCCTTAGAAAGTTCTCCTACCTAGCTGCCCCTCATCTTCGGCAGATTGCCCTAGTATAGTACACAAACACAAGATGCATTCATATATTACTACGAAAGAAAAGTGTGTCATTGTATTTACTTAAAAGTATGCACTTTAATAAACAAATTATGAAAAGGACTTTTAGAAGATGGTACAGTAATACCTATCTAAGACGGACCCTGTATGAAATGGAAACCTGTCTTAACTGGAGAAAACAGTTAGTCCCAGTGGCAGTACATGTTTTTTACTGTATGTTAACCTGTAAGAAATGGAAACTGCTTAACGCAGAAAGGAACTCCATATTTGTCTATTTTTAGGACAAAAAAACCTGTCAAGACGGAATGTACTATCTTTAGCGCAAAAAATTGGCAAACTGGCAACAAAGAAGAATCCAAAATGAATCCCTTAATAGACAGGTGAAGAAATACAGGATGGTTTTTGGATGAAAACAGAAATGCACCAATTCTAAAATGCACTTGTGTTTTCATGTTCATAGCTATTTCTCAAAAAAAAAAAAAAAAAAAACATGGTGAAATGGCTGACTTTGAAATGAACAAATCAATGAAATGGTTTGTTGATGCCAGATCCCGAAATTTACCCATACCTGGACCTTTGGCATAAGCACAAGCTAAACAAATTTCTGAAAGACTTTGGGAAAGAAGATTTTAATTTCAAATGGATGGCTAGAGAAATTTGTGGTGAGGCTGCTGATTTTGATCCAGAAACTGTGAATGACTGGGAAGAAAAAATTGATAAAATTAATCAAAGATTACGATTTGAAAGACATTGCAAATGTCGATGAAACGGGCTTATTCTTCCGAGCTTTACCAGGCAAAACTTTGTGCTTGAAAAACGAAAGCTGTGTAGGTGGAAAGAAATCTAAAGAACTCCTGGCGGGATTTGTTTGTGCATTTATGACCGGAGAAAAAGAAAAAACCGTTGGTCATCGGGAAAAGCAGCCAAACCTCCCTGTTTTAAAAATCTAGCACTGAAAAATCTCCCAGTTGAGTGGAGGTCGAACAGAAAAGCTTGGATGACCGCAAAAATTATGGAAGAGTGGTTGGTTGGTTTCAATTCTAGAATGAAAAAGCAGAAAAGGAATGTTCTATTATTTCTATTTAATGCAACCTATCATCCGCGTGTAGAACTTTCAAATGTAAAACTGGCCTGGTTTCCAGCGAACACTACTAGTGTTACCCAGCCTATAGATCAAGGCATAATTAACATAAAGACAAACTACAGAAGTCAAATGATGCAATCGTTATTAGCGAACATGAAAAGTGCATCCAGTCCTTGGCAGTTAATTAAATCTATAAATGTTCTCGACGTTGTATTGTGGCTAGGAAAAGCATGACAAAAAGTCACTAGTGAAACAGCATGGTAACATGGCAAAAAGTCACTAGGCTCTGTTTTGTGAAAGCAAATTTTCCAGGCGAAAGTAGAGTCAATGAAAATTCATGCAATTCAGAAATTGAAGCTTAACAAACAATGCTAGATGAAAGTGAAATTAAACTGAATGCCTTAGATTTTGTGACATTAGATGACAAATTAGCCACAGGAACACCATTTGGTGAAGTTAAAAAAACTTCTTTTAAACAATACAATTAATAATAATAACAGCAGTGAGGGAAAAAAAGCAAGTTACCGAATCTTGCTATACACTCGTATCCCGAAGCAATACGTTGCATAAAGAACTTACATGAATTTTCTGCCTTCAAAGGCTAAGCGGAAATGCTAAATATTGTATATAATGCAAGAATCACTATAGGAAATCGCATTGTGAGTGCACCGTTAGTGCAAAAAACCCATTTTTGATTATTTCAAAAAATAATTAAAATTAGTTTTTTTTCTTTTTCTGAAATTATACTCTTAATAAATTTTCATTCATTTAATTAAAAGCTATCTTCCAATTACAAGGATTTTCCACTTTTAAAAGGTAAGCGAAAAATTTGATCAAATTATTTGATCTCTCTATTTTTATTTATTTATTTATTTAAAAATGGGTCCCTCTACAAAACGGAAACCTGTCTAGGACGGAAAATTTTGTCGGTCCCTTCGCATTCCGTTTTATACAGGTTTCACTGTATAATAATTCTAAGCACTATGATTTAGAAAAAGAATAATTTGCTTTCAAAAAAACTAGTTTTTCGAACTGATTATCGCTTAGTAAATTTCTTTTTGGAGCAAAGGAAGTAAAATTCTTTTTGGAGCAAAAACCTGCAAAGGAAAAAGGTCTTTTGACAGGAGCACTAGTCGGCAAACTTGTGTTAAATTTCATGAAAAGTTCTTTTACTGCCCGATATGAATTTAGAACTTTCAAAACTGTTGATTTTTCGGAAAGAAACTGCAGCAGTTCAAGTTCAACCGCATTTCGATAATTGGTGGTATATGGTTTGGAGTCATTAAATTCAAACCTATCATCATCGTTCGTTGTAGTTTTATCGTCAACTTCTCTCGTATCACTCTGAAATTACTTATAATTTGATAAGGATAACATTAAAAATTGAAAAATTTATTGAAATGTTTCATTTATTTCATCCAAGCTAATAAAATAAAACGTTAAATTATGTTAAGAAGCATAAATTTAGGGTTCAAGCTCTTAAAGCGAATTCAAACCCATACCTAATATTTTATTATAACATCTACAGACATCAATAGTGAGGTTTGAATTTCTGAGAACTCGAATACGATCCATCCATGATTCTAAATAGCTGATGAGTAAATGATGAACAGTAATGTGCTTATAACAGTTCGCTTAAATCAGAAGCTTTCACAAATGCTGTATTTCTCACATAAAATAAAACTCATCCACAGGCAAAAATTCACTGGAAATGTACGAGGGATATCGTACACAGTGAATCGAGACACAGCAATGAAGAATTTACACACAGCACTTAAAAATCAGCTTTGAAAAGCAAACGCAAATATCGCTTCTATAGCGTTAATACAAAGCGTAACACAGCAAACTCACTCGACGAACACTGTGGATTGGAAGGTTCTAGAGAGTACCATCCATGGAATGTACTAGAACAGACTCAACTATGATTTCATAATAGGAGAGTAATATTAGGATAATATGCATGTTAATGCAGAAAAACTAACTTTACAAGCCCCATTGGGAAAAACGTGCCAAATGACCAAAATGTTACCAAGCTAGGCGACTTTTGGCGAAATATCGCCAAATTTGACCCCATAAAGAAGTCCCTAAAAGTGAAGTTACCGAAGGCCTAGGACCAATATTTCTCGAGATTTCTAGAAATTACTACAGAAATCAATGGGGGAAACCCAAACCTCCGTATCTCCGGTTCTAGTTGACCAATTTTGTTGCAAGAAAGAGCAAAATTTAACTATTTGTGGCGTAGAATACGAATTTTTTACTATTTTAAACCCCAGAACGGAAGGTTGCCCATAAATTCGTAACAGTATGAACTTCACGGTGAAGATCTTTTCACCATAAATGCATTTGCCATGTAGCGTGGAGAGGGGGGAAGGCGTTAGTAAAATGTTGAAAGTCGCACAAGGTTTGCAATTTTTGATAACTGTTTGAATATGTCTGGCGAATAATGTAATTGCCAGCCCAAAATAAATAAATTAGTAACGGAATGCTGTACTTCCACATGTTGTTCCAAATCGCCATTTTAATTCTAAATTACGGTTATCACATACATACAAAAAATCGTCTCGGTCACTGCATATGTTTAACTATCGTCTCCTTAGCGAGAGTCGGGACGTTAAAGTATGAATGAACCCAAGAAAAACAAACGACAAACAGGGCACGCTCATGGATTACGATGCACATCGAAACAGTATTTAAAACAGTGAAATATAGTTGGAATATAATTGGCGAAGATTGTAAAATAGTAGGTGATTTTAAGTTAGATATTGATTCCAAATATGGGTTCCATGGAACAAGGAAGAAAAATACGGCACACTCATCAATAATGATACACTTTCCAACTTAATAGAATAATTAAGAAAAATAGGGACGACGCATAAATTATGATACGCTTTTAATATATAGTACTTTAGTGCGTATTTAAAATCGGAAAGTGTTTCAGATTTTCTTACTTTTTTTCTTTTAATCTTTTCTCTTTCTCTCTCTCTCTCTCTTTCCTTTTTTTTTTTTTTACTTCCTTGTACGGAGTATAAGGAAGTAATGTGATCCGAAAAATTTCGGGGGCCAAATTTCGACGAAAAAACCGATTTTGAATACCTCTAAATTTAATTTTAATTTTTTTTCGATGCATCTCATCGTAAGTAGGGAATGCAATCCCGATCCCGCGGGAACGGGATCCTGCGGGATCCCGCAGAAATGTTTGCGGGACTAGGATCGTAATCCCGCGGGATTGACACTGAGAAAAAAATTACTATTTATTACAATTTCACGCTGCTTTCCGATTCAATAGGCCGAAAAGTTTTGCATATTTATGTCTCTTAATCTAACAATAAAAGAATCAATAATTACAAATTTTAATTCAAAGTTCTATTTTTTTTTAATTATCTTCCAATGGGAATCTGGATCGAACACCTAAATCTAAGCATTGTAATCTAAATTTTTCGCAAAATTCCCATTCTCCAAATGAACTGAAATATTTCATACTATTTTATCTCTTAGCGAAAAGTCAGCAATTAATTATAAAAAGTTTTCATTTTAGTGTTTAATTTTTTGTTATATAATCCACACTTTTAATTATTTTACTAAAATTAAATCTAGACTAGGAAATGATTCATTAGATTTGCTCGATTTTGCCCATTCTTTTCTCATCAACTAAGAAGAAAATAACGTAAATATGTGAACATATCTATAAAGTGTATATTTTTGCAAATTCCTCATTTTTAGCAACTAACATAAGACATATAACTTAGTATATTATTCTGAGTATCATGGTTATATTTTCATATTCCTGTAAGTTTTTGTATTAATTATCTCATGATTAATTATTATTATTAAAGTTAAACTTCATAGTGCTTAAAATCTTACTTTTTTCTACTTTTCTCTGTTGAAATGAAGTCCTAGCTAAATGAAATGTCAATCCTGCGGGATCCCGCGGGATCAATGAATCTCAATCCCGAAATCCCGCAGGACGAAAAACAGTGCGGGATTGCATTCCCTATCGTAAGCTAGGGTGCACGATCATATAAACGCGTCTGCAACTCATTTTCACCAGCGGCGAGTCTATTTTGCCAGTTTTTCCATGTCGTCTGTACGTACGTACGTATGTATGTAACTCGCATATCTCAAAAACTATTCGTCGTAGAATATTGAAATTTTATGTTTAGGATTGTTCTATGATCTAGTTGTACACCCCCCTTTTGGTCTCAATCGATTGGATAGTTTATGTACAGGACCGCCCAAAAGATTCGAAATACATTACGCTCTATGGGCCGAAATTCAGTAAACTCGCATATCTCAAAAACTATTCGTCGTAGAATCTTGAAATTTTATATTTAGGATTCTTCTATGATCTAGTTGTGCACCTCCCCTTTTGCTTCCATTTGACTGGATAGTTTATCTACAGGACCGCCCAAAAGATTCGAAATACATTACGCTCTATGAGCCGAAATTCATTAAATCGTATTTTCGGGGTATTAGGCTATTTCAAACGAGTCAGATGTGATATATGCTGTTAAGAGTTGCATAATGAATTTCTCCATTTAAAAAAGTGTCTTTATCATGTATAGTTCTACTACAGGAACACTCAAAAGATTTGCAATACATTATGGTCAATGGCAATTTTAGGGGCATTCATCCATTTCAAGCACAATACCGTCCTACTATATAACTTAGATAATGGTCCGACCACGGTCACGTGCCTCCTTAATGAACTACGCGAAAAGTCGCCAAGCTTGGCGACTTTTGGTGTACGGGTGTAAGGGGAACTGACGTCTGTAAATTGGGTTGTCTCAGCGGTAGCTATTACACACGTGTTACCCTTCAAATACATTTATTAAACACTTAACAATTAACTTTACAATACTAAAACTTTACAATAAAATACGAGACAGGTGCAAAGAGCAGTAAAGTTCCTGCTGCACGTGGGCAGCTGAAAGAGTAAGAACGCTGCGTGCTGCAAGCGATGGGTACAGAGGTGGAAGCAAAGCGGGAAGTGGAATGTCTTTGGTCTCTAGTTCACTTCACATTCTCCCGCAAAGCGGGAGCTTGGTGGCTCAGCGGAGTTGAGTTGTTGTGCCATGGAGCTAGTCCTTGATTATTCGATTCTTTCGAGGTAAGGCTGCGTGCAAAAGCCCTGCGCGCAGTCGCCGCAGGTGTACGTATTTAACTCTCAAATCTTAAAACTATTAGTCGTAGAATGTTGAAATTTCATATATAAGATTGTTGTGCATCTCGATTTTTGGTTCCAATCTACTGGAGAATTTATTTACAGGACCACCGAAAAGAATTTCAATACTTTAATTTCTCTGGACATCTTCAATATAATACAACTGTAGACAGTCATTGTTTGGTACATGCCCAAAATCTCACCGTCTGTCGTCGACCTTGGCGAGTTTTGCCCAAATATAGCGATAGTCAGTCATTTGGTCCATGTCCAAAATATCGCCATTTGTGATCGTTCTTGGCGAGTTCTGGCGAAATATCGCCAAATTTGGCGAATTCTTATCGCCAAATTTGGCGAAAAGAATTTCAGTACTTTAATGTCTATGGACTTCTTCAATATAATACAACTGTAGACAGTCATTGTTTGGTACATGCCCAAAATCTCGCCGTCTGTCCTCGACCTTGGCGAGTTTTGGCAAAATATCGCCAAATTTGGCGATAATCAGTCATTTGGTCCATGCCCAAAGTATCGCCATTTGTCATCGTTCTTGGCGAGTTTTGGCGAAATATCGCCAAATTTGGCGATAATCCGTCATTGTTTGGTTCCTGCTTAAAATCTCGCCAAATGTCGTCGACCTTGCCGAATTTCGCCAAAATATCGCCAAATTTGGCGCCAAAAGTTATTTCGTATTTTGTATAACTCTAAAACTTTAACCCGTGGAATTTTGAACTTTTGAATTTAGAACTATTGCAATATCTGACTGTTTTCAATATGTTTTTTGACTGCAATTGACTGGGAATTTATTTACAGGGTGAGCCAAATCACTTTAAATACATTAAGGTGTATGGATGCATTCAATTCATTGAAAGTCTGTGGTCAATGACTACTTTGGCTATACCCAAAATCTCGCAAACTATCTCAAGCTTGTCGGCTTTTGGTGAAATATTGCCAAATTAAGTGTCAGAAGATCTTTCAAACTGAACTCAGCTTGGCGATATCGAAATATTTGGTTAGAAATCGCTAAACTTTACTATTACTGATATTTTATCTCTTTCAAACAAATAAGTTTAGATGAAGTGCGTCGAAAATATATTTTTGATTTAATAGACGTGCAAGGAAGTCATGTGTTGTCCACATCAGATTTTTTTTTATATATGCTCCTGTAAAACTGTAAAAGTTTTATTTCTTTAAACCTCCATATCAGAATTATTTTCCCTGGCCATGGATAATAGCATGTGTTAAACATTTGCTTCCTCTCAACCACTATACAGTGTGTCCCACCTAAATAAAGCCACCTTCATTTTTTGCTGTAACTGAATGCGAAACAGACGAATAAAAACGAATCAAATATATTAAGAAAGTATTCACAAAAATATGTATTTACAAGGCAAAAACTCACTCCCTGCCCCACCTGGGCAAGAATAAAAAAGAAATGTTTATTAAAAGAGAAAAAATAAAATGTTCCGCTGAAATAAAGCCAGCAATGTTAATAGCTAATATATTCGTCATGTTTACATGTAACTTTTAGTAGTTGATGTAACATATCATTTCCCAATCCTTGGAACACGGTAACATCAGTGATCACGGTAACATCATAACCCCAGTGTTCAAAGATGCTGGCATTCAGTTCTGCCACAGACTGAAAGTGTCTATGGCAGACGCTTTCAGTCTGTGGATGGAAGTGATAAGTTCAGTTAGTAAATGGATTTAAATAGAATTTGTTGGTAATCAGTAGCTGTTATATGGCCTGAAGGAAAAGCCAGGATAAGTTTAGGCCAGAGCCTTATTATCGCATGGGCAATCCGGTTCTAGATGACCGACTAGGGGCCCCGGCTCGAAAGGGGCCCCCAATATCAACTGTTGTTCTGAAATATTCTTTTTCATATCAAAATTTTATCAAAAATAAAACAAATTTCATAGATGGGGGCCCCCAAATTCATCAATGCCCGGGGCCCCAGTTGATCATAATCAGGCTCTGGTTTAGGCAAAGCCTCTCCACACCGTATAATGAGCTTCCATCTTGTCTTTTAGAGGCACTTGTCTTTTAGAGGAAATTTTCTCGTGCCATGTCAGTAGAACGCAACCAAGTGTGGACGATGCAAATTATTCTTTTTCGTATTTATTTTCATGAGACCATAACCCGACACCACTGATCCTTCCGGGTTCGATGATATTTAGCCAAATCTACTCTTTGCTTGTGGAAATGTCCAGGAGCTGTTGTTTCGTCTCCAAAAGACGGGAAAAGATTTCTCGAAGAATCCACATAAGGCGGAAATTTTGATTACGTCATAGAATAGAAATATTAGGCTATTATACATGGTAATGCAGAAAAAGTATCTTTAAAGGCCCCATTGGCAAAATTGCGCCAAATGACCAAAATATCGCCAAGCTTGGCGACTTTTTTTTGAAATATCGCCAAATTTGGCGCCAAAAATAAGTTGCCAAAAGTGAAGTTACGGAAGGCTTAGGACCAAAATTTTTGTCGAGATTTCTAGAACCGCCATAGAAAAATCAATGGGGAAACCAAAACCTCCGTATCTCCGGTTCTAGATGACCGATTTTGATGCAACAAAAAGCAAAATTTAACTATTGGGAGCGCAGAGTACGAATTTTGAACTATTTTGAGCTCCAGAACAGCGGGCTTCCCCAAAAATTCGTAACAATATTTAGATTAATGTTGGATGAATTCTTATGGATATGCATTTTATTTAAAACTAGCTGAAGTACCCGTCCTTGACGGGTTAGTGAATGCAAATTTCCAAAAAGCAAGAACTTCCGTCAGCATTGTAGGAGTACACAGAATAGATGTAGTATGTTGCCAAAGTAAAGAAAGCGAAGTTATAATTTTTATGTATTGATAAAATACATTCGCTTTAGTCGTAATTATGGGATGCGCGAACGAATTTTTACGCATATTGAAATAATTTTCGCAAAATCTCAAAATTTAATCAACATTTTTGAAAATTTTGAAGCCTAGAATTTAAGTTGAATGACAACCTATCCTGTCACCCAAATTCGTTTCATTCCCTGCAGTCTTTATTTCGTGATGCTGGAACAAATTTTCAGCATTTTAAAACGATTTTCGAAAAATCTCAAAATGTAATCAAAATATTTTAAAAATTCAACGCCTATAAATTAAGATTAGCAACTACCTATCATATCACTAAATTTCGTATCATTCGTATTAGTCGTTATTACGTGATGTTTGAAGAAATATAAACGCATTTTGAGATAATTTTCACAAAATCTCAAAATGAAATAAAAATGTTTAAAAAATTGGACTCCTATAGTTTATGTTGAGCAACCATCTATCGTGTGACCAAATTTCATATCATTCGCTTTAGTCGTTATTACGTAATGCGGGAACAAAGATTCACTCAGTTTTAAACGATTTTCACAAAATCTCGAAATTTGATCGATTTTTTTTTAATTACATGCTTATAGTTTAAGGTGAGTGACCACCTATCATTTCACCAAATATCATTTTTTCACCTTCGCAGTTTTACGTGATGTGCGAACACAAATTTACGCTTTCAAATGATTTTCGCAAAATTTCAAAATCTAATCAAGATTTTTTTTTAATTCGACGCCTATGTTTTAAGTTGACTGACCACCTATCATGACACCCAATTTCATATCATTCGCTTCAGTCGTTTTTACGTGATGCTTGAACACAAATTTACGCAGTTTGAAAGGATTTTCGCAAAATCTCAAAATCCAATCAAGATTTTATAAAAATTGGACGCCTATGTTTTAAGTTGAGTGACCACCTATCATGACACCCAATTTCATATCATTCGCTTCAGTCGTTTTTGCGTGATGCCTGAACACAAATTTACGCAGTTTGAAACGATTTTCGCAAAATCGGAAAATCTAATCAAGATTTTTTAAAAATTCGACGCCTATGTTTTAAGTTGAGTGACCACCTATCATGACACCCAATTTCATATCATTCGCTTCAGTCGTTTTTACGTGATGCTTAAACAAAAAAAGCGTCACGGACAGAATGACAGAATGACAGAATGACAGACAGACAAACTTTTTTTTGAGGGTCGCATCGGAATCCCGGGTGCTTGAAACGGATAGAAATCGCAAAATTTTTGAATTCCAAGAAATGTACAGACTAAAGTCTAATTTTATTTATATAGATTTTGCAAATTACTCGAAATTGGTGAGAGAAGGCACTGCTAGATAAGAATTTCAGTGGCAGTAAAAAAAAGTGCATTATTATTTATGTACTAGCTGAAGTACCCGTCGTTGACGGGTTAGTACTGAATGCAAATTTCTAAAAGCAAGAACTTTCGTCAGCATTGTTGGAGTACACAGAATGGATGTAGTATGTAGCCAAAGTAAAGAAAGCGCAATTATAATTTTTATGTATTGTTAAAATATTACAGGTTAGAGAGTAACTAAGTAATATCATTTCATTCGCTTTAGTCGTAATTATGGGATGCGTGAACGAATATTTACACATATTCAAATAATTTTCGCAAAATCTCAAAATCTAATCAACATTTTTGAAAATTTTGAAGCCTAGAATTTAAGTTGAATGACAACCTATCCTGTCACCCAAATTCGTTTCATTCCCTGCAGTCTTTATTTCGTGATGCTGGAACAAACATTTTAGCATTTTTAATCGATTTTCACAAAATCTCAAAATGTAATCAAAATATTTTAAAAATTCAACACCTATAAATTAAGATTAGCAACTACCTATCATATCACCAAATTTCGTATTAGTCGTTATTACGCGGTGCTTGAAAAAATATGACCGCATTTTGGGAGAATTTTCACAAAATCTCAAAATCTAATAAAAAGTTTAAAAAATTGGACACCTATACTTTATGTTGAACAACAACCTATCATGTGACCAAATTTCATATCATTCGCTTTAGTCGTTATTACGTAATGTGTGAACAAAAATTTACTCAGTTTGAAACGATTTTCGCAAAATCCCAAAATCTGATCAGTTTTTTTTAGATGCTTATAGTTTAAGGTGACCACCTATCATTTCACCAAATACCATTTTTTCACCTTTGCAGTTATTACGTGGTGTGCGAACACAATACGCAGTGTGAAACAATTTTCGCAAAATCTCAAAATCTAATCAAGATTTTTTTTTAATTCGACGCTTATGTTTTAAGTTGAGTGACCACCTATCATGACACCCAATTTCATATCATTCGCTTCAGTCGTTTTTACGTGATGCTTGAACACAAATTTACGCAGTTTGAAACGATTTTCACAAAATCTGAAAATCTAATCAATATTTTTTAAAAATTCGACGCCTATGTTTTAAATTGAGTGACCACCTATCATGACACCCAATTTCATATCATTCGCTTCAGCCGTTTTTACGTGATGCTTAAACAAAAAAAAGCGTCACGGACAGAATGACAGAAGGACAGAATGACAGAATGACAGACAGACAAACTTTTTTTTGAGGGTCGCATCGGATTCCCGGGTGCTTGAAACGTATAGAAATCGCAAAATTTTTGAATTCCAAGAAATGTACAGACAAAAGTCTAATTTTATTTATATAGATTTGTTGAGTAATTAGTTGGTTTAATAAATGCTAAAATGAAATAGCTGAAACTGTAAAAGATTTAATTATTTAGGAAGAAATTTAGATATTTAGCAAAAATATTTTTAATAATATATTGAGAGTTAATGAGCATAATTAAAGTGTAACCACATTTTAGTATTAACATTCTAAACGATTGACATTATTGTTTATTATTGGGTGATATATTTATCTAAAAATTGAACCATCTCTGATCACCTACCAAAAATCCGAAATATTAATTCTCGAATTCTGTTCCTCAGAACAAGAGTTTAAATTTCATGTGTTTCCCTGCTATTACTTTTCCCCCCTTAACTAAAACCAAAGCCACCCGTTTTCTTATATTTCAACTATACCCGTGAACGTGATATATTTATCTAAAAGAGCATGTGTTAATTAAAATGTATGCAGTGAATATAAATATGAATAAAGATATGTCTAAAAAGATATTAGTTGTTACTTGAGTAAGCAAAATTTATGGGTTTTGTGGAACCTGTAATGTAGCAATTATCAGATAAAATTTTGATATCTCTTTCAAATTTCAGAATGTCAACTTAGTGCTAACGACAAACAGATCATGGGCATTATTCATAAATATTATTAAACTGGTTGTTTTATGAGTAATTTTTCTTTCATATTTCATTTTAATTAATTTAATAACTTATCCTCTAAGTATCATCAAATTGTTAACAATTCACCAAAATTAATACAAGAAAATTCGTCCATCTAAAAGAAAGTTATGTATTGCAAAATTTAAAGAATTTATAGCTTGGCTTTGTAAAAAAGCTTACCCCTTAAAATTTACACCGCTCACCAACAGCTCACTTACACTGGCCTCCAAAAGTTAAGGAACAACCGTTTTTTTTTTTTTTTTTTTTTTTTCGCCTATTTGCAAATGAATAAGTGTAGAAACACCACATTTGTATGACATATGCACAAAACAGTTATGTATTGACTGCAACATAGACATTTATATAAGAAAAACGTAAAAATAGTTTACCCACCCGCAAAAAAAAAGCAATCTCGCTGGAAAAGTCCATTCCTGAAACAATAACACATCACAGTTTTATGTGGTAAAATGCCATAGAAACATTATATTATAAAAATTAATTTTAATAAGGGATATGCCCACCCCTAGCTTGAATGCATTAGCGGCATCGACTGTCCATGCTGTCAATCAAGTTGTCAGTTATCGAAATGGGAAGCAAAGACCTGACATGAAGTGAGCTTTGTTCCAGCTCTCCTAAAGACCTTGGAGGTGGACTTAAAGCAGCAACCTGTCTGCCAAGATAGCCCCAAAGATGCTTTATCGGATTCAGGTCTGGAGATTGAGCTGGCCATTCCATTCGCTGTAAACCGAGACCCTCAAGATATTCCTCAACAACTTCAGCTCGGTGAGGCCATGCATTATCATCCATCAGAATGAAATTATTGCCAATTGCACCGGCATATGGGCTACATATGGATCAAGGATATCATACCGATATCTCACACCAGACAGAGTTCCTCCCTGGAGCACATGCAGGTCAGTGTGACCACCTAGTGAGATCCCTGCCCAAACCATTATTCCATCGCCTCGGTAACTGTGTCTTTAAATAATGTTGGATTGGTGGTATCTGGTGCTTTGTTCCCTCCAGATCAGCAGATTTCCTGGATCGCTCTGCAGTGTAAATCTGGACTCGTTTGTAAAGAGTCTGGTCCAGGAAATATGTTCTCTCGCCCAAGATAAGCGGGCACTTCTCTGTCGTCCGTGGAGGGAGACACACACAACTGGTCACCTTGCAAAGTGACCTGTATTGTGAAGACACCTTCGCACCGTACTAGCAGATATTCTTCTCCCTGATGTTACAGAGAGCTCTGCGTGGCACAGAAATACTTCTCCTTCGGACCGAAAGAGCTATAAAACGATCTTCTGTAGGTGTTGTAGCTCGTGGTTGGCCTGGAACATGTCTTCTATACATAGAAGCTTCGGTTTGATATTGATTCCAGAGATAGGGGAGCACACTGCGAGATATTAAGACGCCTAGAATCATCACCTTGCGGCAACTCCATTTCCATCCATCCGACCGACTGCCAACTTAACAAATAGGGCAAACGGCTTCTCTCAGACATTGCTCGACCCTACTGCCTATTGTCAATGAATCAACAAAAATTACACGCGTAATTACGAAAGCCTGATATTTGCATATTTTTTTCTCATTTATATGTGCCCGTTCTTTTCTATTAAAAAAATGGTAGCTATCATTTTGCAGAAATTTCTATAAAGTTCATTTTTATCATTTATATAAACTATGAATTTTATTTTTAGTGTCATTTTTTTATAGTGAGTTTCGGAAAACATCCCAGACAGCACAGCAAACTTGCATCAAACTTGCAGCAAGCTTGATTTATCAAGTCAATAAGCTTGAATTAAGCTTGAAAATTCCAGTCGTGTAAGCTTGATGCAAGCTTGAATCAAGTGTTCTAGTTTACACTTGCCCAGCTTGACATTTCAAGCTTGAATCAAGCTTGACATTTCAAGCTTAATTTCAAGCATAAAAAATTTCTAAATACACGGGGCGCCCGCGCCCCACATACTTTATTTTTCCGCGCATTTCCCCGCTCTATGCTATAATTTTAAGTTATTTTAATCTGTTTCCATCAAACGTCGACGGCTGGGTTTGATCCCGGGACCTTTCGATTAGTAGCCGAGCGCGTTATCCGTTCAGCCACCAGAGCCTTGTGCACCTATGACTAAAGTTTGAAGTAAATTATTAAGCGGTTTTCTGGCCATATTGATAAGTGGGCGATATGTTATTTTTTTTTTTCCATGGGATACATCAAAATTAAAATAATTTTATGTGTGATTTAGAGCCTCTACTAATAGGGAAATAAACATAATATAAACTTAAGAGCAACACATGTTTTAAAACTTTCGCAACACTCATGAGCAATACTGCCGCTGGCCAAAATCGAGACAAACGACTGATTTTGAAATCAATTTCGTAGTATAATTGTATTTTATTTTGAAGAATTTCCATATTTGGAAATATAGAATGGGTTTACTTAACACAAATTTTGTGTTAAGTAATCTGAAATCAAAGAAACAGATAGTTAAACGTTACTTCGAAATGCTATATCACAGTTGCTAACATAACATGTATGTAATACAAACACTTTAGTCATTTTTGTAAATATTTCTTATAATAACAAATAATTGAAAAATTTTGCTATTTTGTAACGCTAAAAATTCTCTTTACAAATGTGGTTAGTTATTTTCCTACATATATTGGTATGCTATATCGATATAGAGCATTTCGAAGAATTAAAAATAAGTTTAAATTAATTTATACAAATGTAAATTTGAATTATTTTCATTATTCATACTTTATAATTAAAAAAAATATTCAACTTCTGATTTTTTTTTTTATCCTTTGTAATTTTTTTTTAAATTACAAAAGAGTAAGATGTAAGATTTTTGGGCCCTAAAATCTGTAGGCCCTGGGCAGTTGCCCCGTTTGCCCTGCCGGTAATATGGCACTGGTAAAAAACCCATCCCCGTTAAAACACATCTTTTACGAACTTTCAACAAATTGGCTAGAAAATTAATGTCCATTATCTTTCACAGATGGCGCCATCACCGCATTTTGCAAGTCAAAATCCAGCTTAAGCCAACCTTGCATTGCCAAGCCAAATCTCAAGCTTGATTTAAGCTTATGTGCTGTCTGGGATGTTGCTCCTTATCTTTTGGTGGCTAGTGTATTTATTCCCGTAAACCATTATAAATAATTGCAATTCTTTTACGCGGCCCTGAAAAATAGCGTACCTTGGACATTCAATATCGATAGACCAATCTAAATAATAAACGTGTTGTTCGTAACGACTCCGGATCGACTCATCGCTGCCGGTTGGTGCATCTGCTGCCATGTTGAAATTTGATACAAACGACATTTTTATCGCTTACTAAAAGCAAAAAAATTTTTTAAAGTTCGAAAGATCTGTAAAAATTAACCTTTTTCAAACTTGCAGCTATTTTCAATTCTAAATATCTAGCGACATATCACGTCTCGAAAAAGTAGAGAGAAAAACGAAGCACAGAGAGAAAAAGCGCAACAGATTGTTTGGTAGCGACATCTACGAATTATATTGTTAACTAAGTCATTAAAAGCAGATTTCTGCTTTACCCAAGGAATAATTCAATACAAAATTCATGTATAATTGAAGCCATATTTTAACTAACCAAATTTATTAATTTACTATAGTAAAAAAAAAAAAAAAACTGTAAAATCATTCATTATAATTTATATTGTACTAATTTTATTTATTTAAGTACGAATGCATGTACGAGCGAAAGTTTTATTGTTACAAAGGAAAATATTTTTAAAGAAACAATACATTGCAGCATGAATATAGTGGTAAATATCTCGATAGGTTATTTTTCTCTTCAACGGTAATCTCCCCAGCCGTCCCTTCAAAGAGATTTTGCTACTAACAATTGCATTTATTAAAGTATCGATTTTAAACGAAAAAGTTAGTTATAGAATTACTTTAGTATGTTGCAAATTTCGGTCCGAAGAGGCCCGTGTGCCATAGATTGCACATTTTGACCGCGAAGCGGCCATCGACGGCCAAAACTGGTCGCCGAAGGCGGCTAGTCTAAATAATAAAAGCCGTTGTCTGTCACAGTTCCGGGATCGACCCATGGATCGCGGCGCATCTGCGGCCATGTTGAAATTTTGATTAAAATGACATTTTTATCTCTAACTAAAAGCAAAAACTTTTTGTACAGTTAGAAAGCTCTCTAAACAATTAACCCTTTTTTAACTTATAGCTACTTTCAACTCTAAATATCTAGCCAGATATCACGCCTTGAAAAAGTAAACAACCAAACAACATACACAGAAGCGACTTGATTCATTCCTTGATTCTTTGAAAAAAAATCACGGAACATAATCTCGCGCGTAGATCGTTTTGATGACGCTATAGAGGCGTCATACTCCTTTTGCGTGACAAGCAATGGAAGGGTAGTTTTATTTAATATTTAAGTTCTATTTAACTGAATAATTTTGATAGGTTTTGGGCAAATTTATTCAGAATGTGCAAAATTTTGATTGCACAACACTTAAAGACCTATTTGAAGGAATTCTTTTTCAGAAATTGGCAACACTCTTTTAGATGAGGACGTAAACGTATATTGTTTTTGGAAGTCACGTTTTTTTTTTTTTTTTTTTTTTTTTTTTTTCCATTGCTCTCGCCGGAGTGTTTTTAAATGTTAACTGATAACTGATTGACAAGTACCTTTTACGTGTGTTATTTTACAAAGTTCTAATTGTTTTATCTTTTATATAAACACCAGTTTCTTTTTCTTTTTTTAAATGTGTATGTGAATGTTTTCGCATAGCAAGCCTTTAAATAGACATCATATGAAACAGCAGTTAGAAATTTGCTGCTCAGTCACCTACTGTTAATAAAAGTGAATGTTTGTTAATCTGTATCTGCGAGACTGCCAGACAAATCTATAGCACGCAGAGCTATGAAAATTTGAACATATAAGCCCATGAGTTTCATAATGTGCACCTGAGACTCAGAATTTTAAAATTTTAATTACTTTTTCAGTTATTAATTTAAAAACATGTTTAATATTCCATGCACGGCGAATCTCGCCCGGATAAAATGATTTATGCTCTTGAAATAAAACAGAAACGCTATTTGCAGAATCACGTGCATTTGAAAAACATAGAATGGCATGGAAATTGCGGCAGTTTTACGCCAAATTAAAAAGCATTAGAAAGAATTAAGTCCTAGATGTGTTTCTTAAAGCTCATAAATTTCCAAATCCTACTAATATTTTAAATGTGTTTCTTTGCGCGTTTGGATGTTCTTTACTCAATCACGCAAAAACGACTGAACGGATTTGGATAAAGTTTGAAATGAAGATAGCTAATACATTGGATTAGGAACCATATAGGGGGCATACAGCCAAACATTCATACATATATAGCATAAATAGTTCTTTTACAGGAACATGCAAAATAATTCTAATACATTACGCTCTGTGGGCATCTCTGTAACTACTAAACGGATTCTAAAACTTTTTTCACCAATAAAAAGCCGCACTATTCCTGATTCATATAGGTTAAAATTCATGCATATAGAATAAGTAGTTTTTTTTTTTTTTTTTTTTTGCAGGAACACTCAAAATAGTTCGCAAATATTGTTTAACTGCCTCCATTCGTCAAATTCGTAAAAAAGGGATCTAAAATTAGTAACTCTACATGTGTCATGTACACAGTGGCGCACCCAGGATTTTAGTTTAGGGGGGGGGGCTGGTCTACATACAAATACTACTGAACTCGGTTATAGTGACCTCGATTAGTTAAAACTCTCTTATAAAGACGAAATATTCGGTACCACTTGACTGTTCCATAGAACACAAGCAATGTAACTCGTTATAGAGTCATAAATAATTATCTGATTTTTCAGTGACGTTGTAGCCGAGTTTAACAGTGTTTCATAAACTAACTGTAAGCATTTATTTAAAAACTTTTTAAAGTAAATGCCTTTTTTAGTTAGAAATAATTTGAAGACAATTTAAAAAAGAAAGAAAGAACAACAACAACAAAAAAATTCATTGGCGACAATTTTCAATCTTTAAAACTTTTCACTTCTAAATTTCTACCGTTAGGGGGGGCTTCAGCCCCCATAGCCCCCTCCGTGGGTGCGCCTATGCATGTACATGTACTTCATTTAAAATAAATAAAAAATAAATCATGTTTATATACAGGCATTTTTGTCTATAGCATAAGAGTCATCAAACTATTTCTTTTTTGTTATTCACACAAGCTTCATTTCTGCCTGCCTGTCTAAAGCCGAAGCGGACGAAGTCGCGGGTAGAAAATAGTGATAAATATAAAAAAATCATAATGAGTTATTCGTGGACATCATTTAAAGAACTGATGAAGAATTCCTCTATGGATCCTATTAGAAAACATACATTAAAAAAAATATTCTGTAGACAGTACGACTTTCTTTAAAAAAAAAAAAAAAAAAAAAAAAAACAGAGCTTCAATCCCCCCCCCCCTTGCGGAAAATTGTGAGATTTCTAGATGCTCAAAATATTCCAGGGGGCGCAGAGCACGCTCGAGCATCCCTTTAGCTACAAGCTTGACATGACTATTTAAGTTTCCCGAAAGGTAAATAATTCAATGGGCTAACAGGCAGGGCCCGATTAACCTCTGAAGTGAGGGGAAGCTCAGTCTCATTTCGGGCCCCCCATCACCTTTTTGTTTGGGAAAAGTAAAGTTTTAATGATTTTCTTTCATAAAAATATTTTATTCATAAAAAAAAATTCCATTGATTTAATTAGTTCTAATGATTTCCTTTGAAAAAAGCATTTTATTCATTAATTTGAAAATTTCCTTTGATAAAAATATTTTATTCATTAATCTTCATAATAGTTTAGTTCATTGTAACGACATTTTACAGTATTTTTGAAATTACTTTAAACATTAACAAATAACTAAAAACATTTCATTACGTTACTGGAACATTAAACTTTATTAATTTAGTCCTATTTTTCATTAGGCATGGCTTTTTTCAGGAATTCTTTGTTTGTTTTGATGACATCATAAAAATCACAACACAGAAGTTGAGAATAAAGTTTGACATTTAGAAGATGTTTAACCATGGGCGCCTGCAGTATAGGGCAAGGGGGGGCAATGCCCCCCTGGATTTTTGTATGCAGTGTTTTCCCTTGCTTTTTTGCTCTTTCCAACATGGTAACCATACGTTGAAGTAGTCTTTGCCCCTTCTTGAGTAGTCTTTGCCCCCCCCCCTGGAGTAGTCTTTGCCCACCTGGGAAATATTCTGCCGGCGCCCATGTGTTTAACATTACATATTAAAAGTCTACCCCTTTCTGCCGGCCAAATATTCCCCATAACAGAAAAAAAACTCTCAACCACAGTAGATGTCCCAGGCAAAGACATCGCAAACAACTAATTTAGAAATGTTGCGACATGAAATATCAAGACTTCTGAAAAGCGCCACTTCTCTTCATTAAAAATGTTTACAATAACTTAAAAGATCATTTAAAAACAAAATTTTGAATTTTTATCGCAGTTTTTCAGTCATTTTCAGCCCCCTCTTCAAATTCTGAGGGGAAGCTCAAGCTTCACGAGCCTTTTCAGTAATCAGGCCTTGCTAACTGGCACGAGCGTGTTGCTTCCCAGAAATGATCTTTGATATAGAATGCTCTGTGGGGCGCAACGTTACTCGGTCGCTGGGTGCCGGCGGAGCATATAAAGATAAGCTTGGAAACAGCACTGGTCATAGAAAGGAATTTTCCCCCGCTGTATTTTTTTTTGTTTTTTTGTTTTTTTTGTTCAGTGATGAGACAATCAGGTTAAATCTGGGTTCGGTGGTAGATGAAACTCCCTGAAGAGACTCGGCAGATTTTTATGTTTGATGGTGCTCAAGGAAATGGCTATATCCCCCTCATCCAGCCTTTCCATAGCCATTATATATGCTACACACAGCAAGGGGCCTCTACTTTCTTGATCTACTACTTGCTATCTATTTTTAGCAAGCATTTACCCTTCATCGAAATCTTACACAATAATTTTGAGTTGATTCATCACAAATTCGATTAATACCGTCCTTTCTCCATAGAAATAAATCCGCTCTACATCACTCAAACAGAAGGCCTTTGAGAATGATTTATTTCGTGTACAATGGAGGACGGGGGGGGGGGATCAGACTTATCAGTAAAGCTTTGGAGAGCATGGAGTGGGTAGTGGGGGTAGAGAGAGAGAGCCGCGAATTCCAGGATTGGCCATTGGGAAAGACTGCGATATCACGTGGCTGAAAAGGGGGAGGGGGGCTTCATGCTCTCTGAGTTCTCAAGTTCCAAGGCGTGGGCGTCATTGGCAGACGATCACCGGACACAGAAAAAGTACCTGAAGAGTTCTCGCTCTTTAAAACACAAGCTTCAGAATTCTATTGGGTAAGTATTTTATCATTTTGAAGTTCCCGTGAGCGTTTGTTTCCTTTATTTGGACATAGATAGAATGCGCGCTTTGGATCGGCTGGAGACGGGTTTGTTCCTTTCTGAAAAGGAGATAACGCTCGTAAACGCGCGTGTTACGTCACCGTCGTCTGTCGGAAATGAAGTAGACTCAATGTTTACCAGCGAAAATGAACGACTCTCTCCTCGCACTTCTGGGAAACTCATAAATTGGTTCTCATCAGCTGTGCAGCCACAGCATGTTTATTATTTAAGTGAAAGACTTTTAAGTGTTAAAACTTTGAATTAGCATTATTTAAAAATAAAAGCACATTTTGTAAGTTTCATCCCCCTCCCCTGGCAGTCTTTTATAAACGTTTAAAAATGATATTTATAAAACTTTTTTAAATGTGAGTTCCTTGAGAAATTGGGTAAAGCAAAGAGAAATAAATAAATCATTATTGTGTACTAAATTGCGTACTTTTATTTATTCTTCTTCACAAAAATACAAAAACTAAAAAAAATAAATATGAATTTAGTTCTAGAATAACTTGTTTTTCGAAAGATAACAGTGTTTTCAACTGGTGGTCCGCGAAGCAAATCATAGCTGGAAAAAAAAAAAAAAATACTGTTCAAACATTGGCTAAAAATCACATTAAACCCAGAAAGGTTGAGATCGAACGCATGATTCTTTACCTAATTATTACGTAATTGAATTTTATTTATTTAATGTGCACGTTTTTATTTCAAATAATTTTTTATGCTTAGTTCATTTTTCAGTGTATTTCTCTGCATTAACAGTTTATAGGCGTATTTATCACCCCCCCCCCCCACTCTCCGGCCAGTAGCGGATCCAGAAAAAAATTCTGGAGGGGGCACAAAGCATCTTTTGTTGCATTTTTCTTATAACACTTGAATTTACAAATTAACTTAATCTTCTATAGTGTAAACTTATGCTTAGTTCCTCTGGGAGAGGCACGTGCCGCTGTGCCCCCCCTCCCCTCTGATCCGCTAATATCCCCGGATAAGTTTTTAAAAGTACTCCATGGATAAAATTGAAGTGTAAAAGATATCCGCGATTCTTGGATTGGAGCGACTGGCTTTGCTTGGCCATGTATGTGGGGGTGGACATTTTCTTAGAATATGTTTGTAAAATGCGTTAACTCATTAAAAAGAATTTTTTAAGCCCCCCCCCCCTCAATTTTTTTTTCATATTTATAAATATGGAAAAATAATTAAATGGAATACTTGCTCCTTTTTTAAAAATTTAATCTCAAATATCTTTATCTTTTTCCCTTTCTTTTAAAAGATATTGTGGAGAAAAGGTAGAAATCTGCTAAAACTTTCGTTCATATACATATTTATTTATTTTAATTTTCTTTCTAAAACTCTTACTTACAATGGCATACACTAGTCTCATTTATGGGACAGAAGCTAATAATTAAGAAAATCATGGATTTTCTTATTCATTCTACTAGGAGTCAGAACTCAACTAGGATTCTACTAGGAACAGATTCACTGTTTATTGCCTAGATTTTTGCAAGTCAGATTTGCTATCCGGGTAGTTCCCCATTTTCCCCACAGGGGCGGGTTTTTTACCTTAACAAAATCCATGGTTTTTTGGGGGGTATCATGGGTTATTTAAGATAAAACCTTGATTTGCATTATTTTAAAAGAAATATCAGAATAATAA
The DNA here is from genome assembly GCA_038373885.1 of Cheiracanthium punctorium. Lineage (NCBI taxonomy): Eukaryota > Metazoa > Arthropoda > Arachnida > Araneae > Cheiracanthiidae > Cheiracanthium > Cheiracanthium punctorium. Next base: position 350,842 of record JAWZYV010010621.1, read on the forward strand.
TTTAATTTATTGGAGAAAAATTTAATATCTTACAAAATTCCAAAGTTCTATTTCAATTCAAGATTATTTTTATCACTAATGGAACTATAAATCCTAATTCCATTCTGTTGCATTTATGAAAAATAAAAATCTTTGTTTTCTACCAGTCGTAATACTGTTTAAAAGTTACTTTTAGTAATTTTTGATAGTTGAAATTTATGTCATAAAATTTTCTATGACCAAAGAAACAGTATTCTATAAAATGGTAGTTGTTTTAAAATAACATGTATTCGTAAAGGATATAGAACTATACAAATGCAACAGTTAATTTTACCGAAAAGAAAATATTCTTATGCGAACATAATATCCAATATTTCCCCATTAGAATATTTAGAAATAAAACAACCATTCAAATATGTGGTAATAATGTCTTGGCTGTATAATAAAAGCAGGTCTGGTTGTACTAACTATTGAAATTAGATTATATCACCGGATTAATAAATTAATATCATAAAATAACAAGTACATACAAAATGGAATGAAAGGAATTATAACGAATTATAACTGAACTTTGTGTTGTTCATTAACTATTTAACTAGTAAAAAGAAATGTGCAGGTAGGTTTTTGCCATTCATTTTTTATATTCCTTTAAAATCAAAGAAAATAGAATAATTTGAGAAATTCTATGTAAAGCTATTGAGTTATTGCTAACATTTTCTTTCATATTTAAACCACCGTAATTTCTTTATTATTTTTTTACAATAAATTTATAAATAAAACATTACATTAATAATATAATTTCTTAAATTACAAAATAAGAAGATAAACCTTTGCCTAAGACACACACAAAAAAAAAAAAAAAAAAAAAAAGAAAAGAAAAGAAAATGCGAATGCTTTGTTTTACAACACCCGTTCAAAAAAGTATTCAAGTAAAAGCCAAATTTCTCACTTCAGTTTAGTGAGTAACTAATTAGTTTTTGTTCGTTTTGTTTGTTTGTTTGTGGGATTACGACCGATTAGCTCCGAGTGGGCCTAAAACCTTTAAACCTTTGCCTAAGACAAAAAAAAAAAGAAAAGAAAAGAAAAGAAAATGCGGATGCTTTGTTTTATTACACCCGCTCAAAAAAGTATTCAAGTAAAAGCCAAATTTCTCACTTCAGTTTAGTGAGTAACTAATTAGTTTTTGTTTGTTTGTCTGTGGGATTACGACCGATTAGCTCCAAGTAGGCTCTAGGTCGAAGGGTGGGGTGCCCTCCGTGGGGGTCTTTCTAAGGGGTCCTAACCCGTATTTACGCCAAGGGCACCGGCAGGATCATTTCCAGAGGGGTGCACCCAAGATACATATATACATATTAGAGATGAGACGGGCTCAGCCCGAGCCCGAACCGGGCTCGGGCTCGTGAAAAATTTCTCCTTTATTGAACATACTCCTTGAAACAGATTTTAAAAAGTGATTCATGGGGAAAATGAAAGTTCAGTCAACTCCGGTTATAGTGAACCTCTGGGGACCATCCAATTTCGTCCACTATATCCGAAGTTCACTAAAACCCAAGTGTCTTCATGATGGATAGAGATACTGTGTGTGAATCGAGACTAATGGTTTGCGATCACTATATCTGATGGTTCACTATAACCAGAGTTAGCTGTACTTATAAAAAAAATATCGGCACTGACGCCTAGAAGGTGCGTTAAGCTCTTTGGATATTTCAGAACGGCGGATTATATTCATTAGTTAGTCATGACATCCGACATTATTTGATAAACATATGGAAAAATAAAGAATTAGAAGTGCATTGAGAGTTTGCAACTATATTTGTCTTTAATTTGCACAAACAGCAAAATTCATTGTATTCTATCAATGAAGTAATTGGATTTTTTTTTTTTTTTTTTTTAAATCTTTAACTGAAATTTCGTGCTCGGGCGGGCTCGGATTAAAAGTCCTCGGGCTCGGGCGGGCTTCAAAAAATGAGCCCGAACTCATCTCTAATACATATACAGGGTGTAACTGAATTCATAGGCCAAACTTTAAGAATGAAATGTATATAAAGAAAAAATTTTTCTATAGCAGATTAGCAGTGTGGGCTTAGAAAAAAAAAATTGTAGTTGGAAATATAGCAAATGAAAAAGCTCTACAGTAAATACTCAAATGTGCTGGTAGCGTCTAGCAAGTGATTGGCGTACCTTTCGAAGATGCCAGGTGTTCTACGAACGGTTGCAGCGGTTACTAAAGTTTTGCAATGAGGCCCTCATCTGTGTCAACTGGAGTCTCGTAAACGAGTGCCTCGAGGTGTCCCCAAAAGCAAAATTCGATTCTTGATTAATGTAATGAACGTGCTGTCCAGGCGACTAGTTCAACTTGTCCAATTGATCTGGGGTCACAGATGACAATGGGGTCATTACGCACATTATTTGCGAAATAGGCTGGACCCCTATCGTGCTGAAACTATCTACACTTTTCATTTCCGACCAGACGTTGCAATGCAGAAAAATGCTTCTTTGTATGTATTTTAACTACCTTCAGGGATACCCTGTATACATACACATAAAAAATTAGACTATTTGGCGTTTGAAGGAAAAAGAATCTTGACTGGAAAATGTAGCATCAATATGTGAAATAAACATCGTCATAGCTATTTTGTCGCAGCTGAAAAGTACAAAATCTTAAACTATAAATTCGGCCTAATTAAAAATACCTCAATTTAAGTATACTAATAATTAACTATTTAAATTATATACAATTTTGATAACATTGCTTTATATATAAACAGACGAATTTTCCCAGAAAAACTGAAGCGAAATATATTTTCTCTAGCATTGATGTATATAGCAATTTTTGGCTTAGGAATCCCCACCATATCCAGCGCTGAAAATGGTAGATGGCTGAAATGTGAAGATCAATAGTTCTGGCCTGCCGCGCGGCTGTTAATCTAACGGTTTTGAGTTTTGGCCGGTTTTCTCTAAATGTTACGTGAATACGTGTTAGAACCCCTTACAAAGTCCTCTTCTCAAGGCAACCCCCCCCCTTCCATGACAGATACCCCTTGTGCAGGTTTGCCTTAAGTGCACTTGGCAAGGACATCGCCATATTAAAACAGAGCCCTAGTTTCGAAAGTGACGCAGTGATGCCTGCATTTACTATTTGAAAAATCACAATTTCAAAAAACTCAAAATACAAATTTTCATGTAACAGTTTTTGAGTTTAAATCTCTGAAAAATTAACACTATAATGTTAAAAAGAAATGTTAAACTTTAACCGTTAAGTCCTAAAATAATTGCATTTAATCATATTCACAGTAGAGTCTCGATAGTTCGAGTCTCGATTGTTCTAGTTTTCCGTACAACTCAGTCAGTGAAAAAATCAGTTTAGCTCCCAAATAATGATGGGTGTATTTTTTCTGTAGATGTCCTCATACACATTTCTGTGCAGTGTTGACATGCTGCTTTGGCGATGGCGGGATACTGCTGCTGTACGGAAACGAGTCAACATGTCAATATAAAACAATTGACTATTATTTTCCGAAATTATTAACCTGCTCTAATAAATAATGTGATAATATGTCACTACATTTTTTCATTTAAATATGCGCTCAAACCGCAAAAATTTAATGATTTCGATAGTTCGAGACAACCCCGGTGCCGTCTATCTCGAATATTATCTAGACTATTCCAAAATATTTTTTCCTAACTGCGGGCACATGCGGTGAGGCATTCAACACTACTTACGACCCGTGAGCGTTGGTCAGTACATTGTGAGGGTTCATGTGCGAACGCCAATATTATCCCAAATTAAAAATGTGCATGACTTCTCAAAAGCTTAAAATTTATGTACAAAGGTAGAAAATATTAAGCCATAAACACAGGTCTAAACAGCTAATTTAATGCGAGAGTTACCCATAGAATTCAAAATATCACACCTACATTCAGGCTATCTTTTTTTTTTAACTGTCCTAAGGGTAGAACAAATTGCTTATATTTTCAGGTTAATTATACTTCTTTAAAACTCCAGAGGGGTGCAAGTGCACCGCCTTGCACCCCCCTCCCGGCGCCCATGATTTACGCTAAGGGCCTGAATCTCCCACAGTCGGTTAACCGAAGGTTCGGTTGCGTGATGTCAAATTGACGTCACCGGAACACTGCAGGGAAATTCGATTGGTTGATGCTCCTCGGATGAGTTCCAAGTGACGTCACACAACCGAACGTTCGGTTAACCGACTGTGCGAGATTAGACCCCTAAGTTTCGGAGAAAACCACGGAAAACTCCGAACGATTAGGTCGACGGACACGCGATGGGACCCGAACCCGGGACTTCACACTTCGCCCGTCTGCCATTTCCAGTGACATAACCACTGTGCCATGGTGAGGCCCTAATTAGTTTTTGAAATTTGCATAGCTCGTATTATAAGAAGTTATTGCTATTTGTTGATGTATTTTAATGGTATGTCATTTAAGTTTCTATAGCTTATAATTTACTAAGCTAATAATTATTTATTCAAAAGACTATGCAGTGGAAGTTTTTAGAAGCAAATTTATATATTCATTTATTTTTTATTTTATTAATCTTTTAATTAATTAATTAACCAATTAATTTTTTTTTTTTTTTGAGCGAAGTGCCAAGTTCCTTTCGCGAATTAAACCCTAATTTTATGTTTGCGAATGGTTTGAAGTTTGCATTTCTATATGTGCAAAATTTTTAGGTTGAAGTACCAACCATTTTAATTTTGCTCACTAAAGCCTGCGTTTTCTAATAAAACCAGCCTGGGTTGGGCTTTTTACAAAACACTCGGGTTTTTTTTTTACAACCCTGATTTCACTTCATTTCACTGTTCTATGAAATAATGAAAATATCTCAATACTGTCACATAGGAAAAGCCTTGAATTATAATTATTTGAATTAGTACGCCACTGAGTATGAATATGAGATCCTAGGGAATTATAGGGCTCCTGCACTTTTTTTGCTAGAAATTAAGCCCTGACTATGGGGAAGGAGGAGGGGTGAATCTCGTGGCCTCCTTGTGTGCGCCACTGTCTCTTTAAACAATACAGTAAAATTCTTTTATTAAATTGTTGTTTTGAGAAATAATTAAAATGTTTTTTGGGGTAAAAAATGTTTTATGCCCTAAATACTTTGACTGATATTTAAAAACGTTTTCTTGTAAATAGAAAACATTTTTTTTTCTTCTTTCTATCTGTTTTATTGTTGTTTATTTTGGTCTCTGCACATTTTTCCTTTACTGGAAATGTTCGAAACGCTTGAAAATTTCTTCCACTGAGTCAATGAAACATTCACTGTTATAAAGTAAAAAGTATGTGACATCATAATGTGCAATGTAAAACAGCTAATAACTAAGCATAAAATGTCCGGAACGTGACAAATATAAATCGAACTACTATCAAAATAACTATATTAAATCTAAAATCTAGCTGCAATTAATAAATTTTTAATAATTATACATATTTAACATTGATTTTGTTTGTTTTTCTTCGTGTTGCATTTAATTGATGAAATGATTTTATCTGGTTAAAACATGGATTTAACACTTTCTTGTGTTAGTTTTTGTTAAAAATCAATTTCTACATTTTGATATCTAATTGCAATATCTTCTAAATATCCGGTTCATACACATACAATAAACAAGACAAATTAATTCAAACGCCAGGATTTTTAACACTAAATTGTCGACGAAATTTCATTTGGCGATGGTTACAGGCCCGGACTGGGAGGGTAGGGGCCCGCCCGTCTCAAGAGAAGGGGGGCCCCCGGGTTATTGTATAACCGATAAATAATAGGATATGTTAACTTTCGAGGTATGGGGGGAAGTATGGTGTTATTATTAATTAATCATGATTGATAATTAATGCATTCATAAAATATTGATCTATTAATTAATATGCGTCATTCATATTAATTAATCCCTTGTTCATTCGGGAATCCTCTATCAAAACATTTTGAGAACTACATATAAAAAAAGTGTTTAGAAGCCTTTTGGGGCGCAAATGCAGCTTCAAAAAATTTTCTGTATTAAACTTCATTAAGTGCTATCAGTATAGCACTTTTTTTATTTTCTTTTTTTCTGTTTGGGGGCCCGCCCTCAGCAGGGAGGGCCCGCCGAAGGTGGGGGCCCACCCGTCTGCAGACAGTCAGACACCCTGACCAGTCCGGGCCTGGATGGCTATACTTAAATTTCATCTGTAAAGCAAGACAATAATACATTCTGTCTGGGACGGGACCACTCCTTGTCATACCCATATATCGGTGGCGGTGGTCATTGAGTCTTTCGCGTGACATTTATTAAACTGCAGTGAAATCTTACTAAAGCGGGCCTCACTTTTTACGAAGGTCGCACAGATTAATGAATAAAATAGTTTATTTATACAAAATCACATAATACAAATTCAGTCCCAATGAAAATTAACTTTTAGGAATTTTTCAAAATTACGAATTCGATGTTCGGTCCCTTGAAAATCGTTATACCGATATTTTACCGTATAGAAGGTGTAATTTATTGTCAGTAAGTGAGACGGTCTCATGACAGTTATTAAAAAATGTAGAAAGTCTTATATATACTGTATTTGCAATAGATTATGCTGTTAAAGTGGTCTTTATTAGAACATAGAAAGTCTGTATTATCATAGGATAAGTTATTTACATGACATTTATAAAATCTGTGTAATATTATAGCAATTATCTGATTGGACCCAACACCACTTCTCTCGAAAACACACAAATTAGTTCATTTTGCATGACTGTGAAAATTATATTTTTTAATACTACATAAATGTTAAATTTTAATTACTTCCTTGTCCTTGTACGAAGTAATGTGATCGAAAAAATTTCAGTATCCAGATTTTGACTCTCTAAATTTACTTTTAAGAGTTTTTCCGAGACATCTCCTAGTACTCATGCATGAATGTTCATGTAAATGCATGTACAATCCATTTTGGCCGACCACAAGTTCACTTTGACCAGTTTCTCCCTGTTGTCTGTACGCACTTACGTACGTATGTATGTAACTCGCGTATCTCAAAAAGTATTAGTCGTAGTATGCTAAAATTTTATATTTAAGATTATTGTAACACCTAGTTTTGCAACTCCTCTTTTGTTTCCTATCGACAGGATAGTTTATTGACAGAGGGTTATCCAAAAGATTTTCCATACATTACGCGCTATGGGCAGATATTCATTAAAGCGTATTTTAGAGATATTAAGTTATTTCAAACTAATAAAAGTGATATATGCTGTTCAGAATTACAAAATGAATATCCCCATCGAAAATAATGCCTATCACTTACAGTTCTTCTACAGGAACGCTCAAAAAATTCCAACACTTTGTTTAGAGCGGCAGTTTTAGGCATTCATTCGTTTCAAGCTCAGTGCCATCCTACCATATTGTTAGATAATGGTCCGACAACGGTCATGTGCCTCCCTCAAAAAATGTGTCATAAGTCGCCAAACTTGGTGACTTTTCGAGTACGTATGTATTATGCATCTCGTATATCTCAAAAACGATTAGTCGTAGATTGTTGAAATTTTATACATAAGATTAGAGTAACGTTTAGTTGGGTACCTCGATTTTTGGTTCCAATCTACTTGAGAGTTTATTTACAGGACCACCCAAAAGAATTTCAATACATTACTGTCTACGGACATCTTCAATATACTACATCTGATCTGCAGTCAGTCATTGTTTGGTTCATGTCCAAAATCCCACCTTTTGTCATCGACCTTGGGGAGTTTTGCCGAAATATTGCCAAATTTGGCAATAGACAGTCATTTGGTCCATGCCCAAACATATGTTGTTACAGTGACATATATTGACATACAGTGACATATGTTGTTAAGGGTTAGAAACTGAATTTTTTCTTCGGAAATAGTGTTTTTATCATTTATAGCTCTGCTTCAGGAACACTCAAAAGATTTCCAACACATTACGGTCAATGGCAGTTTTAGGGACATTCATCCACATCAAGCATAATAGCGTCCTATCACATAGTTAGGTAATCGTCCGATCCCGGTCACGTGCCTACATCAAAAATTACGCCACTTGGCGACTTTCGGTGTACGTGTGTATATATTTAACTCTTCTATCTCAAAAATTATTAGTCGCAGAATGTTGAAATTTCATATATAACACTTGTAACATCCAGTTGCGCATGTCGAATTTTGGTTCGTATCTACTGGAGAATTTATTTACAGGACCACCCAAAAGAATTTCAATACATTAACGTCTCTAGATATCTTCCATATATTATGCTTGTACTCAGTCATTGTTTGGTCCATACCCAAAATCTCTCCATGTATCATCGACCTTGACGAGTTTTGTCAAAATATCGCCAAATTTGGCGCCAAAAATAATTTCTTATTAAGTATAACTCTGAAACTGTAAACCGTAGAATGTTAAAATTTTGCATTCAGAACTAGTGTAACATCTAACTGCGCATCTTTTTATTTATTGCAATCGACTGAGTAATTTATTTACTTTGTCACCGAAAAGGCTTCAAATACATTACGGTCTGTGGACGCCTTCAATTCATTAAAAGTCTGTGATGAATCACTTCGGCTTTTTGTGAAATATCGCCCATTTAAGTGCCAAAAACAAATCTTTCAAAATGAGCCCAGCTTGGCGTATCTCAAATATTTGGCTAGAAATCACTAAATCTTAGTATTATTGCAGTTTATTATCACTTTGAAACTGAATAAGTTTAGATGAAGTCCATCGAAAATATTTTTTATTTAATAGACGTGCAAGGAAGTCATGTGGCGTACACATTAGATTTTTTTTTTTTTTTTTTTTTTTTTTTTTTAATGCCGAAGATCCACAGCTTATTTGTAGTGGACGGCTATAAATCTATAAACGGCAGTTTCAAGGGTGCTCCAGATCGTGGAAATTCGATTATCTCCTCAACTTAGAGCGTTACCGGAAAGAGGATCATTCCCAGATTTGCACCTACTTGCGGGAGGACATACGGCCCGACAAATTTCACGTGCACGTGATAGATGATCTCTACAATACAATACTTGATCTATTTAATAATAACTTAAATAGTTACATTAAATTTACCTTCACAATTTTCATTTAATTATTTCAAAAATCTACTTAAGTTTATAATATATAATAACTATATACTACACAATAATAAGCAAGTCTTAGGTATACCGCAAGGTGGATCTACTTCTAGTTATTCAGCTGACCTTTATCTATTTAATTATTAGAAACATTATCAGAACTCCTCACTTATATTATATAGTTACATAGATGATATTATTGTCATAGCTACTGATAATTATCATAACATAGATATATTGCCCGTTACCTATCCTGATAATTTAGAATTAGTTAAAAATCCTGTACAAAATAATAATATTAATTTTCTTGATTTACAAATATTAATAAATGATGATAGACAACTTAACTTTAATATATACAATAAGACAGATAAATTTACTTTTAATGTAATTAGTTTCACTGATTTTACATCATGTATGCATATATCTGTATTTAGAAATATTATAGCTAATCTTATAAATAAAAATGAAATTCTGTTTGTTTGTTTGTTTGTTTGTTGATTTGATTCGTATACAAATCCACAAAAATGGACCTATCGGCCTGAAATTTAGTACAGATATGTAAAATAATATAGAATAACTCATAGTCCACTTTAAAACTTTGAAAGTCCACCCGTTCCCGGAATTTAAGAGATTTTTTATGCTCTTCATGCAAAAATCTTTCCGTAATTGTAACCCCTGTAGTGAAAAAAGTGTGAAATAAGGATCGTGGTTGCCATGTGTGGCGATTTTGCCGAATAAAATGTTTTAAATTCTCAAAGTAAAAATAAAAGAATAATAATGATTTTTTTTGTTAGTTTATATTCGTAAGGTTATTTTTTTAAAATTATAATATCGTGTGCATGGGAAATCAGAGCAGGAATGTAATGCTTTACACGCAAAACAATAAGAATTGAAGATTTCCGAGGCTAATAGGTAAATTATTTTAGTTTGGCGAAAAAATAAAATGGCTCAAATGCCGATTTTGTGAAAGTGAGTTCTAGCGGTTTGCACAGATTTCGGCTTGGCGCAATTTATTGAGAGCTTAAGGAAATAGATTTTTGAAAACAAGTGCAAAGGTTTTATTAGAATACAGCGTTAAATTTTAATGATCCGTGAAGAAATAATGCAGTTATTAAGGGATTTCAATTGATCTATCTCCAGAATTCTCGCCAAATGAGTACATTGATTTAAGTTGGGGGAATTCCGCCAAATTTCAGAAAATTGAAATCTTCTCATTTAGTACATCGGAGTAATGATGAATAAAACACGTTATAGTTGATAATTTTAAAAAATTCGGCTGTATTAAGGGATTCAACTTTTCAAATAAAGGCTTGCTTTACTTTTTCGCGGTCGAACCATTTTCAATATATTATTGCTGCTAAGTCAATGCTTCGAATGATTTCCTGAAAAAAACGCTTGCAAAATGGCGTATGTTGGCACTTTGGCGAGGCTTAGATTTGAAACTGGATTTTATTTGAGACTGGGATATATAATGACACTGGTTATAGATAAAAATGAATGTTAGTATGAGTGTATGAGGTTGAAAAACTCCAGCACCGTTGAGCACCGTTGCACCATGAAATTTGGTTCACCTAAGTCTTTTATCATGGAGAAGCTTTTTATGCTATCCGTTTTCCTCTAACTTGCCACCAGGTGGAGCAGCAGAACGTCGAATTCTATTCCGTTTAGCCGTTTGCTATGCGAATATCGTCCAACCGATTTCGATGAAATTTGGTACACGCGAATATTAGAACACGGAGAATATTTTTCACTATCCATTTTGCTGTAACTTGCCGCTAAATGGCGCTGAAAAGCATCAACTTCTATACCGTTCGACTGATCGGCATAAAATTTTTTATACTTACACATTTGAGCACGAAGAATATATTCTAACTGCGTTCCTTTTGATGTTACTCACCACTAGATGACACTGCAATGCATTATTATTTGAAGTCGCCACTAGATGACGCTGCAGCAGGCCAAATTCTTGACCATTCAAACGGTCGCTATGAAAATCAGTATACATAGCTATTTGAACAATGAGAATATTTTGGCGTTATCCATTTTGCTATAACTCGCCACTTGACGGCGCTGTAGCAAATCATTACTTTAATTAACTACTAGATGGCCCTGCAGTGTATCACTTCTTGACTGTGCAAATGATCGTTATGAAAATTGGTATACATAGATAGTTGAACACGGTCGCTATGAAAATCAGTATACATAGCTATTTGAACAATGAGAATATTTTGGCGTTATCCATTTTGCTATAACTCGCCGCTTGACGGTGCTGTAGCAAATCATTACTTTATTGAACCACTGGATGGCCCTGCAGTGTATCACTTCTTGACTGTGCAAATGATCGCTATGAAAATAGGTATACATAGATATTTGAACACGGGGAAGAGTTTGGAGCTATCCATTTTCCTATAACTTGCCACTAGATGTCGCGTCAACACATGAACTTCAGGACTGTCCAGCCGATAGTCATAAAAATTCGTATACATCGATATCTGAATGCGAAACATATTTTCGCCGTATCCGTTTTGCTAAAACTCGCCACTAGATTGCGCTACGCCGCATGGCCTTCTGCACCGTACAAACGATTGCCTTGCAATTCGGTATGCATGATTATTGGACACAATATAACGCGATATCCACTTTGCTATATCTGTTTATTACAATGAATAGTAATCACCACAAATCGTAATATCAAAAAGTCCATTCATTCCCGTGCGAAGAATGGGTACTTCAGCTAGTCATCTATATAGAGCAATGTCTCTTTGTAGCAATAATTATAAATCGGATAATGCATCTTCTTTGTATAATACTGCATTAAGATATAATTACCCTAGCAGATTTCTAAAATATATTTTATTTCCTATTTGCAATTAGAAATACTATAAGCATGTGCCCTGTTGGGAATTCTTGGCTGGAGAGGTTGGGGTTTGGTCGCTGGCTTGCATAAAAAAAAATTCCAAAATGTAAATAAATAAATAAATTATGTGTTCTTATTAATATTTGTTTGTTGATTTCTAAAAAAAAAATTATATATATAAAAAAAAAGTATGTTGATCACTGTTATTCTTTAAATTATCACTTTTTTCCTTTATAGTAATATCATACTCTTAGTTACTTTACGACCTAGTACTTAGTTACTTACTTAGTTACTTTACGCCTATACATCACTAAAATAGTGATGTATAGGCGTAGTTAGATGTATACCTATTTAAATATTATATACGTAATATATCATGCAATTACTGCTATTTTTATCTATTTTAACTTTTTTAATTATTTAATTTTAGTCATTATTTAACTTTCGAAATCATTTAATCGAATCATTTAATTATTTCAAAGGAGGATTTATCATTTTCGAAATCATCATTTTTAATTATTTAATTTTAGTCATTTAACTTTCGAAATCTGGCAACTGGTAATTTTTCTTCTTTTGGCAACAGTCTGAACATTGTTCACTCAGTCTTCAAACCATGCCTCCATGCTTCATGTTTTCGGCCATATTATCTAAATTTTTGTTTTTGATAACAGGACAGCCCCCCCCCCCCCACGTAGTTACATATTTAGCTTTCTTTGTGCTAAGTAACTACATTGAAATCCTGGTATTTTGTTTTTATTTTGGTAGTAAGTATTCGGTTCGTGGGGCCTGACGAGTATAGCCGATGCTTCCTATCCTTGTTTTATTCCTTACAATTTCATTTCAATTTTACCAACTGTTCGGATATGCTATTTGATGGATATAACTACTCATGCCTTTTTGGATACGGTTTTACGATCATTGAATATATTAGAATGCCTTAACTGAAGTGTGAATGATTCTTTGATACGTAAGTTTAGCCATTTTACTAAAAATATACATAAAATATAAGCTGAACTTACATAATATGAATATCCTATTAATCCACCGAGCTAGAGTATGGACAAAACATGAATAGAAATTAAATAAAAAATTTAAAAAATCCTGAACCAAGAAAAATAATGGGGACACAGGCCTTAAATGTTGTACACAAACCTAAGTAGCAACAGAAAATATAGCTTATATATATGTGTGTTTATTTATTATTTGTTGGTTTCACATTGAACGTTTTAAACGTAAATATTTACGTTAATCAATTTTATTATAAAATTTCATTTTATCTTTAAGTGAGTTTTAAAAATCATGGATGAGCTAAATGTTTTATATATAATGGAGGTTTTCAGCTTTCATAACAGGCATTGCGCCTTAACTTTTTCATTTCCACCTACAGATAAAATTTGGAAACATTTTCCTCCAAGAATTGCACAACAGGTTCTAAATCATCTAAAATGGAAGTTTGATTTATCCCATCCTATTACGCGCGGCTGTAGATCTTACCGGTCAGGAATTTGGGACGTTTTTCTCCAAATTTAACGTGAATTCGCATTAGAACTCCTTAAAAAGTCCTCTGTCCGAAGCACTCCGCTTCCAATATATAGCCTTCGTGTATGTCTTATCTCCGATAACTAATTATCCATTCTATTACTGCAAAAATATTGGCAGTCTTATTTTCCTGCAATTTATAGCTGCACAGTCCAAATGACTGATAATTCCCTTTAAAATTCCAATAAATACTACTTATACATGTTTTTACTACTTTTGACTTCATTTCTAAATTTAGAAAACTTCGTAGACCAAACATCATTATACTCTTCTAAACATGGGCGTGAAGGACTGTTTTTCCTTTCAGCTGAATTTAAAGATCATAAGGCATCCCAACCCTTCTCCATATAATGCTTGTGCACCTCATAAATGGCATCAAGAGGGCGCGGGACAGGGCCGGCCTAAGGGGGGTACAAATGTAGGCGATCGCCTAAGGCCCCGCGCTTATAGAGGCCCCGCTCCTGGGCCATTTTATTGCTATCGCATAAGACATGATAGAGAAGAGGCCCCGCTCTTGCGCTTCGCCTGGGGCCCCGCGCGCCCCTCGGGCCGCCTCTGGGCGGGAGGAAGTGAAAGCAGCAATTTTGTTATTTTTATTCGGCCATTCCATTAGAGCAATGTATGGTGTTACGATTCCTTTAACGTCAGAATACAAAATGTATTTTCAGTATTTTGAAAATAAAAGATACATCGAAAATGTCGACATCGAACATTCAAAAAATATTTTCAAAATACTTTACTTTTGACTAGTGAAAGTTCATAATACAAGATACAAATGGATTTCAAATACATGTATTTGCGATACTGCCCTCTCTGCTTTTGTTGCGACTGATTTTAGGACTAAATAACGCAATATTAAAATAAGTTACGTACAATATCTACATAAGTCGATGTAATGACCATGCTTTTTTTGTTAATTTACAAAGCCTCAACATAAAAATTGAGATCGTACTTCTGGTTTTGACGTTCTCTCCCCCAACCAAAGGAGTTATCACACTAGCGTAAATTTCGAGCAACTTTCTGCTGGAGCAACTTTTTCGCCATACTTAAAGCAGGGGTTATCATTAAGTAACCCCTGCTTAAGTAACCCGGGTTGTAAAAGTAAACAAACTTTCTCCGACGCCAAATGGTCATCGCATATTAAGGTATTGCTGATTTGGCTTGGGGGTTATTATTTTACTTGTGACTCAGCATCTAGCATAATCCTTCCGTTAATACATTTACATTGTATCTCGAATCTGCCGGTCCTCCCCCCGATTTTAGCGGGCTTGTCTAATATCCTTATACAGGTTGACTGATTAGCCAATAAACAATATGAGAAACTGCTCAGGCATCACATCTGGACGGATGCCAAAACCATAGGCCAAACCGCAGCTCAGAAATTAAACGGTCTTATAAGATAGAATAAGAATTAAAAGGGGAAAAAATAAATTCGGTCGAATACTTCACATAGAATTTTAACGTCTGTTGATTTTCAAATGAGTGGGTTAACATTAATGTTTTTTTTTTTTTTTTTTTTTTTTTTTTTTGTGACACTAGACATATATTAAAGATGTAGCCAATAGAAAGTTTTCTAACATTTATTGAATTTAGAAAGTATCCCACTGGGATCAACTGGTAAAACAAACATTTAAATATCTTGGGGAAAAAAAATGTGTCAGTTGGAATTTTTCAAAATGAGGGGATCAGCAAAAACGAACATTTTTTTTTCCCCAAATGTGGGGAGCAATCCAGCAATGCTGCAAATATTTCTGGGCATCAAATTGATATGCAGCAAAAATTTCAAGAATTAAATACTTTTATAATACCAATGCATATGGGCAGATCATTATTTGAATCTGATAGGTCAAAGAGAGAGAAAGATCTGGGAATTGATTAAAAATATCGTGAAAAAATAAATTTATCTAATATTTAATTCATTATACAAAAATACTAACTAATATTATAAATGCGAAAGTGAGTTTGTTTGTTTGTTTGTTTATGACGCTTTCACGCCTAAACCGCTGAATCGATTAGGATGCATTTTGGTTTAGATATAGAAAGGACCCTGGAGTTGGTTATAGGTTAATTAGAATTTTAGATTCTTAATTACTTTTTTAATTATTAATTAAAAACCGTTTTTACATTGCCATGGTTGGCGAGTACGGACTACCACGGAAATTAAGCCAGTTTTATGTCAAATCTATCTATCTGTAATAATAAAAATGAATGTTTTTCAGACAAATCTACAGAAAGCAGAGCTTTGAAAATTTGAGCATGATTGAGCCCATAACTTCGGTAAAGTGCACCTGAGGCTCAAAATTTTGAATTTTAACTACTTTTCAAACTATTAATTAAAAGCCGTTTTATCGCTCACACAAAATGATTTATGCTTTTGAAATAAAGCAGAAATTCTATTTGAAAAATCACATGCATTTGAAAAACATGGAAATTATGTTGATTTTACGCCAAATTAAAAAGCATAAGTAAAGATAAGGGTACTTACGTATTATCCCGGCGGTCCGCCAAGACAAGCGATTTTTTGCCGAAATAAATGCCGGGCACATGAAATTATTAATGGTTTTGAATACGATTTGCAACAGTTTGGCAACCCATTTGATGATAAAACAGTTTGGCGGGAATGACCGCTGGGATAATACGTAAGTACCAAGAAAAATCCAGATGTGTTTCTTAATGTTCATAAATTTCCAAATCCTACCAATAATATAAATGTGTACGTTTGTGTGTTTGGATGTTTTTGACTGAATCACACAAAAATGGTTCAACGGATTTGAAAAAATTTGTAATGAAAATAGCTTATGCCCTGGATTAACATACAGGCAGCCTTTCAAGCATATAGCATAAATAATTCTTTTATAAAGACACTCAAAATAATTCTAATGCATTGCGCTCTATGGAAATTTTGTAGCTACTAAACCGATTCTAAAACTTTTTTCACTGATTAAAAGTTACATTATTCCAGAGTATCATTGTTTGTTTTTGGATTAAGAGCGATTGACGGCACTAGGGTCCTAGGCCTATATGGAAAATTCCTCTGTGGGAGATTTTCTAAGGGATCCTAGCCCGTATTTATGCGAGGTTTTTTAGAAGACCACGGAAAACTGGGAGCGGCTAGGTCGACAGGCGCGACCAGGGTTTGAATCTGGCACCTCTCCCCTTGCAGTTTTGAGAGCAGAACTTCTTAGAGACTGGTGGCATCCTAAGTGTTATAGGCTACCTTTAATGCATATATCACATAGTTCTTTTACAGGGATGCTAATAAGAATTACATTACGCTCTATGTGCATCTCTGTAAGTACTCAACCAATTCCTAAACTTTTTTTACTGATAGTAAGCTACACTATTCTTGAGTATTATAGGCTAAAATTCATGCATGTAGCATAAATATTTGTAATAATTATTTTGTAATAATTATTTGTAATAATTATTTGTAATAATTATTTATTATATTAATATTTGTAATAATTATTTTGAGTGTTCCTTTACAGGAACACTCAAAATAATTCTAATACATTACGCTCTCTGGGTATCTCTGTAACTACAGAACCGATTCTCAAACTTTTTCACTAATAGAAAGCTGCTCTATTCCTGATTAACATAGACTAAAATTCATGCATATAGCATAAATATTTCTTTTACAAAACAGTTCGCAAATACTGTCATAACTGTCTCTATTCGCCAAATGCCTGAAAAAAATCTAAATTTAGTAACTCTGTGCATATTCTCTTATTTTAAATGAAGTATACTAACATGCATTATACTTCATTTGAAACAAGTAAAAAGCAAATAATATTCAAATGCAGTTCCTTTTCTCGCAACAATATTTGTTATTCACACATGCTACATTTCTGTCGGGACCTAATTCTAAAGCGGACGCGGACGAAGTCGCGGGTAGCAGCTAGTATTAAATAAACGTTTTAATTTAAATGCAAAATGTCATAAAAATTGGGAAGTCTAATTAAAATATAACATGAAAAACAGCCTGTTCTAAAATATTTTTAGAGCCTTATAAAATTAACATAAATTACAAACTTGCCTAAAATGCAAGAATAAGAGTACACAATTGCAATAAATCCTAACTAATATTATAAATGCGAAAGTGAGTTTGTTTGTTTGTTTGTTTATGACACCTTCACACCTAAACCGCTGAATTGATTAGGATGCATTTTGGTTTAGATATAGATGGGACCCTGGAGATGGTTATAGGCTACTTAGAATTTTAGATTTTTAATTACTTTTTTAATTATTAATTAAAAACCGTTTTTGCGTTGCCATGCTTGGCGAGTTTCGCCCGTATCAAATGATTCATGTTTTGAGCTAACAAGAATGCTAATACTTCAATAAAGGAGCACGTGCATCGGAAAAACATTAAATAACACGGAAATTAAGCCAGTTTTATGCCAAATCTATCTATCTGTAATAATAAAAATGAATGTTCTCCAGACAAATCTACAGAAAGCTGAGCTTTGTAAATTCGAGCATGATCGAGCCCATAACTTTGGTAAAGTGCACCTGAGGCTGAGAATTTTGAAATTTTAACTATAAATTAAAAGACGTTTTATCGCCCGCACAAAATGATGTATGCTTTTGAAATAAATCAGAAATTCTATTTGCAAAATCACATGCATTTGAAAAACCTGGAAATTATATTGATTTTACGCCAAATTAAAAAGCGTGAGTAAAGAAAAGGGTATTTACGTATTATCCCGGCGGTCCGCCAAGACAAGCGATTTTTTGCCAAAATAAATGCCGGGCAAATGATATTATTAATGGTTTTGAATACGATTGGCAACAGTTTGGTAACTCATTTGACGAAAAAACAGTTTGGCGGGAATGACCGCTGGGATAAAACGTAAGTACCAATAAAAGTCCAGATGTACTTCTTAAAGTTCATAAATTTACAAATCCTACCAATAATATTAATGTGTCCGTTTGTGTGTTTGGATGTTTTTGACTGAATCACACAAAAATGGTTGAACGGATTTAGAAGAATTTGTAATGAAAATAGCTTATGCCCTGGATTAACATACAGGCAGCCTTTCAAGCATATAGCATAAATAATTCTTTTACAAAGACACTCAAAATAATTCTAATGCATTGCGCTCTGTGGAAATTTTGTAGCTACTAAACCGATTCTAAAACTTTTTTCACTGATTGAAAGTTACATTATTCCTGAGTATCAATGTTTGTTTGTTTTTGGATTAAGACCGATTGACTGCACTAGGGTCCTAGGCCTATATGGGAAATTCCTCTCTGGGGACTTTCTAGGGGATGCTAGCCCGTATTTACGCGAGGTTTTTTAGAAAACCACGGAAAACTGGGAGCGGCTAGGTCGACAGACGCGACCGGGGTTTGAACCTGGCACCTCCCTCCTTTCAGTTTTGAGAGCAGAACTTTTTAGACACTGGTGGCATACTAAGTGTTATAGGCTACCTTTAATGCATATATCACAGATAGTTCTTTTACAGGGATGCTAATAAGAATTACATTACGCTCTATGTGCATCTCTGTAAGTACTGAACCGATTCCTAAACTTTTTTTACTGATAGTAAACTACACTATTCTTGAGTATTATAGGCTAAAATTCATGCATGTAGCGCAAATAGTTCCTTTAAGAGAACACTCAAAATAATTCTAATACATTACGCTCTATGTAACTACAGAACCGATTCTAAAACTTTTTCACTAATAGAAAGCTGCTCTATTCCTGATTAACATAGACTAAAATTCATGCACATAGAATAAATATTTCTTTTACAAAACAGTTCGCAAATACTGTCATAACTGTCTCTATTCGCCAAATGCCTGAAAAAAATTTAAATTTAGTAACTCTGCATATTCTCTTATTTTAAATGAAGTATACTACCATGCATTATACTTCATTTGAAACAAGTAAAAAGCAAATAATATTTAAATGCAGTTTCTTTTGTCGCAACAATATTTGTTATTCACACATGCTACATTTCTCTCGGGACCTAATTCTAAACCCAACGCGGACGAAGTCGCGGGTAGCAGCTAGTAGTTTATATAATTGGGTGCAAAACTATAATAGTTTTAATATCCTAATTTTAGGATGAAAAAATGTATTAAAACTGATATCCTATTAATTTAACCCTGTACGCATTTTTAAATATTTTCAAGTAAATCGTATCATCCGAGAAGAATTAGTGAAAATTTCTTTTAATAAACTTAAATGTATATCAGGTTGTAACGAAAGTTTTCCGCCATATCTGTCTGAAAAACTAACTTCTAACGCCTTAGATAACTGATTTTGAACTTTCGGTACCAAACCTGCACAGTGTCACATGATACAACAATAGTACTTAAAGCTGTACTCATAATTTGTTGATATTATGTAACTGACTTTTTGCAACACAAATGGAAGTAAATAATGAATCCTCTAGAGTGATAGTTCCATTTGGGACACCTTATACTTAATGATAACTATATTTTTTACAGATTTCACAACACAGTGTTATAAAGTAAGCCTCTTTCTTTCAAATGCCGAAATTCGTTTGACAAAATATGAGCAAATATGCCAACGCGAACTGTGTGCTGACAATGTTTGTGGTGGCGGGAAACTTTCGTTACAACCTAATAAATTGGGAAGGAGAAAGTTTTTGAAACTGATTAGTTAAAAATAAAGTATTCAAACCAGATTCGCGTTTTGAATTTTAGAGTAAATATTCCAATGTTTCACCTTTTTGCTCACTTAAATATGGGTTAGGTAAAACACATAGCAAATTCACGAATAACAGTGTCAAAATGGAGTTCTGCACAGATCTGGTAACAGGGCCGTAACCAGGATGAAATGTTAGGTAGGGCTTAGAATGTAGTTCGGGGGGCTGACCCAATATAAGTATTAGTAATCGAGGGGGCGGGGGAAGAGACTGTTTTTCAGTTTGTATATATATTTTTTTCCAGAGTATGTGCTTCACAAAACACAGTATTTTAAAAACATTTAACATTCATTGTGTTATAACTTTTTCATTGAGATTCCATGAAAAATATTCTAGTGATATTTTGAGCGAATGCAGTACTGGATATCGGTTAAAGTTATTTTTTGTGCAAGAATAATTTATAAGGTATAGTTACTCGTCCATTGTACCTTTTGTAGTCCATTAAATGCTACCCAATTAAAAAATATCAGTAAAATAAATTTAACTATCCAACTTTGGAATGAAAATTTACTGAAAAATGCATTTATTTTTCGTTTTAAATATCTAAATTCTAAATAAAGCAAAATATAAATATATTATACAAGGTGATCCATTTAAAAGAGTACCTATTGGTTTTTCTTATCACCCTTATTTATCTGAAGGATGTGTCAACTATTCTAACACGAAAGTATAATTCTTTCCAACACTTGGACTGTTACAACTTTATGTGTCAGATGAAACAAAAATGGAGACGTACCATGTGTCCTTAATCCTGTGATGATTTTATTTTTGGAAAACAATTGAATTCAATTTTTTCACATTATCATTCCTTACAGCAAATGTTAAAAATGTTCGACACCATTTTGAATGCAAACATGAACACGCTGATAGTTTTGACTCCCCCTCAAAATCGTTTCCCTGGGAAACAGACTTAAAGGAAGAGCGGCAGTATTTTGTGTTCTGGGAAGAATCCAAGATCCGGTGCTGCATGCAACCAAGAGCAGCAAAATAATGAACTGTATTTAGAGGAATCTAGCCATTGTGATGAGAAATCCCCCCCCCCTCCCAAACGAGGGATATGTTTAATAATGTGAAATTTAAAGATCGTTAAAAACCGTTCGTTTCTAAACTTTCGTATTAATCAGTAAATTCACAAAAAATTTTGAAAATCTTAGGGGGGGGGGCTGAAAGCTTGTTAGGTAGGGATCAGCCCCCATAGCCCCCCCTCTGGTTACGGCCCTGTCTGGTAACAGAACCGTGTACCTGTATTTATAGAATTGCAACCATTCTTTTGTTTGTTGAAAACTTTCATTTTTTGAACAAAACGACTTTAAAATTTTGTGTTATACTTGAGGTATTATTTAGAAAAAAATCAGAAAAAATTCTCTCCCAGCCAACAGCGTTTATTTATTTTTTGGAGAGTATTGCATCCTTACTTGTCCCTTTCTTCTTCAAGGCTAATTGTCATCAGAAATATGTACTGGTGTTAGTTAAAAAAAAAAGTGTATGCATGTAAAGTAAGTTGAAGTAAAACTTCTTTGACGTTTACGACACATATCACTCAAATGATTAAACTTAAATATCATATTAATTTAATTATATTGATTTTTCATGTACTTTACAAAGATTATATAAATGTTATATTCATATTATTCATTGGAAATAGGTACTTGAATGTCATCATAATTTTTTATGTATGAAATTAGAGGTTTGTGGTAACTATAATGTGAAACATAAATTTTACTCTCTAAATTTGCTAATTTTCTTGAAAATACAGCATCTATCGTTGTACCGAAACGCGTTGTTGATTGAAGTCGAGAAGCATTCCTAGTTAGATCCAATTTTTCTTTTAAAAAATCACCTAACGGCTGAGATTCTTGAGAGCGAAAATTAACATTAAAATCTCCAGTAAGAATCATCGGTAATCGATGATAATTACTTAGAATCTAGGAAGTGTCCAGGAAGTGTCCATGTTGTAGTATTATTCTTTAACTGTTTTCTTATACCATTGTTCCGTCTGGAGGTTGGGGTTTGATTGGGGGGAATGTCCATTGTCTAGTATTATACTTTAACTGATGTTTTCCTCTGTCAGTTGGGTTCGAATGCAGGTAGTGTACAGATACTACTTATATGAATTTTTCGATTTTGAAATATTTTTATGGGTATTTACAGCCGTCACACACCTTTGAAAAGATAAAAGAAGGAGCATGCTGAGGTGTCCGAACGAATATGCGAATATCGAATTTATCGAGTGTCGAATCGAATGCATAAATTTTTGCGTTACAAGTTACATTAAATTAAAAATTTTGAATATTTGTGGTGAAATGAAGTAATCAGAAAATTTTCTCTTGAGAGATAATTTTAGTAGCTATTATGATTACATAAAAGGAAGTTTTGGGGACCCCTAAAAATCGGGGGCCCAGGGCACGTGCCCCGAATGCCCCGCCGTAAATCAGTCCCTGACTGTTCCGGTTCGATTGCAGGCAGGTTCCATTTCTTTGTGATTTTCCAATGTATATTATTCATATAAAAATAGGGATTATCGAGAACCTCCTGTGAGGTTGGGATTACATGTAAAATATTATGTTGGATGCACCTTCAAAACGCTTATGATATATAAATAAAGAATGATGAATTCGGGAACACGATGAATTCCGTGAACGGCGAAAGCAGGTCGAAAAGGTAGCATTTTCAATGGTTCTTCTTTTTCGGAGCGCGCACGTCATTTCCTTCACTGAGCGTTACTTCCGTCAGAAAAAAAAAAAAAAAAAATCTGAGTTACTCCCTAGTCGCCACTAAAGAAGTTTTACTTCAAAAACATATGGAATTAAATTAAAATTCCAAAGTATAGAAATGCGGATGCAAGAACTTTGTACTGGAAATGATGCTCAGTGATTCTCGTTAGGTTGCTTTGCAATTGGCGCAGGTTTCAATTACTTGGCTTTTTATCGGCTGACTGAAAGTTATCCAAACTATTAACAGTGAAATAACTCAAAAAATCCAATTAATAATTTTACTGTCATCATAGCAAATTATTTTATCGTGACTATGATATGTTCTCAGTCCACCGTGTATTTGATTAAGTATATCAGTATTAACAAAAGTACTATCATCATTTTTAAGGGCTAAAATAACTGACTTCTGTATATCTGTTACCTGAGAGTATGTTTTGTCGGAAATATTTCCATGCACCTCATTAACAATGTAATATTATTTTCATCCCCTATTGATTGCTGATGTATTTCGATAATATTTTCACTAAACTGGCGATTAATGTCATTTTTTGGAGAATTTTGTTGGAATATTATAACCCTATTGTAACTTAATGCTGTTATTACAAAATGGACACAACAATGGAACCATTATCCGACTTGGCGCACAATATTACTCGCCAATTTACTTCTCTAATTTTTTTTTTACGGTGCATTAGCATATTACACAAAAATTTTAGCATTCGCACAAACAACTCCATACGAACTTTAACTATACCAAATTTCACCCTTCTAAGTTCACGCAGTGCGCTGCAAAAGGGACAGTAAGGTTTTGCTTAGCGTATTTATATATACATAGATGAAGTCGGCGAACGGCGAAAACACGGTAGCGGTCGAAAAAGTAGGTTTTCTGTGGTTCTTCTTTTTCTGCGCGCACGTCACTTCCTTTACTCAGCGTTACTTCCGTCAGAAAAAAAAATTGAGTTACTCTCCAGTTGCGCCTAAAGAAGTTCTACTTCAAAAATTTCATGTGACAGAGTTATTAAATTACAGCTTGTAATGAGTTTTGTAAAAATATCTGTTCAACAAAGACAAAAATTGATCACATTTCCACTGTCTGCATTTACACATTTATTTCCAGTAGTTAAATTTATCTGGAGGCTTGAACAAAAATATCATCAGATAAGAAATATAATTTCTTTTCAGGAATTTTGTCCCTTCTTCTAAAATGTTTAATTTAATTTTTTTTATAGAGCTATCAAATCACTGTAGTGTAATTAAGATGTTGATCTGATCTTTTGCAACTGCAATAAATTTCTAAATTTTAAAAGTGTAAATAACAATAACAACAGCTCTTAATGATGTAAAAATTGCTTCGTAGACAAACATTTGAAAATTCTTATTAAAAGAAAAAACGAATGTAGCAAAACACAAACACACACACAAAAAAAAGAAGAAGAAGAAAAGAAAAACGGTGTTTAAAAGATGAAATAATTAAAACTTTGTAAAATAACCTTTTACAAACCTTTAATGTGTCTTATTTTAATAATTAAAACTTTGTAAAATAATAAAATAACCTTTTACAAACCTTTAATGTGTCTTATTTTACAAAGTTTTAATTATTTCAAAAACACTATAGTTTAAAATAATCTGATTTTAGATGTCATATACCGACTAAATTACTTTATTAAATCGGTAATATCTATAAAATTTTATTTTAATAAAATTAGTAAAAAATTAGATTTTATTAATTATTATTGTTGCTGCATAATAAAAGTACATAACACAGATTAGAAGCATCATTTATACACCTAAGTGTAATGTGTTCAGAAATTTTGGGGGTACACACGTAAGCTATTTAAGATTGAGAATAAGAAAGATTTCTTCAGGGTTTGAAAAATCGATTTTAAAATAAATGGTTTTTAAACAAAGTTTTGGGGTGGGGGGCACGTATCCGCCGCACGACACTATGTTTATGTTAATACAAAATATATACTAACTTGATTTTCAGTAAGATAACTTAAATGAATATAATATAATAAATAATTTTGTTAAAAAAAAAAAAAAACCTTTACTAACCATCAAAAAAATTATTTTTTGTTTAAAAAACTCTATTTTCTCTCAGTAACCTGAATAAATCTAATCATTTTAAGTAGAATATGAGGAACTCTCTGAGGGGGGGAGGGGGGGGGATAAATCTGTCAAACCTGTTACAGACGTGCCAAGTCTCAAGATTTTGTCCCGACTCTCTGGCTTTCTGATCTTATTTTGGACCTCACGTTTTTCCTTGATTTTCTCAAGCTTTTTAAGAGTTTGCTCAGAAATTGTCACTTGTACGGTTTCTTTCACCAGGCTCGTATGAATTAGTTCTCATTCATTTTAAGCAGATCATCGATAACAACCAGAGTATTTAGTTTTGAAATAATGTATCTGAAATTTCTAAAAAAATTAAATTTTAAAATTGAATGTTTTATACTCCCTCGTACGGAGTATAAGGAACTAATGTGATCGGGGAAAATTTCGGTAGCCCGATTTCGACGAAAAAACCGATTTTGACTGCCTCTAAAATTACTTTTAAGAATTTTTGCGATGCATCCCATCGTACGCATGCATGTACGTTCATATAAATGCATGTACAACCCATTTTTTCTGGTCGCGAGTCCATTTTGACCAGTTTTCCCCCTGACGTCGATACGTACGTATGTAACTCGCATATCTCAAAAACTGTTGGTCTTAGAATGTTGAATCTTTATGCTTAGGATTTTTGTAACATTTAGTTGTTTACCTCCCTTTTTGGTCCCAATCGACTGGATAGTTTATGTACAGGGCCGCCCAAAAGATTTTAAATACATTACGCTCTATGGGCAGAAATTCATTAAAGCGTACATTAGAGGTATTAGACAATTTCAAACGACTCAGAACTGATATATGCTGTTAAAGATTACAAAATGAATATCCCCATCGAAAATAGTGTCTTTATCACTTATAGCTCTTCTACAGGAACACTCAAAAGAACACAACTTTCAACACATTACGGTCAATGGCAGTTTTAGGGGCATTTATCCATTTCAAGCACGATACCGCCCTACCATATAGTTAGGTAATGATTCGACCATGGTCACGTGCCTCCCTCAAAAATTACGCCAAAAGTCGCCAAGACTGGCGACTTGTGGTGTTCGTGTGTATGAATTTACCTCTCATATCTCAAAAACTATTAGTCGTAGAATGTTGAAATTTGATTTATAAGATTGTTCTAACATCTAGTTGTGCACCTCGACTTTTGGTTCCAATCTTCTGGCGAGTTTATTTACATTACCACCCCAAATAATTGGAATACATTAATGTTTAAAGCATGGGCGCCCATAAGGGGGGGGGCAAGGTAGGGCACTTGCCCCCCCTAGAGTTTTAGGTTAATGTCTCATGATGTATACAAATGGCAAAACCATACCTAAATTTGTTAAATGTTTGAAATTTGCCCCCCTCTAGAAAAATTTTTTGGAGTTTGCCCCCCCCCCCCCTAGAAAAATTCCTATGGGCGCCCATGGTCTAAGGACATCTTCAATATATTACGTCTGTAGTCAGTCATTGTTCGGTCCATGCCCAAAATTTCGCCATTTGTCATTGACCTTGACGAGTTTTTTCGAAATGTCGCCAAATTTGGCGCCAAAAATAATTTCGTATTTCGCATAACTCTAAAACTTTTAAACGTAAAATGTTGAAATTTTGTATTTAGAACTATTGGAACATTTAACTGTGCATCTCTTTTTTAATTGCAATCGGCTGGATAATGTATTTACAGGGTCACCCAAATGACTTTAAATACATTAAGGTGTATGGATACATTCAACTCAATGAAAATCTGTGGTCAATTACTACTTTGGCTATTCCCAAAACCTCGCAAAGTACTCGCTTTTGGCGAAATATCGCCAAGTTAAGTGTCAAAAACAAACCTTTCAAATTGAACCCGGCTTGGCTATATCGGAAATATTTGGCTAGAAATTGCTAAACTTTAGTATTATTGCAGTATTTTATCCATTTCAAACAAAATAAGTTTAAATGAAGTGTGCCGAAAATATTTTTAGACGTGCAAGGAAGTCATGTGGTGTCTACATCAGATTTCTTCTCAGTAATAACAAGACAATATGGTGCATCTGTTTGTATCTTTTATGTAGAAATTTTTAAAGTTGTATTTGATTAAGAAAGTACTTTTTTAAAAAAATAAGATATTATTTCAATTTATAGTATTAGTCGACTGCTTTATAAAATATAACTTTCAGGTATAAATAGTTTATCCGTTATCTATTTTGGCTGATGGTCTAAATTTTTTGATATTTTACTCAAGCATTTTGAGTTTAAATTCGTTTACATTGCTATGCGCATTTAAGATTGCATTTGCGAAGAGTAATAATTATTATTTAGTGATCACATGTGCATTACATGAAAAAATGAATTCTGTATAAAGTGTTTAGGCCTTTTGACTTCGGAAACTAGGTTTGTGTGTGTATATGTGTGTTTAGTAAGACAAACCTACACAAAGGGTATCTCCCTAACGGGGTGCCTTCGATGGAGGACTTCTTAAAAAGTTCTAACGGGTCGGAAATCGAGAAGTCTCAATTTTTTCATTTTGCAAACTTGTCCCATCTACTATTGTATAATTTGATAACCCTGCTAGTTACACTAGACAGTGCTAAGGCCATACTGACTTCTAAAATGTGTAAGCCCCGTGAATTTTATAAGGTTGAATATTCAGGACTATATGCCCAATATTCTGAATCATTTTTCGAATATTAATTAAGAAAAGAGTGCCATTGAGAATTTTTTGTTTGATAATAATAATAATTTTTTTAATTGCATAACTTGCATGTTATGGAATTAACGAATTTACAGAAGCATCATCCATGCAGAAGTGTAATGCTTACACTAGAGAGAACTTACACTTTCTTACTTCACAGAGCATTAAAAAATTATTAATTAACAGAAATTTGAATTAAAAGAGCATGGTAATATATAAGGAAGGAAAAAAAGGGCGGTACGCATCTCTTCAATACAGTGGCGTAGCCAGAAATTTTTCATGGGGGGGGGGGGTTACTATTACTGCAACCCATATATATGTATACGTGTGTGTGATAAGGGAGTGAAGAATATATATTTTGTAAGGCAAAAAATTCCTCATGGGAGGGTGACCCCCTAACCCCCGCCCATCGGCTACGCCACTGCTTCAATACCTCGTAGCTAAAGTTCTGCACTGCTAAAAATAAAAAAAAATAAAAAAAAATTTGCGGTGGCGTGATGAATTTTGAAATCCGTTGGTTGCGGCGGTCCGCGGGGTTCGAAAAAAAGCTTAAAAATGTTCAAAATTGACTAGCAGGAAAATCACACTACTAAATTAGTCTACACTTCTTACTGTATTAACCTAATTTTTACAGTACTAGCACTAGTCGTACAAGTGATCGACGAGTTCCAAGAGTAACTATAATTCCAAGAGTAACAACGGCCGAATAACGTACAAATGGGCGTTTTCTTTTCCGCAGCTGTACGTGTGTTGTCTTCTCTTCGCAAAGGCACTCACGTTCAAAAGGTGTCTCTTGGAATGATCGGAAAAAGGGAGCTCCAGAATAGCGAGTAGTTAAGTACAAATCTAAAAGTCATTTCGACATTAGATTGTTGATAATGATACATTGTCTCCTGGAGTCGCTGTTGATCAGAATGAATTTTCCAGTTTTTGCCATCGACAATTAATTAATTATACGAAAAAGTAATTATTTTCTATTTGTACAACTTTGAAAGTTTCAAAAAACATTTAAACATATATAAATGGCTGATAATTATTAAAGTATTAGTTATATAGTTAAAGTAAAATAGTGAGAAAAGTTTCCCATCCCACCCTTACGTGAGGGAGGGATGTCACATGTTCTTAAAAGTTGAAATTTATGCAGAATTTTCATACATACTCGGGAAAAAATGACAGTAACAGTGTATAATTTATGCTCCCAAGCTTTATTCCATTTTATAGCATGTATTTATCTGCCGAAATCAAACGAAAAATATGCTTGTGCACCACTAGTTCTGCCAACCGTCTTTGGTGGATGCAGTTTTGTGGTAATATCTATCAATGGTGGAATAGTCAGTTTCTTGTTGGAAGATAAAATTTCATTTTTTCTCATCATTTTTCCTCCCTACGTTAAACTGTCCAGTCCCATCCCTCTCTTTATACAACATATCAATAAAATGAATTAGTCCAAAAAATATGCTGCTGATAGGCCTCACTAAACTGCTAATTTATAAAAGTTATGTTCTCAACAGTGATGGCGCCAGACTTTCCCCGACGAGAGGGCCATCTTCCCCGACAGGGGGGCCAAACGATAAAACCCCCCAAATTTTACGTTTCAGTACTTGCACAGCCTCTCAAAAAAGTATTCGAGTAAGAGATGAAATTCCCACTTTGGTTTCGTATATTAAAAATTATTATGATGAGATGGCCATTAATTATCTGTTCTTGAGTAACAGGAAAGTCCAGTGATTTTCACCAAAGTCGTAGTTAAAAAGTTCGTTACGAAGGCAATTGTCAGCAGATCGGGCAACTCTGATTACCCTAGAAATGTAGATCTTGTTCGCTGGTTCCTTCGAATCCTGAGAAACATACTCCGAGCTGCAGATAATCAATATTCAGTATATGAATATCGAATAATTAAGCATAATGAGAATGGAAGTGAACGGAATCTCTATGGTCGGGTCAGACACTTTGAATGGAATTTTTTATCTGGTTGCAAAACTTCCTACGTTTTTCTAAACCAACAAATTCTCTAAAAAAAATCCCCGACAGGGGGGCCAGTGATCCCCGACGGGGGGTGCATGGCCCCCCGATCCCCCCGCTGGCGCCACCCCTGGTTCTCAATTCTACAAAGCATTAAGAAGAATTTTCTTAGTTACAACAAATGAGATTGAAAACTTGCATCGAAAGTATAAGAAGTTATTTACTTTGGGTTTGGAAAACAGATTTTCTATCACATAAACTCTCAGAAATTTGGAGCTGAAATAATTTATTGAAATAACTATAATTCTATGGCTGCTAAACGTGGTGGAAAAATCAGAAATTCAAAACAATGTTTCCTTTAGACATGATTGATGGTGTCTCATCCCTCCCACTGTCCCACCCCTCCCTACTCTCCCTTATCAAAATTGGTTGGTTGGTGTTTAATGGCACAAGGTCCAAAAAGGACATACTGCGCCAGACTATGTGTAAAATATAGTAAAAACGAGGTTTTTCCAGGTAAAAAGGTGTTGCATAAAACTAGTAAAGCTAAAATCCATGAAATCTAAATAGATAAAAGCATATTGTAGAGAGGTAAAAAGTAGATAAAAAAGGTTCTTATCAAAATTGTGCAGGGAGTCTCGAGAAAGGCTGACAGTAGTACTAAATAGTACAGCTTGCATTGTGTGTATGATATAGCAAATGTAAAAACAAAATTAAATTCTTTATCTTTTTCCAGACTTTTAACTGTTTCATACGTCAAGTGTCATGAATCCTTCAAGCAACCTGTCTACCGATTACCGTCCGTACAGCGGTGGCCGTCCAGCATGGGCCGTGGCCGATGGAGCCAGTGATTCCGGCCGCGACTTAGAGGACCAGTACGAGAGTGACCTAGTGGAACACAGGGCCGACGTGGTGCCAGAACCAGAACGAACAGGATGTTGGTACAGCTTCACAAGGATAGTCAGAGGTAAATTGTTTCGAAGTTCTTAAGAATTCGTCCGTTCACTTTTTAGCGAGGTTTCAACAAACCTAAGCTGGGAAGTCAGCGGAGACACTCAATATATATATATATATATATATATAAATTTTTCAGGGAAAAGTCTAGGACATAATATAAAAGTTGGAAGGAAAAGTTCAGGTATTTTACACTGGATACTGAATCGCATTCTAAATCTCAACTTTGGATGTTTGGGTCTCTAGTGCTCTATGTCATAGGTGTTTTTGGACAATCTAGTTCGCATCTTTACGAAAAATTTCGAATTCAATAAATAAAATATTAGTTTGTGAAAGAGGGTGGATTAATATAAAGATAACCATGCCTAACCTACCGATTGTAAAACACTTTCCAATGCAATTGTCTTCTGCAAATACAACTGCATAACGAACATTCAAATGCTTCTCAAGTATCAGAGTAACTTTAACTTTTAGTGAAGATTATATTTTGGGAGTCATTATAAAAGAAATACAAGTACTATTACAACAACAATAGAAATTTTATTCATCTTAAAATAGATGAATGTATATTAAATGTATTTAAAACTAGTTATTAATCATAAACAGTAATCTCTTGTAATTCTTTTGCTCGCTAAAGAACTATATAAAAATGTTGCACGCACTATTTTTCTATAGAGAATGTACTTGGATAAGCCCCAATAAACCTAAAAACCACCTAAACTGGATATTAGGATCCTTTGATCATTGCAACTCATTGGCCAATCTATATTCGCCATGTTTGGTCCATAAAATTTTATTTTCAATCAACTCTAACTTTGTAATCTCTTGTTTTAGTCCAGTTTCTGGGAAAGTGTCTAGTCTATAAAATGCAAGTGATGGAATTAAGGCTCATAAATCAATGTCTGCCTGAATACAGGGTAGTTAAGGCCTTACTCAACAAATATTAAACCCGTGAGTTCATCAGAGTGAGTTCCTTCGAAGGTTATCGGAGAATATGATATTCACCATGCCAGATACAAGGGTTACCATGACATCTGACTGCCAATCTAATTTCCGCGTTGTTTTTAAATCTCAGACCGGGTATTCACGTTGTCTGAGTCATGGCGTTTAGTGAATACTAGAAGAGAATATTAAAACATGGGGAATATTATTATTAGAGAAATACGTTCTGAAATCTTATTTTATAGTTCGGAATTAAAATTTGCAGTTGTTCGAACTTTTGAAAGTAAAATACATTAGAAATTAAAAATCATAGCATAGTATTTTATAGGAAGAAATTCACCACTTAGTATTTGGACTGCCATCAATGAAATCAGAAATTAGTTGAACACATTTAATATTAAAAACGGAATAAAAATGAAAATGCAACAGCAGTGATATTTCTTTTTGCTTCTTTACCATGTAATCTCTACCTTGCTGTTGGCGGAAACTTTTTTGTGAGAAATTGAGCAGAAAATAGAAAATCACCTTCAAATTTCTCACTCTCTTAGTTAGGCTGTAACTTCTGATCTATTCAGGATTAATAATTTAGTTGAATACCATTTACTGTTTATCTATTCAAAAAATAGAAAGTTTTAAGAAATTAGAAGGTGATTTATATAAGTTAATTTGTTTTGACCTGCAAGCTATTTGTAGTACTATTGAAATTAGTCTGTAATTAATCTGAGTACTTTTACTTAATTAAATAATAAAAATATGTGAAAGAAAACATTAATTTTTTACATGATTCCCTACCACACATATTCTTTTTTCCTCTTGTGTTAATCAAAAAATGTTGTTAATAATAATAATATTATTATTACTATTATTAATCATCAAATAATCAACTTTTAATTTAATAGATGTTTTCAGTTCAAAAGGAATCATAATATATACCTTTTTAAATCCGCAAAAATTGAATTAATGTTACATTTTTCAGGAAAATGCGAATCACGGAATATGTTTTTAAATCTAATGTTAAATACAATAAATAAATAAATAAAGTAAATTAAGTTTCATGTCCATTAATTTAAATGTACTACTACAATTTAAAAAATCCCCCTAACGCATTTATAATAACTGGGCACTAACTATTAATTTTCGTTATTTAATTATAGAAATTAAATTACTATGCAAAATATATTATTCATTTTTATAAGAATTATAATGGAGTATGATTTTAAAAGTTTTCAGAAATTTTGTCACGTCTTACATTATTAATATAGGACCGTCAATTTATATAAACAATGTTGCTGGGCTATGAATTAAAAAGTGATAATAACTATTGTTATTAGTGCGTGAAAGTCAGGTATGGTCAAGAAAATGATTAAAACATTAAAATAACAAAAGTATATTAAAGAAAATTCTAAAATGCAGTTTTTAAGCTTTTAATTGTGTATGTTTTCTTTAGACAGTTTATTACAAAGCATTTTTATATAAAAACCTGAACATAAAACATAACAATTCGATTTGGTATTGTTACAAAACTGTAATGTCGCTTTCCTGTCATAAGTGGCGTATCATGGGGAAATGAGTTTTACAGGCATTGTGCAGTTCTTGAAAGCCTATTGTCCTTTACAAGCGGATGGCGATAGAAACACTTCTTAATGCAATCGGACTAAGAGAAAATTGGACGGGCAATTTCTACGCGAAGGGAGGGAATACTTATTAAATGTATAGACATTACAGATGATTTCTGGATAATTTTTTTGAGCCCAAGCGATAGCCGCTTTTCTAATCCAAGAAAGAGCGAACCCGAGTGATATTATTTTATAGTTGGATCAAGTGCTAAAAATTTAAGATGATGAAAGGGAAAAAATGCTTATTTCATCCGAAATGTATTGTTTGTATTAAAGCAAACCTGCTCGAGGGGTATCTGACTAGGATGGGGGGAGGCTTTGGGCAAAGGACTTTCTAAGAGGTTCTAACCTATTCAGGTTATATCTGGAGAAAACCGACCAAAACTCCAGACAGCTGCGTGACGGGCCTAAACCCGAAACCTTCACACTTCAACCGTCTACCATTTTCAGTGCCTTAACCACTCGGCCGTGTTGGGACTCATCCGAGATTAAGAATCATTTTTTAAAAATCTATGAAAGTATGAATAAAAGAGAAATTTCCAGTGAATAGCACGGCGTGCACAAAGGTGTCCAGTTTGAACAACTTACCGCCATTATTACTGATAAATCTAAGAGTAATAGTCCAAGTATTATGTAGTAAACAACTACTATTGTATTATATTATATACTAAATTTAAAAAATAGTTTCTCTAAATCGATTATTAAAATTTAATTATTTCAATGTCCACATAAGTAGCAACAATTGTTCATTTACTTAGTTTTAACTACTTTCAGAAGGAATATTAATTGTTACTTGAACATTTTATAAGTAATTTTATTTATATATTTGTATGCATGTAATTATAAAAGGATTTTTTAAAAACCCGGTTTAAACAAAACAAAAACTGCTTTAAACAACAACTACAAAAAAAAAACAGTTCTTTTTTTTTTTTTTTACAAAAACAATACTTTTTTTTCAACCCTGATAATAAATATTTTAACCCTCTCGTCACCGAATTATGAAAAATCGGAGAAAAAAATCTGTCTAGCATTTAATGCATCTGAAATACTATTATAAATCATGCAACAATATTTTTTTCTAATGTCGATTCATATTAGATTTTTCTAATATTCATTTCTGCATTTTCGAAGCATTTTGTTACGCTCAAATTAATTTAAAAGATGCACCTATTAGGTAAAGGTTGAGGAATAAGAAAAAAAAAAAAACTATACTTACCTTAAAAACAAACAAACAAACAAAAAAAAAAGGTCAAAAAGCAGCGTCCTTATTTTCTGAATTTTTCTCCTAAAACAATGAAGCGAAAACTGTAAAAAAAATGAGCTAAATGGACTAGTACTGCAATCTAGGCACGATTGATGCATCTAGTTAAGAGCCTCCTATACTTCCTATTTGAATGAATGCTATTGATATCACTGAAAGAAAAAAATACTACATTCAATTTTTTCTCTCTAAATATTGCTGTTTGAAGTAGGAGCCTCATATGAGGTTCAGGGTGACGAGAGGGTTAATGTGATCTAATTACTGAACCTTCTATTTTTTCGTGTGGAGCAATTGCCCCTCTTTTTACGCCCGACTTACAATTGCAATTACATTTTTTGTTACAATTACATTACATTTTTTACATTACATTGCAATTACATTTTTTAATGCAAATTTTTGTCAAGTCAAAAATATAATGTTCTTGTCAAAAATATAATGTTCTTGTAAAATAACCTTTTCCTAATGCGAATTTAAAAAAAATTCCTTATTAAAAATGAAAGAATTATTTTAATTTCTGTAAAATCTTATTGCTAATTCATATTAAAGGTACAAGAGAAAGCGAATCGTGTTTAAATGATTTCGAATTTTCTTCTGAAACTGAGAAGAAATTGTAAAATATGTATTCTACAATTTTTCAAAAGTAAATATATTTACTTATGTAGGCTGTGATAAATTCTGGTATAATTAGATGTGTTACAAATTTCCATTAAATGTAGTTCCATGAAAACTATATAAAAATTAGGCTATAAAGGATCATATTTCACCTAAAAAAACCTGTGTACTGAACCCTATACGTTTGCGCCTAGGGTAGCTGCCCTTCTTTCTAAGTTGAACTTTGCACAATTATTCTTTTTTTAATTAATGCATATTTCTGTCAAGCTGTTTCCAAATAATAATAATAATGCGTTCGTGAAAAATAATCTCTTCTTAGTGTAATTTTTTAAAAAAAGCTTTATTAGCAAGAATTGTTTATATATTATTTTTTTAGCAATAAATTTTGTATACATACATACATATATACATATAATTACCTTATTTTATACTAAAATTACTCATGAAAACATGCAAATTGTGTTTAAATAATTTCTATTTCTCGGTAGGAAGGCAAAAGAAATCGTAAAATGCATATACAATCTTTTAAAATTAATTATTTAGAATGTGATGAAAACTTATGTCGAAATTTTCAAAGCTGTAAACGAAATTACCATTTTCTGCTTATCTTAAACGAAAAAAAAAAAAAAAATAAAATAAAAAAAATGTTCTAAAATAATTTTTAAAGCTAGCACTATCCATAAATAGATGCAATACAATGGAAATCCATTGCGTAAAAATAACTATATTTACTCCAGATAAAACTAAGATCGGAACTAAGTTGTGCTAGCAATAATAATAGGGAGGAAATAATTAAAAAACAAGCTGCCAGAAGAGCGAG
The DNA here is from genome assembly GCA_038373885.1 of Cheiracanthium punctorium. Taxonomy (NCBI): domain Eukaryota; kingdom Metazoa; phylum Arthropoda; class Arachnida; order Araneae; family Cheiracanthiidae; genus Cheiracanthium; species Cheiracanthium punctorium. The sequence continues at coordinate 386,613 of JAWZYV010010621.1, forward strand.
CACTTTCCAAAACTATCTCTACTCCAAAGAAACGAGTAACCACGCTGTAGGGAAACGAGAAGGAATTTCCCCTATTTGCAGCAGTCTGAAAATTCGACCAAGTCCGATAGTATAAGCAATGTTTCTATCGCCATCCGCTTGTTTCCCCTTTGACCTTGGCGACCATTTGCCAACTTGGTGACAAGTTTGACGACTTTGCGACAATAATGAAGTTTCCCGAAAGTGCTGGATTTTTCTATCTATCTCTATTAGGAAGGAAGTTACGAGGATCTTCCAGAAAATTCTATTTGATATCATATCCTGCTCAGAAAATACGTACAATACAGAACTCACTGTTGCAGTTCAGTTGAATGAGTTTATTTTGAAAGTGCTTGTGGACACGTTATTAGAAGCCAAGCGCTTTGCTGTTATTATTAACAATTGATTGTTTGTTTTATTATTTTTTCGAGCTCTGTAAATTCTTGTGGTACCGGTGGTGCGATTTTCTGGAATAATCGTTGAACAAAGTTTTATTTTCTACTAAACCGGCATTTTGGACTGTTTAGGAAGCTCCCACTCAGCAATATTTGCTACAATATGTAATTCTTTACCTTAAACTGCCATGAATGTGTATTGTGCACTCTATTATCAATTATGTTAAATCAAAAATCGAGGGAAGCACGCGGTATGCTAGAAATAGTATAAGTATCAATCATAAAGTGCTTTTCTACACATAGAGATAGCATGTGAAAACTTTAATGCTTGTTTAAAATATTGAGAATTCTATTTAATTGATGAGTAAAATTTCTCAAATGTTTGAAATATAACTTGTATTATTAAGTTTGAAAATAATACGATGGATAAGCGAGTGGTAATAAACTAATTATGATTGGTTTTGATACACTCATCATCAATGATTGATTTCAGTTATTCAGTCGAGGAAAAATATCACCTGTAATGGTGAACACGTTTTTCTAAATCACCTTAAAAGTTCTCAGTAACGTTTAGATCAGGTCTTTGAAGGAAATTTATCTCTACGTCGCAACTGAAACTCTCCCATTTGACGCTTTGAAAAAATTTCTTGTCTCAAATCATTCCTATAATACTTCCAGCCATCCCAGCCATTAAGTTCTACCAATTTTTTTTATTTATTTATCAGAAAAACTTACAATTGGTTATTTATAAAACTCTAAACGTCATGTTTTGCGTCGTTTTATTAAGCACATAGACTTCTTCAACTTGAAATATGAATACTGAAAATTACTTGAACGATTTATAGTACTGCAACGTTTTAAACATAATTCTAGTATAGTCACTTGAATAATTTGCGTATCAGAATATTTTTTTTATCGATGCTACCCTCAATTTTTTTTTTTCCTCTCTCTCTGCAAGACAAGATTTATGATTTTTCTCAGACATATAACTTTTCCATACTTATCTTTGCATTTTACAAAATGTTGATTAAAGTTTTTGAACTGTTTGTCGTTTTAGAAACTGACCTAATAAACTTAAAGTTCATCTTCTTTCAAATGAAATTAATTTTTGCTTTTGTCACTATTGTAAGTGCCTGCAAAAACTGCATACACATGTACAAAAGTGGTCTATTTTCCCTTCGCTGTTCTAGGTATCTCTTGAAATAGGCCAGTGTTTTCTTTCTAGGAAATGCTATTTTTTTTTACAGCTGACCGTAGCATATTCATACTGGCTAAAATATGCACTTTTTTATTTTTTAATAATGGGGAGTGTCCGAAAAGTCCTTGACACATTTAAAAAAATCATAGAAAAGCAACAAATTGTCGTATGAATATGCGGTTTGCACAATAATACTTCACACGCTCACGAATTCTTTTTTGGCATCGTAAAAAAAACAAACAAAAAAAACCTTCCAAATTGTGTTCATAGGTGGCGCTGTACCGTTACAGTAAGAAAATAAAATGTAATGTTAGGTGTTTAATCATTTTATTAAGCAGAAAGCAATACCTTTCATTACCAGAGTTCAATATGTGCACCTTTTGTTTCTCGAACCACCTCTAAACGGTATTCAAATTCATTCCATGTTCTAGATAGCATGCATTGCCGTTTTTCTTAAACATGTTACATAACTTTCTCTGAACTGTAGTTAAGGATTTTGATTCGAAATACCAAATAATGCAATGCGCTTTCTCAATTCCAGTCGCCATAGCTGGCATGAATATTCTCGCACCGTCAGTGCTGTTTGAAACCCACGAAAAATCTCTATTCGCTCTCATTGCTGAAAACTGGAGGCAGCGCCATCTATGAACAATTTTGGAAGTAATTTGTTTTAAGATGGAAAAATAAATTCTTGATTCTGTGAAGCATTAATGCTCGAACCGCATATTCATACAACAACTTGTTGCTTTTCTGTGAATTTTTGAAATGTGTGAAATGTGAGGCGACTATTTTTACACATAGTCGCCTTCGACATTGAGACATTTATCGTAGTGTACAATCAGTTGGATAAATCTCTCTGGTATAACTCCGTACGCTGCGGTACATTGAAAGCCGCACTACCAAGACTACCCAGACAACAACTTCGGGATCGCTCCGTATCTGTGAAAAGGCAGAATTTTTCACAATAAGGCTAGGCCTTCATCATTACCATTTTGTTAACAAAAATCGAAATTTCGGAGTGTTGTCCGGACCCCTAGGCACGACCTTGCCCGCATGCTCAGGACGTCACTCGCAAAACAATGCTGAGATGGAGCAGGCTGTGCGACAATTTCTTGCATCACAGGGCACGTGGTTTTTGGGCAGGGGAGTAGTTTTTTTTTAACCCTTTGAGGCGCAACCCTTTCCCAATACTGGAAAAAGGGCAGCCGTTGCCATCGCCCGACTTAACTAACAGCAAGATGGCGGACGATCGAAACGTTTATCGCGTGCCACAGATCTAGAGACCCTTTTTTGACGCAGATGGCTGTGCGCGCACAGCCATCTGCAGGATGGTTGTAGATGTACAGCCAGCCAGGCTAGCTGCAGGAGGTTGTAGATGTACGAGAGTCACTGACTCTCGTACATCTACAACCTCTCAAAAAAGTATTCGAATATCAAAATTCTAATGTCAATTCCATATTTCAAATACATTATTGTTTTTCCTAAAAGTGAATCATATATAAATAATAATTTCTCGCGTTTCTAAGTTTGTGTTTTTCCAGAAAACCAATAGTTGTTAACAAAACTAAAATAAGAAATTTTGCTAATACTCAAATACTTTTTACAGTGGGCGTACTATTTTTATTTTGTATGAAATAGATTAAAATTGCACTATAACAAATGATTACAATAAATCGCCATGCTTTAGATTACTTCGTGTGTTCGCGTGAAAGAATTATTGCAGGTAACATACATCAATTGCTATTCTCAGATAGATACTGCATACACCATTTGCGATGAAAGCATTCTTTTATTATTATGTCTACTATCCATAGGTACAAATTTTGTTTTGTTTGAAACAGCTATAAAATGCACTATATACAAAGACGGTCTACTACATTACGGTTTACCTTAATGTAGTATAAATCTTTTGTGCAATCCTGTAAAATTTATGTTATACACTAGTTTTTAAAAAAATATCTTGAATGGTGCTTTAGTAAGATTTCATTAAAATTTTAATTTTCTGCCTGCATTGTAAAAATTCGTTAAAATAAAAATAATTAATTACAATGTGGAAACAGATCTTATTTGAAAAACCGTTTCCTGGACTTTCTGATAATGAAAGGAGTATAATTGTAGGATAAAAATTGAGCTGGCTCAAACACAAATTAGTTTCAATATGATGACAAACCATAAAATGATTTAAAATAATAATACTAATCGTTTTTGTTTTTTCAGCAGTACCTATCGCTGGTGCTATTTAGTCAGTGTGTTGAATTTAGTCGACCTATGACGAATGGTCTAGGCGGGATATATATATCAGTGGCGTAGTGAGAAATTTTTCATGAGGGGGGACTACTGCAACTCATATATATGTATACGTGTGTGTGTGATTAGAGTGAAGAAAATACATTTTGCATGACAAAAAATTCCTCATAAGGGGTTGTGATCCCCCTAACCCCCCCCCCTTGACTACGCCCATAATATTTATATATACATTATAAAGAGAGAGAGAGAGAAATAGATAGATAGATGACAAATTTTAAAACAGTTAAAAACAGGGTTTAGTGCTTCTGGGGGAAAAGAAAGAATGTTAATACCTGCTTTTTAGCTAAATTTAGTCACTTTTGATCGAATAGCAGTGTTACTTTCGTATAAATAACTAATTTTTTCCATATAAATTAATTAATTATTGTCATGTGTAGTCAGATTTACCATAATAACTATTGTAATACCATAAAACGTTTGTTTACCTCGCATAAAATACTTAATACCAGGTATGAAAACATGGTATATATTCAGTGGAATAGCTACGGTAGGGATTTTGGTGTCAGAACCCTCCTAACATTTTTCAAATTGGAAACTATTCTTGGAAAGAGAACGGGCCCCACAAAAATTCACTGCGCAAGGTTCACGAAAAAAATATTGCCCAATCTCTTTTATTGTTTATTGTCTGAGTTAGAAATTACAGACATGTTTCATATAAAACTTCTTTTTTATGCTGTAAATATGAAGTAGAATGAAGAGACTGTACTTGTGAAGTTGGTCTTGTAAGCCACTGCTGACATTTCGAAAACAGAGAAAAAACACTGAAGAACATTTTAACCAATGAGAAATATTCTCTAAAACAGTTTAACAACAATAAAGCAGACCCTGCTATGAGAGAGTGAAGTCCGACGCTATGTTCCTATAATAAGAGATTTGGGAAATCCAGCAGGGCCTGATTATTACACATTACAACTAGGCTTTGGCCTGGAAGCCCCGAAAGGATTAAAATAATTTTAAGTCGTGTTATTGAAAAAATTAGCATAAAAAAATTATGGCAATAAATAAAGAGATGTTCTTTTACAACGCATGTCGTTCTGCAAGTGTTTGTTTAAACTGTAATTCAGATAGAGCATTCATCAACACGACGTCATATGACGCAAAACTTTTGTGCATTAAAAATTTATTCATTTTAAGTAAAAAACTTTTGAACAAGGTGATTTGACCCCCAATTCCTGTTCCCTTATGTACGCCACTGCGAACAAATATTTGTACCTTGTGGCTATATGTGTCAAAAAGGTGTGGCCGTAGAAGAGCAAGGGCCTCCAAAAATGCTAAGCTTAAGACTTCTTAAGTTCGGCCTTGGCACCAGAGCAGCATATGAAAATGAGGAACCACCTTTACTGTTTCTTTCGAGCTTAACCAACTTTATTGTAGTTGTGGTTATCCCCCCCTCCCCACCAATTTATGCGGCTCACCTAAGCGTCTAAACTCGTTGCTTTGGATGCCCGGTGGTAGTTACGGTGCTGGGATAAGGGGGCTTCAGGGCACCTTATAAGGACTGTTTAGAGCTTACTACTTTTGGGCCTCGATATTTTCTTTTAAGTGGCTATTTCCCCCAACCTCTAATTTTTTAATATGTTTGTATGTGGGTGTACGTTTATGTGTCTTCTTGTATGTATGTATGTACTTAGTATAACCATTCCAAATGTAACACAAATATTAAAAATGTAGCAGTCTTTTTAATAAATAATTGTTGTAAAGCAAATGAGGTGCATGCACTTTCTCTTCCGTACACGCTCTGACATTTGACTAGTGTACGCGTAATGTATTACAAAAGAAGTTCCAGTAATAAAACAATTCATTAAACGCCTCCCCTCCCCCCCCCCTCCACCGCTTGTCTGCATGTTGCTTACGCACACAGACCCAAAATAAGACCCTTTTCATTATTCATTGTCTATAAACGGTCTCAAAAATGCAGTGATTTTTGTCGCTTTTCTGAGCGTACACTGGTCACGGGTGTTTAGCCAGCGAACGGTTGTGATTGTTGGCCTATAGTTTCCATGGGGACTCAAGCCCCTGGACCGAGACGGGGGCCTCCATTTACAAGATTGAGTCGTGAAAGATTAAAAACTGGACTTGTTTCGGCAAATGAAAAAGCTAGTTATTAGGAGGAGTTAAATGGAGGCATGGGTGGTTATTACGTTCAATTTGTTTTCCACAGAAGCGATTCATTTATGTAATGGGCATGCGATACATCATCTTTAAAGGTCAGAGCGACCTTTTCACTGTTTCATGCTATTTTCTATGTTAGATATTTAAAGTTACCGTTGGCGCAATTCGACTCTTCTGACACATGCTATCTTACGAAAGGGTTTCCCTCCGGTATTTTCAGTCACAGAATCAAGTTCAACTCTCACCCCCCCCCCGTTATTTTCAGGCAGGACATTATTTCCCCCCCTCCTGTTAGAGAAAGGTATTTTTCTTTTTCCCTATAGCCCAAACAAAGGATTTTAAGCATTATTTAAAATTATGGAATCGGGTTTTGTTACCACATTTGAAAGATATTATGCCTTATTTTCCAATAAGCGACATTATTGGACAAAACCGGGTAACTACATACTTCCAAAAAATAATTTATTTACCCTAGAATATAGTTTTTACACATTAAGAAATTGTCATTTTTGAAACCAACGTTCTAATTCCTTCAAATACTTTGTAGTACATTCAAATAGAAATTGAAGCACTTTATTGATGTAGTTATTTTACACGTGAGAAAAAGCTGTCCTAGCCCAACTTTTCCATTTAATGTGTGTGTAGGTAGGTAGATGGATACACAACATTAACAAAGGTTGTTTTTTTTTTTTTCATTTAGTTGTTAAAATATAAAATTAGCTTTTTGTAACTGCACCACCTGCTTCAATATTTTTTTTTTCATTCTTAGTTGTTAAAATATAAAATTAGCTTTTTGTAACTGCACCACCTGCTTCAATATTTTTTTTTTTTCATTCTTAGTTGTTAAAATATAAAATTAGCTTTTTGTAACTGCACCACCTGTTTCAATAATTTTTAATTTTTTTTTTTTTGGGGGGGGGGGAGGAGAGGAGGTGATCAATCTAGGCTCTAAAATACCAGAGTTGTTTAAAAAAGTGTGCATAAATGCACATATAACGTTATAAGTAGTGCACAATTAAAAATATGTTTGAATTATTCATTTTCTTAATTTTTTTACCAGAGCTATAATCTATGATTATTAGCCTGAGAAAACAAATTTTAAATCAAGACAAATACTTTATATACATCTTAATACACTATACAAAAAATATTTTTTTTTAATAAATAGAATATAATTTCACTATAGTCTCTAGTTATAAAACGAATTCACAGTACAGTCAGAATACAGAAATGCAATCATGGCTAAACCAGCTGTGAGATATAATTAAAGCAGCAAACAAATTTATTTACATGAAAAAAGGTAAAACACTACTTACAGTTAACTTCTTTTGGTGGAGATATCATAATTTCATTTGTTTTACAACAGATACAGATTTTTATAATCCAATCGTAAGAAACTGTGTCCATTAAAGCAAATCTTTACCGAAAGCACCCCCTCCATATTTAGGTTGAATTTATTTCACAACTCTGAATATGAAAAAGATGCATTTGGTATTCGGATATAAAATAAAATTATTACACGCGAATGCACCTAGAAATAAGCTTCGTCGTGTCCACTGCATTAACGTAGCACACACAGTAAAAGACTTAGCATTAAATAAAATACTATACTCCAATTATCTGCAATCGTCTGTTACATGCGTAATGCGACGATATATATATTTTTGTACGTTTAAAGGATCTTAATTCCAACCTTAACTGCAGGCAGAATGAGCAACGAACATAATGCATTCAAAATTGCTAAAATCAGCTTTCTGGGTATTAATTTGATTACGAGCGGAAGTGACTCGGAGATATTCCAATAGCTCGCCGGTGCCAAAAAGAGAACGGAAAATGCCCTTTTAGAACTAGACTTCAGAAGTTTCACAGATAATTTTCGTTTCTTTAACAGAATTCCATTAAATAACAGCAAAAATCCTTTATTCACCAGTGAGGGAGATTCTCCCGTGAAAATCAGGTTGATATTGTCTGAGAAATTCAAATATTTTATAACAGTGACTCTAAACTTCATAAAACAAGAAATATCTATTGCTCCAACTTCATAGATTATCAATAACTCAGAATTCTTAATTTCAGACACTACTTCAAAGCGAACAGCTGAAGTTTGAACTAATAAGCATACCATAAACCTACTTCCGTCTGAATTAGGAAAATGCAGAACAAATTATTATTAGGCTTCTTTTAAAACATTTTATAATATTCTGTAGTTTACAAAAATTTAAAAAATATAACTATCACATATCAAAGTCAAACCTGTTTGAGTTTGTAGTATGGTCTTAATTGAGTGTCATGAAGAAATTATATCTGATTATCAATCCTAAAACAAGTATTTTGAGAGAAATTTTAAAAAAAGTATGAAAACTTTTTTGAAACCACATTTTCCAATGGGAATCTAAAAAGAATACCATATTTTCTTTTATGATGCCTTGGAACACTGAATTTTTTATGATTAAAAATAAAAGTGCGTAAGGGAGCGCCCATACATTATAGATGCAAAATATACTCTGTGCGCCTCCATAGTTTTATTCTAAGACATAATTTTTTTTTTAAAGTTCCTGAGTATCAGAAAAGAAAATTATTTTTTGCAGTTCTTTTTTAAACAAAAACGTGTTGTAGAAAAGGCTCTTACTTTTTTAACACTTTTTAGTCTTAGAAATCTTGTAATTCATTTTTCAGTTATCATACTTAAGAAATATATTTTTGTAAAATCAGATACTTGCAAACAAAATTTACTAGCTTTAAAAAAGAAATAAAATTGAATGGGGACTTGAACCCTGCCGACAGTGTGTAAGACCAAGAATATTTATTTAGGGGGTAAAAAAAAAAAGAAAAAGAAAGAAAGAAAGGAAAAGCAACTGAATCTGTCATTCTCGATTACGCCTTTTTAAAAACATAAAGAATTATTCTAGTGTTTTAAATTTATGTACACTTTAATTCTGAAAACCGTGTTTCGCTCTGGTATAATGTATACATACATACATATATATATATATATATATATTGATAAATTTGATTTTTTTTTTTAATAGCGCATATACTTCAGAACAACTTGCTTTCCACATAACGAATTGAGCCTTTTTAACTGCAGCTGAAGTGTTTATGTGCGATTTTTCGATAATCCAGTAATTATTACCGCACAAAAATATCCTCTTATAAAAATAATGTCATTTTCTGCCCACACCTTTTCATCTGTGTTATCCCATTTCTCCATTAAAAATACTACGACTATTGAAGAAACGACTAACCACTCAACAAGAACACTCAGCAAGAATTGTTGTTAAAAGATAAAAACACGGTAGTGAAATATCACAAATTTTAAAAAAATTATCAATCAGATGATATAAAAGGTCTACCATTCTTCAGAAGGGGTGGGGGGGATTTAATCGCCTGTGTAAATAATAGAACTTTTTTTATGGGGAAAGGGGGTAATTGATTAAGGGTGGACCTTTTACCATCGGAACGATCACATTGATAAGTATTTTTTTTTATGTGTGTTATTTTACAAAGTTCATTAATTAACTTCAACTAACTATTGATTTTGTCTTTAAAAAAGTTCACTTCAATTTAGTTCAGTAAATTTGACCATACCTCAATGTATTCATAAAACATGAATTTTTTTTAAATAATTATTTTAGAGATTTATCTTTAATCCTAGCATCACAACTGTACAAAATCATTCATTTATTCTTTAGTATCAGTAACACGAACTATCATTTTCGTTCTTATAAAATATTTGATTTTAATTTCTCGGACTTCTGCATAGATTAAATTTTATCTTATTCAATTTCTTGGGCAGATTTGTAGGAAAAGGATGTCTGGCAATTTAGAAAATAGAGCTTAAGCTCTGGTGTATCATCTTCAAAGATGTATTGGACATTTTTCGAACCTTAAAAAAATTAAGTTAAGATCATATTAGATGTAAAATGATTCCTTTGTTGGAGTCAAAGCAAGCCATTTCACTTTTGAATAGCTTTTTATTTTTACTATCAGCCTCTTCTCAAAATTGTTTAGGACTTGCCATTTGAATTATGGAATAACTAAAACATAAGTTAGTAATTATGACGTCTACATATTCTTTAACTGATAAACAGAAGCTGTACTAATAACATTTGTTAAAATCTAACCATTGCAGCCAATTTCCATCATTTTTTTACACCTCCTTAGTTATGTCCTGCAAAATTTTTAATGCGAACCTTTAAAATGTTGAATAAAATAACCATCACAGTCTTTATGTTCCTTGGGAGTGGAGTGCAAAAGAATGAAAAGAAGTATTTGTGGAGTACAGGATTTAACAGGTGTGTCGGCTAATGAAAAAGGAGTCTAAAACTCCAAAATGACTACAGTGGGTCATCCTGTGTATGATTATGTACTATTTTTCACAGTTTACTTATGAAACTATTGTTAGCTGATACAAGAAAGTGTAAGGCTATGGACTTAACATGTATGTCTATGTTTCTCTTTTCAGGCCTTTGGGCCACCCGACAGATGAAAGGCAAAGAGAACGACAAGGCATGGATTGTTAAAGTCACCCTTCGGGAGCTCTTCACATACATAGTCTTCCTCATCCTTCTTTCTATTAGTAAGTTGTTTTTTTTTTTTTGTTGTTGTTGTGCTTTTCTTCTCTGTCTCCCTCTAGTGAGTTTCAAATATATATGTTCTTACGTTTCTGTAGTAGCTTATTCATAGCACAGTAAAACCTGCCTTAAGCGAGCTTTTTATTGAACAGAAATGTGTCTTGGAATATTTAATTGGGATATGTTTTAAAACACTACCTAGCATACGTGTTCAGTTCATGGGGAAAATATTTTTATCCCTTCCAAATGTGTTAAGACAAATTTTACCATATTATTATTGCAATTTATTTTTGATTTTATTGATACAAAAAGGGTAATCGTAAGAGGGAACAACAACAAAAAAAAAAAGCCCCTCTCTCCAATCCCCTTAAAAAAGCAATGTGTTCCTGTATACAGAACAATTAGAATCAGAGTTCTGTGTGTGAAGTTCTACTGCATTTATGTTCTTCCGTGCGGTAGATTCCTCAGATACAGTAAAATTGATATTGCGTAAGTTTCATTCTTTGACTGAATTTTGTTTTTCTAATTCACATGCAGTATTAATCTCGACAGCTCAATGGAATCCAAAAAAATAATATTTAATAATAACGGTAATAAAGTTGATGATAATAATAATAATAATTTCTTCAAACTTACTGTGAAACTAGAAAATTTGGCATTCACTTTACAAAAATGTTATTAGTTTGCACCAAACTGATGGTAGAGCAAAAAAGTAATAAAATACTACTAATAATATTTTTTAAAATTATAGTGAAACTAGAAAAGGCTAGATCAATTATAGATGATCCCGAACTCATCTATAATTGCTTTGTTTTGATAATTAAATATTATTATTTTGACACTCTGGATTTAGCATTGCATTTTTTAAAACCCCTGTAGTTCAATGCACGTGTACAGATAACATTCATTTCCAGATCATTAAACCTTTGAAATGTCGCTGATTGTTGTAATCAGAATGAAAATGAAACTTTCATTTGTTTTCCTGCAGTTTCCAATGCTGTCACCATATATGTCTGTTTCAAAGAAAAGATCCTGGTCATTACTTTGCATAATCTAAATTTATCAACTGGCCGATGTAATTTAGTCTGATAAGATAACGTTGTTTTTAGCGATTAACAAACTGAACTTGATTACTGATACCTAAGTTTGAAATTGGGAATTATTCTTATTGATCATTGATTCTTGTGGAAATTTATGATACTCAAATTTAAACTGACAGTTATTTATTTCAGTTCATGAAAGGAAAAAAATTTTATGTTCTCATGCATTTCTCAACTATTCTTTAAAATGTTTTGAAATACTTATATATATAAAACTGTGTCCTGGATGACGCTGAAACAAATCTGGAAAGCCTGTACCTTCCCCACTATTCTTCAAAATTTAGATTTCTGCCTAAAAATAATACTTAAGCTTCCCTGTGAAAAATTATGTGGGACCTGTTGGGATTGTTATTCAGGCAGGACGCATGAACTGTATAAAAAAGAAATTAAATTGAAGTTCACTTGAATTGGGCGAAGTAACAACAAGAAAAATAAATCATGCCAAACGCATGATTATAAAACATTTTCCAACACAACAATCTTTCTTGAGCCAAACTTGGCGATGTATCGTAATTTAATGATTTATTTTTCTTGTTTATCATATAAATGCGATCAATTAATCAGAATCCATTAACATTACTATAGATTTTTCATGTATAGAAGAAAACAGAAAGAAAACCTCCTAGTAAACATTTGTGATTGTGGATGTTATAGTAACAATTAAAAATAATAATAATTTAATTTCTTTTTCTTGTAGGGGAAAAAATCTACATAATACTGTGCATTTTAGAAAACTTCTTTTTCTTTAGTCGTGCATGTGTGTAAATAAGTATTAATATTGAAATATATTGAAATATTCACATTTTCTTTAATAATGTTAAAAGTGTTAGTTTGCTCTAACGTTAATAGGTAATTAAGGTCAAATGAAACCTTTGGAATTATAATTTATTTTTTAAGAGTGTTTCCATGCATTAGTTAAAGAGAAGATATTGAGTAACAAGTTTGTTTTAATTTGGATTGCACGATGAAGTACTGTAACGGGGAAGTTCTGTTACGAAACCAGGTTCTATTGCTTAACAGAACATTTATGACAATTGAATAACGGTAATATACTTTTTACAATGATTTAATGAAGTTTATCTTGATTAGGCATTCATTAAAATTTTTTCTTAATTATTGAAATTATACCTATGAAATTCTTGATTTGAGAAGGATTCATATTTAGGTTTAATCCCTTAAGGGCATATTAATTTTGAAGAAATCGTTATAAAAGTAACTAATACTTATTTTATTTTGAACATTTTGGGTTTCTAAATACAGCATTCTATTATTTCATTTTTTTTAATCAAAAATCATGTTAATTTTATTAGAATTTGGTCAAAATCATGTTAATTTTAAAATATACGGGAAAAAATCAATATTAGGCCACTATGCATCTAAATTTATCAGTTCGTAAGTAAGTAAATGGAAAAGATTTGTTCTCTTACACTTATTTACAGATAACATAGAAATCTCATTTCCACAAATAATTAATGAGTTAAATATTAATTTTCGTGTAGTAAACTTCAAAACATGAAAAGACCAACATCACAATAGAGATAAAAATTTACTCTTATGTATCATTCATAACATATTCTATTCGAGCTAATGCTGCCCATTAGAACATATACAGAGATATAAAAAAAATCACGTCGGTTTTATTTTGCATAGATGTTTTTAATGAATCCACTTGTAAATTATACAGGACCAGAAAAGTGAACAACGGAAATGCAGTCTTCATGAGAGATGGGCTCAATCCCCAAGGGTTTAATAATAAGTGAAACTATTTTAAACTTAAAAGTTCATGAAGCCACCTTTTACATGAAAATACAAAAAAGGATTTCATTTTTAAAGGGTTTTTTACTCGGGGGTAATAGGTTTTCCATTACTTTTAATATTTAATAAAAGTCACTGAAACAAAGAAATCCTTAAAAAAAATAATAAAATCCTAATTTTGCTTGACAGTCAAAGAAAATTGAAGAGCATTGATGCCATCGCATTAAGAAAAGTCTTATCTCCATCTTTAGTTTCATTTTTATTACTTTTACGAACTACTTGTATTAGAAGAGATTTACCCTTAATACATCTATACATTTAATACAGAATTTTTTTATGTTCATAAACCAGCATTCGTTACACCTGTATTGTTAGTAAAGTAGGCTTTTGTAAACTCTCAGTTCAGTTCGAATGCTTATTTGTATGCATAAGCGTATCATGACACAAAATTTTTGGAGGGATATATCGATATGAAAAATAGAAAAGGGAAAAACTTACCTTGCAGTTTTATTAGTATCCATAGTTTTCCTTTACCAAAACAGCACAGTAAAAAAAAAAAAATTTCAAACGTATGATAGTTTTTCTGTTACAAACAGATTTTATGGTATCCAAGAAGAATTCAATTTCAATTTTAAGTGAATTAGTGTTGATCGATTTTTTGGTGTGTGTTTGGCATCGGTATTTTTTCATCGATTTTGAATTCTGTGCATCGTAAGCTATCTTCTTTTGACGTAAGCTAGTCTGATTTGAAAGAACACTTATTTTTAGCGATATTGCTCTGAGCTTTGTAGCAACAAAAGAAACGAGCTTGTTAATCGTCTGTTCCTGTAAGAGAGAGAGAAAAATAATGCATTTCTTTTAGAGAGAACGTAGACTTCTTCAAAGTGCTATTAGAAAGCTCGGGATTCTTCAATTGAGTTTGAACATAAAGGCAGTGTTCTTAAAAACATCTGTTTGGCTACTACTTTTATCTGAACTCTTTTTTTCTGTTTGTTTTCATACACTTATACATGTCGTCACAATCCACTTCAGAGTTCGTTTCCAGCTGATATGGGGTATGTATATTAGATGTTAATAGTTTCAATAGATATTTACTGAGACCAGATTTTGTATGAACTTTGATTGAGCAGATAAGAGGGTATATCGTCGAAGGAGGAGTTTAGAAATACTCAGAACCCCGTGTTGATGACGTGTGAATTGCGAGCGAAGAAAGAATAGATAAACATTTCCAATTTTATGAACATACTTAAAAATCTGAAATTTATTCGAAAAAAATAGGTCAAAGTATAGGTTATAGTGTTTCGGCTGATAGTTATGAAGGTTATATTTTTTGTAAACAGTTTTTTGGATTTTGCTACAAACAACGTGATTTATTTAAACTTTATGAAAAGGTGTTCGATAATGATGGGAGTACACAAACTGAGGGCTACCGAGGCTTTTTCAAAATTTTATTTTATTGCTTAAAGGATGATGATTGTCAACAAAAATGGAAATTGTATGATATTGTCTGATTAATGAATAGTATTATTTAGGTCTTTCTCATTGGTATTATTAATAGAAGTGCAACATATTAATATTTCTTATATGTGTGTTGACTATAATTTATGATTATTTAAAATCGGAGGAAATGTCCAACATAAAAGTAAAGATATTAATAAGCCTTAATTATAGAGATAGTATACGTGAGTAAAGTTGAAATTTCACAAACAATTGTTTTTTATTTTCTTTATACTCCTAAATTAAAAAAAAAATTCTTGATGTTTTTTATCCCGCATTCTTTTACCTATGTATGGATTCCTTTTTCTTTTTTTTAAATCTTGGGACAATATGAAATAATTGAAACTTTGTAAAATAACACACATAAAAGATACTTATGTGTTATTTTACAAAGTTTGAATTATTTCATCTGGAAAACAATAGTTAGTCGACTGGTGAGATAGAACCGATATCGGCTATACCACTAGTTCCTGAATCCACGGGGTTTCATATGATGAGTTCAAATAAATTTTACGAAAATAATATACTAGTATTTAGCGACTATCAGAGTTAGCAAGATTTTGACGCATGACGGTTTTACCGTCGTGTCAAAAACCTCTCTGTCGAAAATGTCGAAAACTGTCAAAAACCCAGAATTTTGGTAGCACGACATATCTATTTTATTTCAGCTAATTATAATTTAAATAAAGATTGCATTTTAAAACAACAAGTTTAAAAAAGGTTATGAAAGGTATTTGACAAAAAATAATTGGATTAACGTTAAAGAATATATTTCGGAAATTTACATTTTCCCAGCATAATTACTTCATAATTTTATATATTGTAAGTAAAATAAGTATGATTTTTATGTATTTTTTATTTTACATTTATAGGTTTTATTTTATGGCACATTCCATTATTAATTTCGAATACCGTGAAGAATTTTCAGTATTACGTCCTAGAAATTCTGATTAGATGATTTTTTTCATTGGGTGGAAGGAAGGATGTAAAGTATAAGTTATCCAGCCTAGAATTTTTTTTAAATCTTTGCTAGGAAAGAACACTAAAGAAACGAACTCGAGAAACTTTCTATCACATGCTTCGAAGCAGCGAGTCTAATTGCTAAAAATGTCCTTTTACATACATTTTTGGTTTTGCGAATATTTTAATTAAATGACAGTTTTAGTTCGATAAAAGTAGCAGTGGTTCTCTATTTGGGGTGGTTATAAATTTTGGATAAATATTTTATATTTGGGGTGGTTATAAATTTTGGATAAATATTTTATATTTGGGGTGGTTATAAATTTTGGATAAATATTTTAAGATTATGCAGGCATCCATATGTGTATCTTAATAAAATAATATGTAATAATAATTTATAAGTGCAAAATTCTGATTTGAAATTTCATCGCAGAAACTTAAGGGTATGTCTCAAAAATTTTTTATTAGTTTAATATTTTATGTTTTTAGTTATTTTTTTACTTAACAGCATAATAAAATAATTATATATGTTCATAATACTATAATTAATATAGTTGTTAATAGCTAAGAAAAATTTATATGGAAATTTATTGCTCGCTGTATAAGTTTTTGACAGTCTTTACCTGTAAAAACACTGTTTTCACCTCTGTCATGTCAAAAACCAATTTTTGACGACAAAACCCCAACTCTGGCGACCTAAAAGGGTTCGACGAAATTTTCTAAGGGGTTTCCTAGAAGAAAAAGTTTGGAAACCATTGGGCTATATCAACATAAGAGTATTTGCTAAACCTTTTACCAAATGGATGCCGGGCAACCACACCGTTGAATCCGCGCCAAAGCCGCAACTGCACTGTTTTGGCGATCGGGGAAAAAATTCAAAAGTTCTAACAAATTTAAAAATAGAAAAAATCAAACTCCTGAAAGTTTTAATCCATACCGTAAAATCCCGTGCTTTTTCCCTCCGTAACTTTGTGATTTATTGTCTATGTCTACAATGAACATTTATAGGATTAGGATTTATTTTTTAGGATTATTTTTAAAAGATCAAAGCCTAGCTCAGCGTTTTTGGAACTCCTTATAAACAGTAGTAACTATTAACAAAGTACTTTTGTCTTTAAAAAATGAACTCCATTCATCTCATCCTCAGTGACCTTTGGAATGATGAGCCCTACAATGTACTACCAGACTAATGTCATGAGTGAACTGTTCCTGGATTCCTCGTTTGCCGATGGTTCAGGCAGTATGAGAGAAGCCACGCAAATGTCAGATTTTTGGAAGGTGAGTGAGAAATTCGTTAAGACTTCATTTCATCGTTCGTTGGCTGGGATAATATCATGAGATTTGTTTGAAGAAATCCGAAATGTTTTGTGAATTTCTTCAAGCCTAAAAATGTTTTAAAACTGCTCAAATGTTCGTTTTTGTTTTTAAACGCCCTCAAGGTCTGAGTTAAGAGAGAGAGAGATTGAAAATAAAAAATTTCGAGAAATATTTTTACCCTTCTCTTTTGAACAGAACAATAAACTGCATTCAAAAACATAAAATAATTGCAAAACTAAAAATAGATGTAGCTATTTTTCAACCGAATAAAGTTTTTAATTGCAGAAATAATTCTAAATAATAAATGAGTAGTTTTAGGTAACTCACCCTTACTTTGTACATTGGTTATTGCCTATACTGATGTGACTAAAGTAATTTAAAAGTAAGTGGTCAACTACTGGTGCTCTTACCTTAATGTATACAGTATGCAAAAATAATGTTGTATATTTGTCAAGAATGTTATAAATGCTTACACTGATTTATTTATTTTAAATAACCGGCTGTCACTTGCCAATTAGACATTTGCAATTACAACGACCCGAAGGTATTGGCCTTTCCATTATGAGGTCCACAGAGACTGTCGCGGCTACAATGTATTTGAACGGGGAAATTTGACCGGGTTTGGACGCTGCGACCCTCTACCGAACAATAGATGGGGTGAAAACCACAAGTGTGAAAACCGCAATATTATCCACGGTCCCCAATTACCTATTGTCCGGAGTATCTCCTGCTTTCTTCTCGTGCGAAAAATTTATTGCTTACAAGTGATAATTGGCCAAGCGGCCAGCGACGATCTCTGGGTATATGCAGCGGCCTTCGGCACACATGCAGCATTTTTCCGGACGCAGCGGGGTTTTTTTTAATGGTCAAGGCATTGTACAAAGGGGGGGGATACAGTGCAGGGGCCAAGGATTTATTTACTTTTAATGGCCCGTCGGGATTCGCCGCCAAAGGATAACACGTGAAACCACAAAACCACCCCACTCACATAATGGGGCAGCTTTTCTCCGCAATGCGTCTTGGAGATACGGAAAAATACATAGACTTCCCATTATAGCGTACTGAAACGCACGCTGAATGAGTGCCGGCCTGGGCAAGTTAATGCCCAAGTCGGGAACCAACCCGGACCCAAGGCATGATAGAATGGTTCTTTAGCACTGTACCACCTGCGCTGCTAAACGTGTAAAATGTTTCTATTTTTTCTTAGAAAAAAATACCAAACTTTCAGTTTGAAAACTTGGAAACCATAGTTTAGGCCTCAACAAATATATTTTCTGCGAAAAACCAATTTTTTAAAGAAGTAACTGTTGTTGATAGCTCTCCTTAAAATACCTACAAAAATAGATAAATCAAGCCTCTTCTTTTTATCATTATTTCACTTATTTATTTTCCAGTTCGCCAAAGACGTTTTAGTCGAGAATCTGTACTGGGAGAACTGGTACAATGATCAAGAAACGAATCCCGACGACAGAAACATACTGTACGAGAACAGACTTCTGGGCTCTCCCCGCATCAGGCAGCTTCGGGTGAGAAACGACTCCTGCAATGTGCATTCCGATTTCAAAAAGGCCATAACGCAGTGCTATGACGTGTACAATCCTCACATCGAAGACACAGAACCCTTCGGACTCATGAACGGAACAGCGTAAGTAACGTCAACGCCGCACACCAGTAACCTTCAGCATCGTTGTTATGTAAAGAAATACACTGACCTCGGCTTTTACTCCTTAAATATTAATCTTACGTACAATAAATTACTAAGTTATGTAAAACGGCTACAGAAGTTTATTGTATCGATTAAAATTTTCCGGGGATGAAATATAAATAAATGCAAAATTTAAATTTGTATGCAGCCCCGTACAAAAAAAAAAAAAAAAAAGATTAGTAAATGTGCCCTATGCACAATGATCCATGGCAATGTTCAAAATTTTAGCTTTTCATCACAAAAAGCCCCAGAAAGAGATATGTTTAAGAGAAGTTGGTAAGGGACCATACAATACCAAAAATTGCAAAATTCTATGTATTGAAATCATTGTTTTCTTTTATAATTTGTGTACAGCTCCTGAAACGCCAACTTTCGATGGGATATTTTTCACTTCGGGAGCCATATATTTTCTCTGAGCCTTTTTATAATGAGAGAGTGAAACAACGCATACAAATTTAAATTTTGCATTTATTTACATTTAATTCCTTTTATTTAATCCCCGAAAAATTTTAATCGATACCATAAACTTTTGTAGCTTTGTAATTTGTTGTATATGTCTATGTATTATCAATAGTTAAAGAATAAAAACCCAGACCAGTGTTTTTGGGCCACCTTATATATTCCAATTAATTTACAGTTTGTTTGTCCGTGCTCTAACTGCTTTCAATGTGCATTTATTGCTAGGAAATGTATAAGTACATGCTATTGCTGGGGCGGCTCTTAGGGTACCTGGCGCCCCTCCGCAAACGTAAAAAAAGGCGCCCCCTTTCATAGGCGGCTGGTACGGGGGGGCAAGGGGGCGACTGCCCCCTCACTTCCAAAAGTAAAGGGGCCTCGCCCCCCCAATTTTCATAGTTCAAAAGTAACAATTCATCTAAAAATGGTGGCAAGACACTCAATACGGAAACCGAGCAAGAGAAGGGGAGGGAAAGCGAACTTTCCCAGTGCAAGGTCTTTATATATATATGTATATACAGTGAAACCCTGTATATATATATATATATATATATATACAGTGAAACCCTGGTTTAACGTTAGACGTATTTACCGTTTTCCCGCCTATAACGTCATTTTCTATTGGTTCCAAATATCTATCTATACTTTTAATGTTAAAAATCCCGTCAAGAACGTTAGATTTCCCGCATTTAACAGTTTTTCGGCGAGAGAAATTCGATGCGTTTTCTCTAAAACAAGTCACAGTAATTGTGATGGGAAGAAAATACACTGCTGGCCACCCAAATTGCAACACCAAGAAAAACAAGAGATATCACAACAAAATTTATTGTGTAGATAACATGTTGACCAAGTAACAAATGATTAAATTTACAGCATTCTATGAAGCGTGGTTCCTGCCAAAATCAGTACCCAGAGTAGCCGCCGTTGTTGGAGATCACAGCTGCCACACGCCTCGGCATTGATTCAAAGAGACTTTGAATGTGTTCTTGGGGTACAGCAGACCAAGCAGCTTCCACACGTTGCCAAAGTTGATCTGGTGTGACAGCTGGGGATGAACTCTGGGTCAGTCGTTGAGCAACCATGGACCACATGTTTTCTATCGGCGAAAGATCCGGAGAGCGCGCCGGCCAGGGAAGCAATTCAATCTGGTGATTGACGAAGAACCCTTGGACAATGCGTGCCACGTGTGGCCGTGCATTATCCTGCTGAAATATGGCTGTTGGCAAGCCCTGAAGGTAAGAAAGGACAACTGGCTCCAACACCTCGGAGATGTAGCGCTGGCTGGTTAAAGTACCGGCAATGCGTACTAGAGGAGTGCGAGAGAGATATCCGATACCGCCCCATACCATAATACCCGGTGCAGGACCAGTGTGACGGTGCATAATGCAGCTGTTCAGCATCCTCTCTCCACGGTGTCTCCAGACTCGAATCCGACCGTCGTGGTGTTGCATACAGAAGCGTGACTCGTCAGTAAAGAGAATTTCATTCCATTCTGTCGTCCACATCCTTCTTTCATCGCACCATTGGCGGCGGAGACGTCTGTGGTTCCGCGTCAGAGGTAGACAAAGCAACGGACGTCTTGCGGACAGACCATTCTGCTGTAAACGACGTCGAATGGTACGCGCAGACACTGGATGATGCGTTACAGACTGAATCTGCTGTGATATGGTTCGTGATGTGACTGAGCGGTCCGTCACTGCCATGCGTACAATCTGCCTGTCATCACGTGACGTGGTGCACTGAGGTCGATGCGGTCGATCACGTCTGTCCGTCGTACCCTCCTGCACCCAACGATCACATATCCGCATCACAGTTGTTTGGTTTCGTCCAATACGACGACCGATTTCCCTGAAAGATAACCCACAATCTCGGTATGCCACTATCCTTCCTCTGTCAAACTCGGATACTTGATCAAAAGATGATCGTTGTTTCCTACGAGGCATAATTTATCGTTTTTTTGAAAAAAAAGCAAGAAAAACACAATTGCTGTACTTGAAACCGTCGAAATCTCCAAGCCTTAAATAGCGCTTTGAGGTGGCGCCACAGGCGCGCTTGATGTGCGTCTGCGCTGAAATTCTAATCATTTGCATACCTCACCTCAGCTAATGCATGTTGTAAATTTCATATTATTTGCATGCTTCCTTCAGGGTGTTGCATTTACGATGGCCAGCAGTGTAGATCTTGACAATAGCGGCAATGCGCATTCCTTTTCCTTTTTTGGATAAAAGGAGGGAAAATTATTCTTTCTCTCCTCCAACTGTCCGAGTGCCTTCATTCCCATAAAAACGGAGTGTAGCCTTCCAGGAATTCCCCCCTCCCCCCCTTACAGGTGTGTTACTTTAAAATTTTGTCTTTGCTGTCTTCCTGTATTCTGGAATAGATACAATAGACCGTCTTCGGATATCAAAACAGGAAGCCTCTCACGCTACTTAAAAAGGGAGGTTACATGGGGAAAGAGCGGACAGGCCATTTTCTGCTGTTTCGATGGGAACCAACAGCTATGAGATTCTCCTTGGGAGCTAAAGAGTTAAACTGCCCAGCCATGAATACAATTCATGGAAGGGATAATAAACGGCTTTCTACAGTATCTTTTAAGATTACATTTAAGAAAAAGTAAGCATATTTATCTGAATATTTAGAAAGGGATTTAATTGTAGGAGATTGTATGTGAGTGTATGTGTGTGTGGTGGGGGAGCAAATTAGAAATTTCCCGAAAGGAACTGTATATTCTAGAATCGGCTCTGCCCAGATGTAAGGATCTCGTGAACATTTCATTCCCATATGCTAATTCGAATAGGTTGATAGGTTGACTGTGCGCGTGCTGCCTAAGTTTTTCTGATTCATGATCTTTATTTGTTCCATATTCATATTTGTTTTCGAAATGTTTAAAGCAAAGCGGCTTAAAACCCAACCGACCATCACTTCATGTTTCCGTAAGATTCCAGTTGCGGAAAATGCAGATCAAAATATGCTTAGCAATTTAAAAGAAAATGAAAAATGTGATGGTTTAAGTTTCAAGGAAACACAGGCTACCAACGTCAAGTCTCAGTGCAAATAATGTGGATTCAGAACTGAAGATAATGAGACACTTTAACTTCGGATCATCATAAATACAGGAAAAATGAAATAAACGAAGGCTTCTAGACTTTGAATATCCGATACATAAAGTGAGGAAATTCCAAAAAAATTGGTTCGACCAATTTGCATGGTTAGAGTACTATGGAGAAGTGAACAGAGCATTTTGCTTCTTGATATGGATTAGATCTTGATATGGAAAAATTAAAGAGAGAAATGCAAATTTTTCAAAAAATGTACAAAAAATACATCAACTCTTTGCCCGAAATATCCAGAGATAACAGAACTGAGGAAAAGATGCAATTTTCTTGTTGAAAAGGAACTCTTTGATATATTTCCATACAAGGGCGGATTCAAAGGGGGGGGGCGGATGGGGGCGACTACCCCCCGAGAAAAAAGAAATTAATGTAAAAGATCCTATGTTACTTCCATAAATTGGATGTATATGCCAATATTGCATAATATAATACCAAATAATTTATTAGGATGGATAATATAAGATCAAATAAATGAATTTATTAGTGATCTCCTCTCTCTCTGTGTTTGGAAGTTTGTCATTTTGTGACATCATTGATTTATTCAAGAATTTACAGAAAAAAAGATTTTCTTAACAAGTAAGTGTTTTATCTTCTTCTCATGTTATTATTTCATAAGAATTGAAATGGAACTTTGAATTAGAGACATGCACGGGCCTGAAAATAGAGTCCCGGCCCGGCCCGAGCCCGACGATTCTTGAATTTGTAGGCCATGCCCGGGCCCGTATAACAATTGAACAAACATCACGGGCCAGCCCTTACAGGCCCATAGTTAAGGAGTAAAATTTGAAAATTCCAGAAATTAAAAAATATATAAAGACGACCAGATAGATCGATAAATATTTTTCAGACATTTTATATTAAGAAGTTATTAATATTAACTTTTTTGCGGGTTGCAGGAACTCGAAAAAAAAATTAACACTAACCCGAGTCCGGCCCTCCCGTTAACAGCAGATTTATAAATCCCGTACCCGCCCCCCCCAGACAGCACATAAGCTTAAATCAAGCTTGACATTGACTTGAATTTGACGTATTAATACAAGCTTGACATTTCAATCCATTAGCTTGATTATTGCGCTGATGGCGCCATCTGTCGCTGTAGGCGAGAAGGAGAATGGACATTGAAAAGTCTAAGGGGAAGGAATGAATGGGATAAGCCCCTCTGAAGTGTAACACGAGGGGAGTTTTAGTTTTATTTACATCTAATTAACATTAGCAATTCCATTAACTAATTAATTAGCCCTAAAAATAATTTTTAATATAATTAACACAATTTAGTTAGTTAATATACTTCACTTTATGGGTGGTAGAATGAGGCGGTTTCCGGCAGCTACAAAATAATTTATCATCAGTCATAAATGTACTTGACCATAGAATTAAAAAAAAAGATTCTATATTTTCAAATATGGAATTTCTTCAAAATAAAATACAATTATACTACGAAATTGATTTCAAAATCAGCCGTTTGTCTCGATTTTGAAAGTTTTAAAACGTGTGCTGCTGTTAAGTTTATATTATGTTTATTTCCCTATTAGTAGAGTCTCTAAATCACACATAACATTATTTTAATTTTGATGCATCCCATGGAAAAATAAAAGAAACAAATAACACATCGGCTTTTATCAATACCCTAACAGTCCCTTCAAACTTTAGTCATGTCAGCCCGACTGAGAGTGGCGCAACGGTTAGGTCGCTTGCAACCCAACCCAAAGGTCCCGGTTCTATTCTAGCCGCGGAATCTTGATGGAAACAGATTAATTGAAATTTCGGCGTAGTGTGCAAAATAAAATATGTGGGGAGAGTTCGCCGACCGGCGCTCCGTGTAATTAGGAAAATTTTTTAAGCTTGAAATTAAGCTTGCTATATCAAGCTTGATTCAAGCTTGAAATGTTAAGCTTAATGCAAGCTGGGCAAGTGTAAACTAGAACACTTGATTCAAGCTTGCATTAAGCTTACACGCTTGAAATTTTCAAGCTTAATTCAAGTTTAAAAGGCTAAAAAAGGCTTTTCAAGGCTTGATAAATCAAGCTTGCTGCATGTTTGATGCAAATTTGCTGTGCTGTCTGGGCCGGTCCGTGCAGGTCTCTACTTTGAATTGGAAGGAGGGAGTCTTCGATGGGCATCCGTTCTAATTTATTATCCTAGTTCTTTTAGAGAAGGCCATTTAATCAATAATGACATTAAAATTCAATTATAATAGGGCGATTTTACTCCCCCCCCAAAAAAAAAACAGCTTTAGGTAGCTGCCCTCTACTTACGTACTCTCAGTCTTTTGACCCCCCACTTTTTTAGTGCACCAGCCGCCTATGCCCCCTTTTATGCTCTAGAGCAAGTTTTTCTCAGTTTTTGAGTTCGAAATGGCGTGCCTTCGAAGATGGCTCCCCGATGCCTTGCTCACCATGTCGGGCCGCCTCTGCGCTATTGACATGTACTGTATTAGCACCATACTTCCAACCTCATTGAAAATGTGATTTCGAATTAATAGTACTAGGACACTAGGAGCACAAAAAGAATCCCATTCGCTTGACTTAGTGATCAATCGTTTTCAATGCGTTTTAGAAACATGTTCATAAACACTGATACAGGCTGAATATTTCAACCACAGTAAAATTAATTTATGTTATTAAGGTTGACATCAATTCTCCTAAAAAAGAATGAGCGTATAGCTAATAATGATGAATCGATGTTTTGAAAAAACAAGAAAAAATTATTCCGTGCTTTTATTTTTGTTCAAACTCAAATCTTCTCGGTTAGTAAATGATAGGGAACATTCATACCAACATTATTGGAAATATATACGTATGTAATGCATTTTCTCCGTCATTAACCTCATTTTAGCAAACTTCTAAATGGTCTGGGGTTATTTTTATTCCCTTTGACTCGCGCTTCACTTTTTCGATGTCTTATATTTATCATCGAAATCTGAGAAATAGAAATATTTTCATTCTTGCACTCAGCTGTGAATCTTGCGTTTAACCCCTTGAGGCACAACCCTTTCCCAATGCTGAAAAAAGGACAGCCATTGCCATCACTCGACTTAACTACCAGCAAGATGGCGGACGATCGAAACGTTCATCGCGTGCCACAGATCTAGAACCCTTTTTTGACGA
This sequence comes from Cheiracanthium punctorium, assembly GCA_038373885.1. Classification (NCBI taxonomy): domain Eukaryota; kingdom Metazoa; phylum Arthropoda; class Arachnida; order Araneae; family Cheiracanthiidae; genus Cheiracanthium; species Cheiracanthium punctorium. Next base: position 412,227 of record JAWZYV010010621.1, read on the forward strand.
CAGCTGGCTGTGCGCTGCAGCCAGCTGCGTCAAAAATGGGCTGTTAAAAATAATCGTGACCATTTTTTTACGGGAAATGACGTGCTAAAAAGTAAAGGATTCTCGTGGAGCTATGTCACCCGCAACTATTTTTATAGAAACCAAATCTATTCTTCGTGACTGTCAACAGTCAAAACGTCAGAGTTTGATGTTCCCAGAGCGGGAACACTGCGCGTTAAAGGGTTAATCCAAAATGGCTGTCTCTTTAAAATCCATAAAAATTGAAGTATTCCCTTGTTATTCTGACAGGTTCAATTAAGCTCTAAGGGCCATTCTTAAAAATAATAAAAAAGACGCGATGGTAGAAGTATCGCATTTTGTGCCCATAGTCTCTTCCATTGTGCCTGCTCCAAGCTAGATCACAGCGAGGCAACGATGGGCCCAAAAGGGTCACCTTTGATGTCGCCTCTTTGCAATGAGGAAAAGCGGCAGATTAACCCTCTGATGCGGGGTGTGTGCACCGTTAAACCACTTTATTTCAGCGCTTTTACTGCTAACCGAAAAATGAACAAATAAATAAAATGGTTAAATGGTGCCCGTGCTGAAAAAGTACAGCTATTGCCATCAGGGGCGTAGCCAAGGGGGGGGTTAGGGGGGTCATAACCACCCTCCATGAGGAATTTTTTGCCCTACAAAATGTATATTCTTCACTACATTGTCACACCCACGTATACATATATATGAGTTGTAGTAGTCGTACCCCCCCCCCATGAAAAATTTCTGGCTACGCCCCTGATTGCCATCGTTGCTGCCTGTGCAGCCGCGCAGCCAGCTGTGTCAGAAAAGCTCTGTGGAGCCAGATGGCCGATTCGATCCACCGCCATGTTGTTTTATTTAAAAGCATCGATGGTAACGGCTGCACTTTTTCAGAATTGGTCTCTCTATCCAGTTGGCCTTATTTATGGATGTGAAAATGATTGCGCTTTAAAGAGTTAACAGTTTTGATACGTCCTGTTCGCTCGATTAGTTCAGCGCAATCTCATGCGGATGCCGAAAGCATGTCAGCATCGGCATGAAAGTACAGTCGGACCTCGATTTAACGTACTCTGATTTAACGAATATTTCTTTTGTCCCGACAAAAAGGGTGCTAAAATGCTCTGATTTAACGAATTTTTAGCTTTGATTTAACGAACAACAATCGCTGAAATAAAATTCGCACATAAAACTAAAACTTTGAATTTTTCGCACACAAAATTTTTGAATTTTTCACACCCTAATCCAAGTGTGTAATACAATAAATTTTTTTCTCATTTCTTCAAACGAAGCAAGTGCCTATGAAGACAGCGATACAAAAACAGTCATTTACAATTAAGCCATTGATAACCAAACCATGGTCAAATGGCTGGATGTGAAGATTTTCCTAGTAATGGAAATTTTACAGAATATGTGTCTTGCGATGTACAGCTAAGTACCTGCGATAGTGAACAGAAAGAGAATGAAGATTCTGAAAGCAGCGAAGATAACGAAGAAACGTAAATTGAATTTAAAAAGTGGCATTCCAAGAAGCAGTTTGCAGCTTGAACGCTTAAAAAAATTTTTTTTTGTCTCACGAGGTTGATGATGTTGTTCTTATGAAGTTAGAAAATATAGACCAAGAACTTTGGAAAGTCAAGCCAAAGCACTATCAAAGATTTCTTTCCAAAGTGCCAATAATTATGTATTAAGTTTTAAGAGCAAGTGATATTAAAGAATTTATATTAGTTTAAAGTTGATCGCCTATCGTATAAGTTATAATTTTTAAGCTCGTAGTAAACAATAATCATTCTCTTTTTTTAGTATCTATATCTAAGGGTATTTTGCATTGATATTTTTATACCATACTCTTCACAAAAATTAATATTCGATTTAACTTGCTTCGATGTAACGAACGGATTTGTGGTTCCCAATCAATTCGTTAAATCAAGGTTCGACTATATTTTATATGTTCAGTATAACTTGTTTTCTTTTCTTATTTTGTAGGTGGGTTTATCACACAGAGAAGGAGATGAATGGCTCTAACCACTGGGCCCTGCTGGCTTCATATTCAGGAGCGGGATCCTTCAGGGATCTAGGTACTACAAAGAAACAAGCACTCGCCCGCTTAGAAATCCTGAAGCAGAACCTCTGGATCTCCAGAGCAACAAGAGCAGTTTTCATTGATTTCACTGTCTACAATGCGAATCTCAATTTGTTTTGCGTAGTGAAGTAAGTTTTAATACCTTGTTGGTTTTATCCTGTATAGAAAGTATGTCATCTGCATGTGTGCCACGTCAGATATATATATATATATTTTTTTATAATTTTAAGTTACTATCCTTAAAACAGGCTGGACATTCTTAACACAATTTTCCGATTACTGCACCCTAAATATAATGAGAAGGCAGACACGTAGCCAGAAAAAAAAAAAAAATCGGCTTGGGCCTCAAAAATGGAAAAGATAGAATTTGTCACGAAAAGGCTTTATTATTGACCGGTTAGACTGCCCGTTTCGATTGCGGCTTCAATTTCCCGCTAAAGACCAAAGTCTTTAGCAGTTCAGCAGATGCAGTATGAAAACACGTTAAATCCGTGGTTCCATAAGTCCCCTTGACAGTCACTGGTAGTTACTGAGGGGTACCAACATTTAGAAGTTCCCATCTTTTGATGAACGTCTCCAGGAAAGACGCAAGTAGCTGCAAATGGCACTTCGGTAAAATGCTGTTCTCTCTTTCATAAAAAAAATGGGTATCTCTTAAAACTGCATAATCCAAACCATGCTGCATTTGGCTTTTTGCGCACTTGTGTCAGTTATGAAAAGAGGCCGAATTATTGTGTCCAAAGAATGGTACTTCAGCCAGTTCGAAAATACTTTGACAGCAAATTTATGAACAAGGCTTTGGGTGTAATGCTCATAGGATTAGAAACTCCTGCCTGCTAAAATTACTTCGAGAATGACCGCAGGAAGTGCAAAAAAGAAAACGTTTTATGCGAATTGAAAGAAACACTTCATGATTTTTACTTACTTATATTTTTAATTTATAAAACCTCTGGATTGCTAAGCTTAGCATGCCAGGCTAATATATTGGAAACAGCAGCGTGTTTTGAGTGTGAATCTCTGAAATTACCATCGTCAGTTCGTTAGAGAATCTTTATGTGAAGAAGCTAAAATCTTGGTTATTCTGAAGTAGCGTTTAGTAAAACAGTAGAAACACTTTAAACGATCAGGGCCTGATTTACGGCGGGGCATTCGGGCACTGGCCCGGGGCCCCCACTCTAGAGGGGGGGGGGCGAAATGAAAAAAATACGCAGTACTTTTTTGTACATCTAACATTTCGCTCATATTTTCTGACATACTGTAAAACGTAACAAAATATAATTTTCGAACTTGACGTATTTCTCATCTAAGGGCAATATTAGTAATTGTCCTCAGGTATAATTTTCCTTAGAAAACTTTGTAAATAAACACTCATAAAAATGATACCTTTTTTGCAGGAAACGCGTTTTCGTACTGAAAATTTCAGTACCTCCTCAGCCTAAAATTGTGAACCTTTAGACTGAGGATATACTGAAATTTTCAGTACGAAAACGTGTTTTCTGCAAAAAGGTATCATTTTATGAGTGTTTATTTACAAAGTTTTCATTGTTTTATGTTCGGAGTTAGTTTAGTGGAATTCTAAAATTAAAAAAAAAATTCTTTCATTAGATTCACAAAATGCTCTGCTTATGTATACCTGTCAAAGGTATGTAAACTCATAGCAGCCTATAAAATAAAATCTCTCTTGTATTCGAGGAAGGTAAGATGTATATGGAGGGCCCCCATATGAAGTTTTGGCCCGGGGCCCCCAGGGGTATAAATCGGGCCCTGTAAACGATATAGTAAGTAAGGAAAATTACAATTTCGCTGACTTATGTCACTTAAGAGCGCATCAATATCAAATCTGAATCCACCCTTATTTTTACTGTGCAGACTTGTATTCGAGTTTCCTGCAACCGGAGGTATGATACCATCCTGGAGCTTCCGAACAGTGAAATTGCTGCGTTATGTAAATCCTTACGACTACTTTATAATGGCTTGTGAAGTTTCCATTATACTTTTTATCCTGTACTATATCGTGGAGGAAACTCTCGAGGTGAGTCAAAACCTTCCATTCCAACGAATTACTTTCAAATTAAAAATAATAATTATAATAAAGTTTGACTGCATAAAATTTTTAAATAGAGTATGCCTTTTAACGACGCATAAATTATTGATGAAGTGGCCAAGGAACTACTAACAGTTTTAAGGACACTTTGGCCTTCAGGACCCCCCCCCCTCCCACACACACAAAATGTCTTGTCGAATTTTTGAGATGGGGTTGTTCAGTTCTCTGTCCGCTAGTTCAACAGCAGCTCATACGGAATTTTTCCCTATGGAACATTCATCCTTTATTTCCTTGTCTTGTTGAGACAAAGTGCTTAAATATCCTTCCTTCAAGAAATTTCAGAATACTTAACATGCTTGCTTCGATAATCTTAAAGAGATTAAAACTGGACTAAACCCTAATCTCTTTTGCGTACGCCATTGATTAACCATTTGTTAAAATTTATTGATTTTTTTTTCCATAAAAGTGTAAAACAAATATATGATGTCGCTAGAAACTAATTAATATTTGAATTATTTATTATTAAATTACAGAAAAATTCAAGAAATTCTGTACATAATGAGTTCGTTCATCCCAAGTGCAATTATAAATCACGCTCAAAAAACAGATATCAAGTTTACCGCTGAAAATTTTTGAATGTAGGATGCAGCCTTTACAGTGAGCAAACAACTTAAACAGTTCGAGGGACCTGTCATTATGATATACTTTCCAGCGTAATGAAACAAGAAAGAGAAATAATTCCGACACATGTGATAAACTTTCTAGCATTGCATAATTAAACATGAAAAACCATCAGGGGCGTAGCCAGAGGGGACAGGGAGATGCAGCCCCCCCCGAAATGGGACCCTTTACTTAGCTTACAATTTGATATTTAGTTTACAATTGAACTTTAGCTTACAATTTCATACCCAGTCCCCCCTCCCCGAAATAAAATCCTAGCTACGCTACTGTGTATTATAATACACTTTCCAACATAATGAAACACGAAAAACAAACAATGCCGACGCATGAATTGCGAGACACTTTCCAGCATAATGAAACATGAAAAAAATAGGGCTGATGCATGGATTATGATACGCTTCCCAACATAATGAAACATGAAAATTAATAAATCCAATGCATGGATTATGAAACACTTTCAATATAAAGCATTGTAGTAATCTGAAAATATTTCAGATTTGTTTTCCTTAAGTGCACATGAATCATCTAAGATAGTTAGACAAGTTCAAGCTTTTAATATGTGTGCTTTTGAAATAGATGTGAAAAAGACAGTTCGTACCGTTTCAGCTGAGCTATCATTGACACAGTGAAATTGCAGAGTTTTAAAATGTATACCACGCGCAGCTAAAGGAAATGCCAGAACACGGAAGAACTGAATGTAACCATTAATCAGCTTATATAGTAATTACAAATTATTAATGCCACAAGTAGGACCTTCAAAAAATATCTAAATGTATAATAAAAAAAATCGTTATTTACCTGTTTATCCTTTTTACATTATTCAACAGGTATCCAATAAAAAGAAGAACATTAAATCTTTTTTGAATCAACGACGTGCGTATCACTTAACACGCGGTTGTAATTTCACTGGAGCGGCTTTTAGAAATCCAACTCAGAGAATCCTAGAACTAAACCTCAGTGCTGTTAAAAAAAAAAATAAACTAAAAATATCCTATAAATAAGCATGACTGACAGAAGCAGAGCGATCTCTTTACTCTGAACACCATTACTACCATTTTTTCCCTTCATTTGTAAACATCTCACAAATATATTTCTGACTCAAGCCGTCCTATTTTTTCAACCGCTTCCCTCTCGAGTCTCAACCACCAGTCACGTTTTTCTTACGTCAAAGAAAGGAGGGGGGGGGGGGAACGTAAACGCTGTCATATAACTCAAGATTTCATCAACTTAAAATTCAAAAGAAATAAAGGTATGCCCGTTTATACAGGAAGTGTCCAGTATCTGGGATGTATTTCATTATACTTTCTTCACGTTGAGCTTTTCGAGTGCACGATTAAATGTAAAACAAACCCTTGTTGTTGAATCAGAATGTTTTATTGCATTAGGGTTGTTTCCTCCTATTGTTTCTTTTCTGTTTAAAAAAAAAATGTAATACTGATGGATGCGTCTGAATTTTTTTTTAACTCATTATTAATGATATGCTTTTACTTGCAAGTGAATGAACTTCACTTACTCGTAATGCAAGTCATCTGCTTACATTGCTTTGATATATAAGCTTTGCAGGGTTATGAAAGTCAATGAAATTTTTTTAGTGAAGTAAATTAGTTTTCTAATATTTTGTGTTCTGTTTATCAAATGTTATCCACTGTTTCTCTTTTATTTTTCCCGCAAAGATTTCGTTGAGTAATTTGAGTCCATTAAAGTGAATTACCAGTATCCCGCGTGCTTTAAAATTATTTTTCTTTTTTCTTCTCTTTCTCTGATAAATTCAGTAAAATTACGATTTTATATAACTCAAACCTTTCTCGTTCGATCCTTGTACTGTGAGCTCCATGGTACACACTGAGAGAAAACTGCCTGAGCACCATGGAGCACAAAACCTGCCTATGAATAATGACAACGCTCGCGTATGGTTTTAAGTTGGTAACGTTCTGAACACATGGTAGACGTTAACATATTCCTGGTTTTAACATATTTTAATTCAGGCAGGGGCGTACCATAAGCCCCCGCAACCTTCACTGCGCTGGAGGGTCTCGGCTGAGGAGAACCCTCACACACAATGAATTATTAAAAAATAAAATTAAGTACTTGAGAAAATATACTCATAGATAAAAAATTTAGTGTGATTTTTCCTATTTCTTAATCATTTTCCCACTGAGAACTTCCGATAATCCTCTATACCTTAAATAACTGTAACACCATGTTCTTTGATAAATCATTGACATGATTGCTTTTTAAATACTTTAATACTCCTGATAAGCAGGTACTATCAGATATACAAATGTGGAAACTTGTCTCTCCATCAAGCAGACAATTAAATATCCACATTGTTCGATCGATTGGCTTGAAAGTTTGCAGATTTATAAAAGGATATGGGAAATGCCATATGCGACTTTATAATTTCGAAAATCTACCAGTTCTGCAACTTTTAGTGATTATTTCGAATTTTCATGTTTAAAGAGTTTTCTCGATACCCTTGAGTAAAAAGTAAAAATATGAGATTTCTTTTTATGTAAAGCTAGCTATAGCAATCGAGATTAAAGTCATTCGAGTTTAAAAATGACTTAGAAACCCGGTTATGTTAACAGACAGTAATGAAAAGTGACATCTATTATGGAATAATTATGTATGTAATTTCTCAAATTCTGATTAGCGTGAGAATATCCTCACCTCCCCCCCCTTTTTTTAATCTTTATGAGTCATGAATTATTAGATTGAGTTTCTTTGTTTTCTGTAGAAGCTATAATTTTATTTTAAATTTCAAGTGAGATTACAAATGCCTTATGATGCAATTTTAAAACTTCTGTAGACAAGAAGTTCTTTTTTTTTTTACCGTGCCTTGTGATTGCTAAAGTTCGCAATTTTTGATGATCTATAAGCTGATTTCACAAAAAGCGACTAATGAAGTAATTTACATGCAACAAAATGTCATTGTGGTAGGTTAAGCGTGAAACATGTTCTTTTTTTCTAGACTAAATTAAAGCATAAACTGATCTCACTGAAACTTCACAACATTTCCACCTAGAACTGAGCAACCCCCTAAGAGGTGGTGTGCATACAAGCACCGACTCCTTCTTCCAACTAAATCTTGCACGTAACCTACTTATTCGTTATGCTTCAGCTTTTTAATGGTCTAGTGTTCAGCAAAATTTTGTATCTAAAAGTTTCCTAAAAGGTTTTATATGTTCTAACAAAATAAAGAAAGAAAAAATAATTCAAAGGGGGCCCCAGAAAAAAATTTGCGGGAGGGGGCTCGGACTTTTGCGGTTCGCCACTGAATTCAGGCTGCTAATGTTGAGAAAAATGTACTACGTTAGACTATTTCAATGAACTATGAAATCGTAAATGTCTCATTACTCTGCTTATCCCATTTTTGTGGTCTTAAAACTGCATAAATTCTCATCAGTTAAACGTTGTAGAAGCTTTTGAGCTCAATGTGCCAAAATTCGGAAGAAACCCTTTTAGCTCTTTTGCCGTGTCATTTATAGAAATATTTATAACATTTTAATATTAGGTATCACTGTTCTAAGCGGTGCTTCAACGTCTAGCTTAAAAAATAATCTCACTATTCAAGACTTTAACATGTTTGTGTGTAAATGCATGCCGGTATCTCTGCGTTCTTATTGACATGTTTATGTAGTTTAATATGTTTAATGTATTTATTACAGATCAAGAAAAATGGCTGTGTGTACTTTTACGAAGTATGGAATATCTTGGATCTTCTTGTTATTTTGGTATGTTTTATTACTGTTATTATTATTAGTAGTAATGGTAATACGTGTTTTGTAATTTCTGTTGTATGCGGAATAGTAAATTAACGGTTGTGGAAGCTTAATTAGTGGTCGCATTGATTAAAAATTATGACCAGTGTTTCTGTTCGAATCAAATAATGGAAATAAAAATTATAGAGACCGAGCTCTATTGAACTCTTTCTGGAATTTCAGCTGTAGCTAATTAGAAACATGCTTCGAAAAACTTGCGAGCTTCGCCTCTTCCGTTTTAAACTTCTCGGAGTCATTTTCATTTATAAGATTTTTGTTAATGGTAAAAGTATCAACTACATTGTAGTCCGAGGTGGGTAGAGAGACTATTGTTGCATTGTGTAGGATCGCAAAATGTCTTATCACTTGCATTATAAAACTCATCTCACACTAAGGGAGCAGTTTTTCAGGGGCCTAGGATCAAATAAACACGTGTAATGAGTTATTTGGTATTTAAAGGGATAAAGAATAAAGTCTATGACTTTAGCTACTATATTTCAAAATTTTGCTAGGGAAATTTGAATGGACCTTATAACTAAGCTGATGAGCAATATTCATCCCTCATCGAAACAATTCCATATGTAAATGTGAATTATATTTTCAGGTGTCCGTCATCTGCATTGCCTTTTCGGCTTTCCGGACAGTTGTTGTTGATAACATGTTAGAAGATCTGCTGAGTCGGCCGGACATTTTCCCGGATTTCGAGTTCCTTGGCTTCTGGCAGATGCAATACAACAATGCTGTCGCTGTTGACATCTTCATCGCCTGGATTAAAGTGTTCAAGTACATCAGTTTCAACAAAACTATGACCCAGCTTTCTTCGACTCTGTCAAGGGTACGTAATTTTTAACAAACTCCTTCTGTTGAACATTGCATATGCTGCTCATACCAAGATTTTTCAGTAAAGCGAATGAAATAAATTAACCTTTTTAGGGCAACAACCTTCTAAAGGGGACAAAATTCCCCCAAAATCAAAACACTTAAGTCCTTTTATATTGGTTCCATAGTTCCAAAATCCATAAGAACTAGAAATATGCGTACGAAATTACTGGAGTAATTCTCGGAATAAAAAGTAATCATTCGGAAGGTGTAAATCGAATTCTGTGTCTAAAGTAAGAGCTCTTGACTATTCTGAGCTGAGATCTGAAAATGTTTTTAAAAAATTTTTTTTCAAACAAATTTTATCCATGTGAATACAAGTAACTTACAAACCATTTTCTGATGAAATAAATTACAATTTGGAACCGATACGAGTGCATGAAACACGTTCACTTCCCAACCGGTGTAATACAGTCTATATTTTTCATATTAATGCCTACTTTGTGCTAATATATTCCTGATAGAATTTTCGAAAAGCTTTCACAAAAGCAGTGAAGTTAATTTTACAGGTATGAAATCCACAACAGCAACAAATAATCGTATGGTTAACATTTTTTGTCGAGAAAAGTCGCCTGATTCGGCGCTGAAATAATGAAAAAAAAAAATGTTTCTCAGAAACTCATCGTTTCGAAAAACTTTATCAATTTTTAATATGTAATCAAGTACTATATTTACTTAATTTCCTCATAAATCATAATGTTTTACTGCATGTAATGTTTTACTGCATTAAGCCAATCAAACGCACTCACGCATGCACACAAACGTGTTATGAACAGTATGCAATTTAAGTTAATGAGGTATTACTACTATTTCTTCCCATTTATTATAGTGTTCAAAAGATATCGGAGGCTTTGCTGTCATGTTTTTCATCGTATTTTTCGCCTTCGCTCAACTGGGTTACCTTCTCTTTGGCAGCATTGTAAAGGAATTCAGTACATTCGGAACAGCAGTGTAAGTGCAATTTTTGTTGTGTAGTGAAATTCCTCTCATAAAACTGATGTAATATTTTCGATGAAAAACATACTACTGGTAGTTATATGGAGTGTTATTTTACTTTAGGTTTGCTTTGCTACGTCTCATACTTGGTGACTTTGACTTCGAGGCCTTGGAAAATGCAAATCGGGTGCTAGGACCCATCTATTTCCTCAGTTACATATTCTTCGTTTTCTTCGTTCTAATGGTAAGACCTTTTTTTTCCCACTCTAAAAAATAACGGTACGTTTACTGAAAACGTTCCGTGAAATTTTACGGAAAATTTTTCTTTTATATTTGAATGCAGGACATTTTCCGTATATTAAGGGTCAGTTCCTCTCTGTAACGGAATTTCTTCTGAAATTTACTGTAATAAAATTCCTTAGATGTACGAAAACAGGGATGGCTTCCCGTTTAACAGCACGTTTTCCGTATTTCTATGGGAGAAAAAAATAGTTTTTTTTTTTCTTTCTTTCTTTACAGATAGTTTAAACAAAGTTCTTTAAGGGCGAAACTCTTCAAACACTCGAACTCTTGAAGTTCTTAAGCTTAAGCAATCAGTTAGTAGTTCTGAGCTTTCCGGGCGAAAGCTTTCTGAAGTTCAATGAACTCGCGACAACTCTAAATCTCATGTCGAATATGCGTTAACATCGAAGTTTTCATGAAACCCCAATTTAATATTTTCAATACAAAATATTTTCTTTTTAACTTGAAGTATTCCCCTTAAAGTCGAAGTTTTTGTAAAAATTTCAATTTCATTTCATGCTTGGAAAACCCATAGAATACAAAAGAAAAAAAAATAGGATTAATTTTTTTTTCTTACTTTAAATTATGAAATCCTTACCATTCATCTCATTTCGCGGTTTTCGGAGGGGGAAAAAAAGAATAAAGAGAGAGAGAGAGAGAGACGTCCCCCCCCACACACACACACATACACTTGACTAATTCGGGCTCGAGAATGGAGAAAAACTTTCTGTGCAGATTTTTATTATTTAAGATACTAACAATTTATTTTTTTCTTAAACTAAGTAGTACAACCTCGACTAACCACTATTTATTGCACATAAAAATTGTAAAAGAGAACAAATACCAATAATTCGAACTTTTGATCACTCGAAGCATTGGCCGGTCCCTTGTACTTGAAGTTACCGCGAGTTAACTGTATTTTCACCCATATTGAGGAAAGTTGTTTCTTTTCTTACTAATGCTTGAAGAATTTATATCTTCGTTTTTCAGATAGCATTGGTGACAACAGGAGTCGTACTGTGCATTTCTAAACAAAAAGTCAGTAACAAAAAACAATAATAAATAAATATTCAGAAAAATATTCATATCTGGACTATAATTACCTACTTAATAACAAAAAGAAACTAAATTAGTATAAAAAGACGTACTAACAGGTTTAAATAAATATTAGTCTGCCTACTTAGTTCACCTCTAAAGGTAAATACTTATATTTTTAATTGATTTGTTATTATTGTTTCATCAACAATGAAACATTAGTGTATTTGAGAGGGGAAAAAAGAGTAAAATAGTGTTCACATTTTTTTTATTTGTTTTAACATTCTTTTATTCTTTTTAAAATGTGGACTTTCTAATAAAATCTGTAAACAAATTCATAATGTATCCGGTTTTTAAAAGCAGTGTTTCATTCAAGCCAGAACGTTAAAATGCAAAGGCATTACAATTATAATTCGACTGATAACTTGCCCAACTTGATTAGTTTGTGCAAAATGAAAAGAAAAAAGTTAATAACACTTAATCAAATCCAGCAAATATAATGCTGTAACATAAATTTAGTAATGCAAAAAAATAAGACACGGAGAGATAAAATTTTACTAATTGTGGAGCCCCGTAGAAAAGAAACTGCGACGCGTCTACCGGAATGGCAGTGCGGCGTGTATCCCATTGTATACGCCACAGACGAATGAAATCACAGTTGGCTGTCCCCGCAAAGTATAACGGCATAACCACATACATAGTACTCTATATATGTGCTACACTTGTTTTCCCTTCGAAATCATGCATGGATTCAGTAATTGGCGTAAAAAAAGTACTTAAAGCGTAACATGTTTAAAAGTTTTTAATGAACTCGTGCGCTTGTCTCAAAATAAGGATTGCACAGTTACAGGTAAAATATTGAAAAGGATTCACGATATACACTGGTAAAACCCTTGGAGGCGCAACCCTTTCCCAATGCAGGAAAAAGGGCAGCCATTGCCATCGCTCGACTTAACTACCAGCAAGATGGCGGACGATCGAAACGTTCATCGCGTGCCACAGATCTAGAGACCCTTTTTTGACGACAGCTGACTGTGCGCGATGAACGTTTCGATCGTCCGCCATCTTGCTGGTAGTTAAGTTGAGCGATGGCAACGACTGCCCTTTTTTCAGCATTGGGCAATCTATCCAGCAAATATCTCTGTTCTCGCATTCTTCCATTTTTCAGCAGATGTCAGTGCTGTTAAAAATAATCGTGACCATTTTTTTAGGGGAAATGACGTGCTCAAAAGTAAAGGATTCTCGTGGAGCTGTGTCACCCACAACTATTTTTATGGAAATAAAATCTATTCTTCGTGACTGGCAACAGTCAAAACGTCCGAGTTTGTTGTTCCCAGAGCGGGAACACTGCGCGTTAAAGGGTTAAGGAAATCTCATTGTTCACCTGAACTGTGCGTCTGACTGCTATCTATCGAAAATTACAAGAAATAAAGGGTCGCGGCATCTCCCTGGATGCGGCGACTCTCCCGGAGTTACTCTATATATATATATGTATATGTATGTTTATTTATTTATTTCTCCCTTTATTAACTGAACTCGCTACTCTCTTTTCCAGAATATGTTCTTGGCCATCATCAATGACACATATGCGGAGGTCAAAGCAGAGATTGCTACCTCCAACAGTGAATTTGAAATCGCCGACTTCTTCAAGAAGGTAAGCGATAAAAATAATTTATTTTTGAACATTTAAAATGTTTTACCTTATTTTATGCTAATGCATCATAATCATGTTAGTGACCGCGGATTTACTCCGAGCTTGGGGGGGGGGGGAGAGAGACCCGATTGAGGAAGAAACATCAGTAAAATAAATCCCATCGATTAATTAATATTGCATAACTTTTTAATGAAAAATTAAACTTTTCTTAAGATGTTTCACTTTTCAAAATAAGAAATTTCATCACTTTTAAAGCGTCATTTAAAGAGGAGCTTAAAAACATTAACAGCGTCAAAACATGGTAGATAAATCGTTTTAAGCGCATCGATTATAAAACATTTTCTAACACAATATTTTTGCGCCTAATTTGGAAAGGTATTGTACTTAAATATAGCCAGATTTTTGAGATAATCTTAAAAAAGCTGTACGTAACTCCTAATGTAATTTTGCGAGACCCTGTAAAAGAACTTTGAAATCTATTTATATCTGCTAATTACGTAAATAACAATAAACTGCTTTTGCTAATTACGATTTTGAAAGAAAGTTTATTTACAAATGGAAACTCTATAGTTTCCGGTGATGTAAGAAATGTAGTTTTCGGACGAAAATTTAGGTTGTCATAACGTAAAATGCGCGGAAAATGCGCCGAAAACACAATATAAAAATAACTAAAAAACTAAAAATCGGATTACTTTTTATCCCCCGGGCAATATCTTTCCCCTGTTCTGTTTGTCTTGCAGAGTAAAAGAGCAGTGGATTTCAAAAAATACTTTATACTACTTCAGTTAAGTTAAAATTTATTTAAAAAGGAATTCTTGACATAATTGCTCACATATTTGAGCATAAAACAACAATCCAGGAGCAACCGCTCCGTACAAACAGCATGAAGAACTTGGAAGAAAAATGTCCGTACGAAACACATTGCGCATCACATTTTATACCACAAAATAATACATTAACATAAATTTACATACTGCGGACAATGTCGGGGAAGGAAAAAATGAATGCTTAAATAGTTTGCGAACGCACTACGATCCCAAAGAACCGAGTGCAGGAGATGACGCCAAGGTGACGTCATACTTTGCGGCTCAATAACACACACGGCAATTTAGCCGGATAGAGATGCACGCAGCAACACGGCAATGCCGATTGCAAAACAAAAACATGTTAACGAAAGCACGCGAACGGGAGACAGAGCGAGACTCAAGTTCTTTTTCCTAACAATTGGCCCGCCTCTCGCTATGTCTTAACGTTTCCCAGCTTGGGAAAAAAACTTAATTGAAAAGCATTCATCCTTTTTTCACAAAACTTAATTTTTCAAAAATTAGCATTCAAAACAATATGCATAAGACACTACAAAAGAGTCCATTTCATATTTAAAAGAATTATTTTTTTTCTTTACAAACAAAAACTTTCAAAAGTTTATAACCGATACAGGTTATTGAGAATTCTAATGTTGTAAGCATTAGTTCAAAAAATGTGCCAAATATCAAATGATAATCTGGACTTAGAAATTACAGTTTAAATATCTTCGCATGTAATTCTTTTAGATTTTGTTTAGTTAAAGGTTTGGTAAAACTATCAGCTAAATTTTGCTTAGTGTTTACGTATTTAAGTTCGAAAAGATTATCATTTAGCAAATTTCTAACAAAATGGTATTTTATATCTATTTGTTTCGTGCTATGGTTTTCAATTGGAGATTTAGCGAAATTTATTGCAGCTATGTTATCGCACCAAAGCGTTCGGCTATTTATTTTAATTGGAGTTGTAAGTTTATCATTACATTCTTCTAAAATTCTTGTTATCCACACTAATTCTTTACTAGCTTCGGTTAAAGAAATAAATTCACTTTCCATTGATGATAGTGATACTCCCTTTTGTTTAAAGGATCTCCAATGTACGGGTGATTTATCTATTAAAACTATTATGCCACCAATAGATACCCTATCATCTCGACATGACGCAAAATCGGCGTCACAAAAAACTTTTATTTCTAAGTTACTTATATTTGAAAGGTTTAATTTTAAATTGCGAGTAGCATTAACGTAACCTAAAAGTTTTAAAAGATAGTCCCAATGGGTTTTCCCTGGGTTATTTTGAAATTGTGATAATATGTTTACAGCAAAAGTTATGTCGGGTCTTGTACGACCAGCTAAATAAGATAAACATCCAAGTATGTTTCTGTATGGTAGTTTACTCATTTCAGTTATTTCCTCTTCAGTTTCGGGACATTGCTGTTTCGAGAGAATTACACCCTTTGCTAAGGGTAAAGATGTTGTGGGAGCTTAAAAATTTTGAAATCTTTCCCAAATTTTTCTTATATATTCGTTTTGATGTATAACGAGATTACCCTCCTCTCTTTCGAATTGTACACCTAATAACTTTCTAGTCTCCCCTATTATTTTTACATCAAATTTCCCTTTTATCTTTTCAATTACTTCTGTTATATCGCTATGGGTTTGACTAAGCAACACAATATCGTCAACATACAATAATAGAATTACTTTACTTTTATATATATAAACACAATTAGTCCATGACAAAGCTTTGAAATTAAGAGTCTCTAGTACCGTATGTATTTCCAAAAACCATTCTCGTGCACTTTGATGCAGTCCATACAGAGCACGTTTTAATAGACATACATGATTAGGTTTTTCTTTATCAACGAAACCTGTGGGCTGATACATATAAATTATTTCGGTGAGAGGAGCATATAAATAAGCATTCTTAATATCTAATTGACAATTTTCCCATTTATAAAAACCTACAAAAATGCAAAAGAAAATTCGAATTATTGAAAAATTTACCACCGGACTAAAAATTTCTTCGTAGGATTCGCCCTTTTGCTGGCGAAAGCCCTATGCTACCAAACGAGCTTTGAAACTTACAATTTTATTCTTGGAGTCCCTTTTAGTAGTGAAAACCCATCGATTTCCCAATATTTTTGAATTTTCAGGTTTAGGTATTAATTGCCAGACTTCCCTCTCCCTCATTACTTTGATTTCTTCATTCATTGCTTTTAACCAATCCCTGTGTTCGGGAGTTTTTAATGCTTGATTGTAATTTGAGGGTATTTCGATGTCTAGTCATGCAGATGTATGTTGAGTAGTATGGGCTTTCGGGCTAAAATTAAAATCTGACTTATTAAATTCTATTCTATGCGCGTTACAATAATTTTCGATATCCTTAAGAGATTTAAACCTGCCCTTTTCAGAATCTTTAATTTTATAATAGATATCTGTACGTGATCCATCCTTGCGTGGAACTGCCTCGCGAATCCATTCCACCTTACGGGAAGTACCATCATCATCACTACTGACTTCCGATTCCTCCCCACTAGTTTGATTTACTATCTGTTCCGCATCGTCCTCATTATAGGTTTCATATTCAGAATCTGACTGCCACTGGCGTAGCCAGGATTTTGTTTCGGGAGGGGCACAGAGAGTTTTGTCAACTGAATAATTCTTTAATTAATATACTAATTATTAATTGTAATTAAAAATAGTTTAATTATTAATTAATCTTAAATTTAAAAACAAGATTATAATTATTAATTACAATTATAAGTAATATTCTAATTATTAATTATAATTAAAAATAAGATTCTAATTATTAAATCTAAAAATTATTTAATTAGTAATTCCACAAAAATATCCTTAAATATATGTTTAAAGATGCTATTCAGTGTTAATTTCGCAAGTTAATTAATAATTCGTCAATATAATTATCTCTGTATATAGATGCTTATGTACCGTTTTAGTCTGGCGAGTATCTCAACCAGATAAGATTTTTTTTTTAAATCCAGGCCTGTATCTGCTAATACAATAATATTATATTCTACAGTAAATATATCCAAAGAAAGATGCTGAAAAGAAAACCAAATGAGTGCTTTTTAAATCTCAATAAACGGCCGTAGTAAAAAATATTTCTATGTAAAATTTTCTTGCTCTAAACAGGAAATATATCAGTCTATCCCGGATTTTCAATCAGCTCATATGTAGGTGCACACAACTAATACATACAGGTTGATTCAAAATTAGAGTGACCAATTTTAAAAGCGTATAATTATTTATGGTAAATTTTAAAAGCTTTACCTCCAGTTTTATTTTAAAAATTAAACGTTTAATTACCAATAGAACTATTTTTATTAGTGGAAGTAAAGTATGGCTCCGAAATTAGATCCTCAAACCCGAAACGAAATTTTAAAGCTTTTGAAGGACAACATGGTGGACATGGTTGAAGGTAGACATGGTTGCTCAAATTCTGTTATAAATAAAGCATTTAAAATTCAGAAAAGACATTTTTCTAATGGATAATTATCTAAACTTCGAAAAGAAATAAAATTTGGCTGGCAATCAAAAGCTCCAGGGGGAAAGTGTGGACGAAAGGAAGTCCTTGTTGAAAAAGAAGAAAAGATGCTGAAAAGACTTATCGTTGTAGCAAATCCTCTGCCTCAAAGAACTTTAGAAAATAAACTGCAGGTATCGCAATCGACAATTTGTCGTCAGATAAGGGAAATTGGCTATAAAAGTTGAAGAAGCTAGTCTGTCATCAAATATCTGCAAAGACTCTAGAAAAACGAAGAAAAAGGTTCTTGGCCTCTGTATTTAATGTTACACAAAGGTAGATACAAAACATGGATATGGATAACTTCGGATGAAGCATTGTTTCATCTGTCATCCATAACTTGCATAACGAAGATACAATATATTTCATGCGAACAGCGACGCAAAGACGCAGCTGTTTTGCAAATGGCAAGTTGGCCGTCAGGTGTTATGGTATGGATGGTAAGGTAATGTCTTCTAAGGGCTTAACAAAGCCATTTTTTGTAGAAACAAAGACTAAAATTGATGCTAAATACTATCAGAATAAAGTATTGAAGAACATGATCAAAGAAAGTAAATGTCTTTAATCTCAAGGGAACTTTGCTTTTCACCAAGATTTTGCACCAAGTCCTACAGCAAAATCAACTATAAAATGGCTGAAAGATGAAAAGAAAATAAATTTCCTTCCTCCTGAGAAATGGCTACTATCATCCCCTGACTGTGGTCCTTGAGATTATTTTTTATCTGGATACTTAAAAAACAATTAAATAGGCGTAAAGTAAGAAAACTTCAAGGGTTTAAAAAAGCAATCAAAGAAGAAGTTGGAAAAATACTCTCAAAAATCTTTGAAAAAGCTCTTTAGGCTTAACCTAAACGTTTATGTAAAGTGTACTATGCTAAAGGCAGCCACATTGAAAATTTCGTGTAAATAACTAATTCAATAAAATTTTGTGATACTCTGAAATTGGTCACATTATTTTTGAATCAACCTGTATTTTATAATGAAAAACACGCAAGCACAAACCTGTTATTATTTTTTTAAATTAACAGCCACAGATCAGCGACGCTAATTAAAAAAAAACCTTTAGTTATAATGCACAGGCTGTTCTAACTCGGCTTCTTATTGCAATTAATAAGTCTAAATGTACAATTTTATGCAATAACACATAATTCCCTCAGAAAATCTTATGACTATATTTTTTTTTATTTATCTTCTTATTTTTTCAAAATGCTTGTTTTTAATATAATGTTGCTTACAAACTTAAAATATTCTAAATAATGCAGACACAATGTTAAATTTAGAAATATATAGCTTGAAGAAAATCTTCCAAAACTCTGCCCTTCTGTATAAGGTTGATGAAAGGACTAAAATATTATGTATGTAGACACAATATTAAAATAGCCCAGACATCACTTGAAAAAAAATTCCGAAACTCTGCCTTTGGAATAAAGTTGATCACAAGATTCAAATTTTCTGCACATTGCTAACAAAATACGTATTTAAGTAACACAGGCCTCACTAGAAGAAAATCTTCCAAAATTCTTGTTTTTGGAATAAAGTGGGTTCAAAATATAGTCTTTCTACTAAAGCACTAGCAGTCTTAAAAGAATATACATATTTAACTGCAAATTTTCGACTTGAATAAGTGTTGAGTTGTTAATTAAATCACTTCAAAGTACACCTTACATAATATTGGGAAGATTAAATGGTAAAAATATACCAGATTTTCATTTAAGAAAAAAAACGAAAAACAGATGCAGAAAACTTTCCAGAACGGATAAGTTCTAAAAATTATTGGGGGCGTCTGTGTGTGTGTGTGTGGGGGGGGGGGGTTGCACTCATCGCTAGTTGGTGAACCGTAAGCCAGAGGATGGGCACTAGTGATGAGATGGACTCAACCCGAACCCAAACCAGGCTCAGGCTTGTGAGAAATTTTTATTAAACATACTCCTTGTAAACAGATTTTAAAAAATGATTCGTGGGAGAAATTTATAATTAATATTATTTGATAAAATTTAACATAAAGAATTAGATAGTGCATTAATAGTTTGCTCTAATTATATTTGTCTTTAATTTGCACAAACAGCAAAATTATGATATTCTACCAATGAAAAGTCATATACCTATTAGCCACTTTTATATACCTATTAGCTAAAATTTCGGGCTCGGGCTTCGACACCCTGAATAAGTACTAAAGGTTTTATTATATAATTTAAAAAACAAAAATGAAAATAGGTCTGTTTAATTGTTGATATAACTTGGAAGAAAAATATATTTAATTGAAAATCACATTTTAATAAGCAACAAAATGTCTTATTTTAGAATCAGAAAAGAGCCGGCCGGATTGTATGGTGGGTAAAGCACCGTACTACGGTTTCGGGTACAACTCCCGGCTGTCGGGTTCGATCCCCGACTGGGCGTGATTGTCCTTTGTCAGTCGCTTCATAGGGAGCGATGTTGGTCCACCTACTAGGTGCCTGTAAAGAAGGTTTTTGGTTGGGCTGATTTAAATTTAAAGACTGCGTTGTGATACATGATAATCCAGGTTCGCATACACTTATAGTTGCAATAAAAAAAAGACGTTAAATACTTGAAACTATTTTATTAAACATATACTATTTAAACATTATTATAACGGGCGGTGGTGGCTCAGCGAAAATAAAAATACGTCCTATATGGACAGTGAAATTAAGGTGGAATGATTTAAAAATTACGCCAGCACAGAATTACACATTGGCGAGAACAATAACTTGGCTGAGATTAATAGCGCCAATTCCAGAGCAACCCTAACAGTTAATCCAATAAAATTACAATGACGTAATCGCGAGCAAATAATTTTAAAGACAAGACATGGCAACAAGAAATAAAAAACGCCAACTCCAAGCCAAAGGAAGGGAAATCAAAAATACGTTGATTTTGCAAACGGACGTAATATAATCTATTTTTAGCACACCGGTCTGAAGAGACGAAACAATTAAGAACAAAAAGAATAGTGCATACGGGAAAAGCGAAAATACAGATTTAAAAACCGAAATGGCTGTAAAATGAAAAACAGAAGTGATTTAGAATTCTTGAATTTTGGATAGATTACATTAAAGAAAGCCAAAGTAAATGATTATTAAATTAGATATGTGATCTTCATCACATATATACTCCCCTCAACCAGGAAAAAAATTTTGAAGAAATTTTTTTTTTATTAGTTACAATTAATGTCTTTAAAATTTTAAATTAAATGCTCTGTTTGGCTGGCTTAAACAATTAAGAAAAATCATAAATATATACAGACTAAATTATACAATTGAAAAAAATTCTGATGACCACCACCTAAAAAATTTTACAGAGAAAAAAATTGTCATGACAAAAATAAAAATAATAAGTGCTAGCAATAAAAATTAAATGTCGACAAAATAAAAGGGAGCATTTGGCTCACAATACAAAGGGGCATTTTAGCTCATCCTTTCTTTCAAACAAGGGGCATTTTAGCATACCCTTTTTTTAAATAAGGGGCATTTCAGCACACCCTTTTTTTTAAATAAGGGGCATTTCAGCACACCTTTTTCTCTTTAATTGAGCATCTCAAGCTCATGTGCACATCAAAGATATACTGCTTAAACTTGCAGTGAGTACTCAAAATTATAATTATAAACCAGCGCTGTTGAATGGTTTGCATATATATATCAATAAGGCCTTCAAATGTCAGAATTATGCATCAAAAATACTTCACTCAATTGACAAAATAAAACAATACATTCAAATTATAATATGATACTAAAAAATTTTTGTTTGTTCGATGGTAATTTTTCACACAGTTCTGTACCATCAGAATTGTAATAATGTTGTAAATAGTACATGACATAACAGTATCTTGACATACATATCTGTATATCATAAGACAAATAAGCACATTCAATTGAAAAAATTATACTTGCACAAAATGACAATGAAAAAAAAATTTAAGGAAACTGAATATCAATCTGTACAATACCATCAACGAACATCAATCTAAGTACAATTAAAAAAGATCTCAGTAAAAGGTTTAAGTGTTATTGGACACTCACATATTTATTTATTTTAAATTTTCAAGTTAGAGATAATACTAAATGAATCATTTTATTTTATTATAAATTATTATTTTATGTCTGTGTAATTATTTACTTTAGAAGTCATAATTTATTAAGTGTTAAGTTTTAACTTTAAAAAACAAAGATATATTAACAGACAGCAAAAATTCCTCATACACATGTGATAGCTGCTGGTCCAGCCAGACAATACACAGAAACAGACAGACATCCAAGTAAGTGCGGCCGTCACAAACTTAGGAAGCAAACGTACAACACAAGCATACACTAATATATCAGTGTCTGACAAGGAAGTTTTTACGTATGTGAAAGTTGGAAAAGTAAAATGAAATTAATCTCAAAAATAGCAGGACAGTTAATTTTGAAGTGTATAATCTTAAAATATAGCTCAAAATTGAAGGTATTTGAAGTCATATGGTGGAAAAATCAACTAAATTATTTTGAAAAATTGAAGAAAAGAATGTGTCATTTAAGTCACCACATTAAAAATTTTTTTTAAAGTGACAAAATTGTGAAAGAAAAACACAAAAGTACAAATAAAATGCACTAAAATGAAATTACAAAACAATACAATATACCCTAAAATTTCACTTATTAAATGTCTTAAGTGTTAATCTGATCAATACATAAACATTTTATTAATAAAATATATGAAGAAACAACAGTTCACAAAAATAACTACAAATAAACATATAACTAACTAATCAGATAAATGTAAATACTCTGTAAATATATTTCAACTAATGTGGTATTTTATAACACTGTGAATACTTGTCAATTAAAGATGTATTAATTTACAGAAAGGTACACAAGAGATGTAAATAGTTCACATTGTAGAAAGTGAAAAAAAAATGAGATATTAAAATAAGATGTTATGTTTGTGTATGTAAACAAGAGGGACAAGAGACAAATACAATGTGTTTAAAAAAATGCAATGTACTACAGTACATCCTAGTGAAAATGTAACAAATATTCAAAAATTTTGTGTGTAACAAATTGTGAATAATGAACTCAGAATGAGCAGTACATCAGTGTGAACATGTTTGTGAGTGTGAACATATAAGACATAAACACAAGTGCGATGAAAAAAAATCAAGTATGTGAAAAGGTTGAGAGTCAGTAAGTGTAAGCAATGTAAATAAAAACAACAACATGAAAAAAGAGTGTAATTGTGGACAAACACAGACTTCAAAGATCAGTGACTATTCAAGTATGAATCTTATTTGAAGTACAACAAACAATGTATGATATTGTGTATTTATGGAAAGGAAAAAAAAGGTAATCAAATGAATACCACTATACTCTTCCAAAGAATGCATGTATTAAACAGAGGCATATCAATGGCAGGAAAAAAAATAAAACAGTGTATCTAAAAATGTAAAAATGTGTGAACAGTACAACTTATGGTAAACATGTAACATTGTATTAAAAAAGGCCAAAAATAGAGTGAAACACAAAAATATAAAGTACTCTTTAAAAAGTATTTAAAACAAATAATGTGTAAAAAATCAGTCAACATGAGGACTGTAAATAATAGCATATTCAAAAAAAAAAATGTGTAAAAATATATGATAAAAAAGAAACAGTATATGGTGAGGTAAGAAAAAAAACTGAAAGAATATGTATGTTGTGCCATGGACTTTAATATGCAAAATTGCAGTGTGTAAGAGTGAGTAAAAAGTGTGTGCCTTAGAAAGGCCTTGCCATGGACTTAATTATTGCAAGAGTGTGAAAAGACATGTAATTGAAGACTGTCATGATTATCACAATAAAGAGTAAATAAAAACTAATGATGTATGTGTACTTCATAGAAACTGTACAACGAGCATAGTAATGTAAAATATAGCACTAGAAAAAGTTCAAACATTATAAAGATCACTAGGAGGAATATGTAAGCAAATAAAAAGATATATACACAAAACATATAAATAATAAGTAAAACTTATATTAATCTTAAATCAAAGACGTGGAAAAGCTGGTCGAGAAAAATCCGAGAAATTAGAGCACCAGCCGTAGTTCTCAAGAGAACGTAATTATTATAATCAAGTTAGAAGAATGCCAACTACGAAAATTATGGCATAATATTTTGCAAAAAGAATAGGTAATTGTAACACCATGTACTGAAACGTCACTATAACTTTCATAATTTAATTATTTAATGTATACATAAAAGTAATGAAGTAAATAATCATTGTTAGAAAACCCCAAAGTTATGTAGAATTATTTTATACAGTATACATAAATACAACCACTGAAACACTCCTTTTTTTACACATATATAAAATTATCGCCATTAAAATATCGCTATACTAAAAATATTGTTGAAAAATTAAACTATTCAGTGTTCCTTTTCGGCACAGTTATTTCGATTCTGTGAAGTCTCGACAGAAACACCTACTTTTACCTTTAAATAAAATGCTGATCTCTATACAAAAGCAGAAAACAAAGCACATACTTACATTACCTTTGTTAATCATCTATCACTTCAATTTTTGTGTCACATGTTACACAGCTGACCAATGTCCAATCAGCAAACTCTTCATTTTCAAGCGAAGTACGAGCGGTGACCAAAACAATCAGAAGCAAACAGAGGTTGGATGACACGTTCTCACGTCATTCCGCACGAAATAACAGGACAGTAACAACACGCACATGCTGCGACGAGCTAATAGTTTTCATTACGCACAGAGTTCAGCTTCCGTCCAAAAATCAGCCTCATACCGAATGGCGGGTAGTAAAATATCCAGTGTCATTACGTTTTATACACATCTTTAGGAGACGAAACTCGATAAAGTATCGAAAAAAAAAATCCGCACAATTCACTAAAGCGATGTACTGTCGGGATTGGGATCATTCAGGATATGAGTTATACGAAACACATGGTCGGCACGAAACACTCCATACCTGCAAGCGAAGATGAAGCAAAGCGAATCGAGCATCAGATAACAAAATGTTATCCAGCAGTATATTCACGAAAACGGAAGTCTGCCATGCTGAAGGAGTTGAATCGGTAGATAACGGTGAACAACGGTGGCGAGAGACGCTGGCATTTGCTAATCCACCCGAGAAATGCTGTGGCAGAGATGTCTTTTCGCCTGAGCTTTAACTTCCGACTGTCCGAAATGATTCCATCCGAGCGCCGTTTGCTAAGCCACCACCGAAAAATGCAACACAAGTGCCTGGGTAGGCACCAATTTATGTAAAGAAGGTTATTTGGTTGGGCTGTTTTAAATTTAAAGACTGCGTTGTGATACATGATAATCCAGGTTCGCATACACTTATAGTTGCAATAAAAAAAAGACGTTAAATACTTGAAACTATTTTATTAAACATATACTATTTAAACATTATTATAACGGGCGGTGGTGGCTCAGCGAAAATAAAAATACGTCCTATATGGACAGTGAAATTAAGGTGGAATGATTTAAAAATTACGCCAGCACAGAATTACACATTGGCGAGAACAATAACTTGGCTGAGATTAATAGCGCCAATTCCAGAGCAACCCTAACAGTTAATCCAATAAAATTACAATGACGTAATCGCGAGCAAATAATTTTAAAGACAAGACATGGCAACAAGAAATAAAAAACGCCAACTCCAAGCCAAAGGAAGAGAAATCAAAAATACGTTGATTTTGCAAACGGACGTAATATAATCTATTTTTAGCACACCGGTCTGAAGAGACGAAACAATTAAGAACAAAAAGAATAGTGCATACGGGAAAAGCGAAAATACAGATTTAAAAACCGAAATGGCTGTAAAATGAAAAACAGAAGTGATTTAGAATTCTTGAATTTTGGATAGATTACATTAAAGAAAGCCAAAGTAAATGATTATTAAATTAGATATGTGATCTTCATCACAGTGCCCCCATAATAAAGTGGTCAAGAATTGTGGCCAAAGCCTTCCAAGGCAGCGGCCGGCCATTGCAAAAAAAGAATCAGAAACGAAAGGTATTAAGATCCGATTTTTCAGATTAATTTCAAAGCAAAACTGGTGTTCTCATTGGTTGCAGTTTAAAATTACAAAGGAAAGCACATAAGAATATTTTAAAAAATTTAACTGTCAGTAGTAAAAATATTATGAAGAAAACATTAATGTGAGAGTACATTTTATTTTAAAAATACAGATTTAGTGGACTCTAGATAGACCTTATTTAGTCTAGAGCCGGATATCTGGAAGAGAAGTCCGATATCCAGTGATTGTGTTTCGGATATTGATAAATCAGCCGGATATCATGTGCGTCCCTAGATATTTCAAATATTCATTTATTCTTTTCCAGAGTATATAAAATAGTATTTATAAAGTTTTATAAAATTACAGATTTACCCTCTTGCCAGTTGAAAGGGTATAAAGGAAATATTTCTTAAATTACATGAAAATATGATAAATACAAATTTTTCAACATACTTAAGAAGATACTATATTGTATGTATAATATCATCGCTTATATTATCATTTAAAAACACACAATGAAATATTGAGTATTTACTTTAGTTCCTTTTCCTCGTGTGATTTCTGAAGTTTTCTGGAAATATCTGTTGATTTATGACTTTTCCCGCTTCCTGTAGATTTGAGTCTTCATTGTTAGCAAGCAAACTATGCATAATTTTTGGAATTTTATGAAAAAAATTCTCCTATACTTCTACTCAACGGGCGCTTTCTTGAGGCCATAATCTCTCTTTGAGCCTACCAACTCGACAGAGCAACACACTAGTAAAAAACACGAAAGTCTGGACCCTGGAAATTGTGGGAAAAGATCCAGCTTGTGCCCCTTCTTGAAATTTTATCGTTAGTAGAAAGTAACATTTTTGTACACACATAGTTTAAAAATACCACAGGTGGTCATGAAAGCGTGTAATACTTAGGGATGCATACTTCACAGGGTACAACGGAAATGAGGGGGACATTTTTACTATCCCGGGTATGAGATATTGCCCAGATATGTATATTTCTGGTGTGTAGGCGTGTTGAAAGTCACCTCGGGTTAGTGATTAAATGCACCTTTTAGCCTTTATATTGACTTGTTTGTTTGTTTGTTTTTTCGCTGTCAACGTGAATGAATCTAAAAAACGTTTATCAGAAAGATTAGAAAAATACCACACAACAAGGATTCTGAGACGATCAATTTTTACAAATTGCAAAATACATATATATCAACTGAAAAAATTTCGGGGGGGCACGGGCCCGGTGGGCCCTCCCCTGGCTACGCCAGTGTCTGACTCATCTCTGTCGCATCGAAAAATTACTTTTGTTTTTATAGTTTCGTTTTCTTGTTTGGGGTCCAGTACGCCACCACTTGCGTTCTCATTCGAAAACCGCACATTAATAGTTTCAATCAACTTACGATCCTGAGGGA